>CM046874.1:56971006-57432027 GCA_025667525.1 Glebionis coronaria | reverse complement strand
TAATCCGCTATGGTCTTCACGTATGACGTATGTTAGTCCCAATTGATTGAAAAGAAACTGTCCATGTCGCTAACACTTGAAAGTTAAAATTAAAATGATTACAAATGGATACGTGAACTTTAAGTAACACTTTTAATTTATGTAAAAAAAATAGATTACATACAACTTCGTCAAAGACCATGCAAGACTTCCTTGTATACAACATTTGTAGTTGTTTTACATACATTCCCGTCTGTGTCACATACAACAACCTTCAATCCTTTCTTGCTTTTTACTCGAGAGACAGCTACATATAGTTGACGTGAGTAAAAACTAGACGTGGTAAGTAGAGACCGACTTTAGAAAGTGATTGTCATTGACTTCTATTAATGGTCATTGCAAATGAGAGTGAAATAGGGAACTGTTTTCTGACAATTTTTAGCGGTAAACGCTTGTCAGATGGAGTTATTCTTAACCTGGGAAGGATAACTACCTTTCCGAAATGTGTTCCATTGATAATCCTGGCACTAATACCAGTTCTCGTTAGATTAAGCATCTGCAACCTTGTTCAATTACACAATCCGTTTGGTTGATCGATATTTCTCAAAAGCATTATAGGCACACCCACCTTTAATGCTAACCTGTGATTCGGGACACCTGAGAACTTCAATCCATTTATAAACTCAGATGAGAAAACAGATTCATCGACGGAAGCACCATGATCAGCTTTGTATATGCTGTCGCAACTCAAATAGACAGTCTCTTCGCCAGGAAATCTTTCCAACAACTTCTCGTTTATAGAGTCAACAATTTCATTAGTTGGCGCCAGAATTTCCTTTTCTTGGAAGTAGGAAGCATCATTTATGTTGTCAAGAAGATTCAGGTACGTGAAATTCACAATAGACATGATTGGATTGTCAGTCGCGTCTATCATAATATCTTGAGGCACATCTATTTCAACCTCTCCGTCATTATCTTCCCCAAGTTCACCGTCTCCTAACTTTAGTATCCATTCGGCAAAATCTCGTATCTCGTCAACATCCTCTGGTCTTGAACCAACTGTAAGTCTCATATTCGCTGTCAACTTAAGCACTCTGCAATGATCCCACAAGTAGGACTGCTTCAGTGAGGCACTTACAATGTCTTGACGCGATCCTTTTGGAACAACGGGAAGAACCTGCCTAAAATCTCCTCCAAAAACAACTGTCATACCTCAAAATGGCTATTGATTCATTTCATGCCTGTTTGTCCTCAGTACGTCCTTTAATGTGCGATCGAGAGCCTCAAAACAAAGTTTGTTAGCCATCGGATCCTCATCCCAAATAATAAGTTTACATTTCTTTAGTAACTGCCCAATATCACTTTGAGGACATATGGAGCAGGTAGACGTTTCATCTACATTTATCGGAATACGAAACCGCGAATGTGCAGTCCTACCTCCCGACATCAACAAAGACGCAATACCGCTAGATGCAACGTTTAACACAATGTCTCCTCGTCTCCTAATACCAGCGGCTAGTGTCTTCCATAGGAAAGTCTTTCCTGTACCTCCATATCCGTAAACAAAATACACGCCTCCGCTTAGCTCCTCAACAGAACCCATGATAGTGTCATAAACGCCTTTTTGTTCCGCGGTTAAAGAAGCGTACAGGCGTTCATACTCGTTCTGCAACTCAACGGGATCATAATCAGTCTCATCATATATAAGACGATTTCCAAATGCAGTCATGTATCTGTCGTCTAGATAAGGCATCTCAGGCCAACTACATAGGGAATAACCTCTAGATCGCATAAGTTCTTATATATAGAACAAACATACATTCTTCTTTTCTTCATCGCCGACAATCAAATCTGCAAAATAATCACGTATATCAAACAAAAATAAGCATATGGGAATCATTCTTAAAATTTTAAATTACATGTTGTGTACTAAGTAGAGGAGCATAAAGGTTTACATGGATCGTTCAAAAGCTCTCTCTTCTTGCGTTGCACATCCTCTGCCATCAATTGCCATGTTTCTAACCAAACTTCCAAAGGTTTGGTGAGTTCCTTTCGCGTCAGCAATGTAACAAACAACTCACGGCTTTGATCAGGAGGTGCCCAATGTCCAACGTCTTTAATACTCTCGACATACTCCTTGTCGTCCTCTAAAAGTCCAGCCGCATAACAAGCTTCTTTGTATGTAGGATAAACAATCTTGTTAACTGTTTTTATCCCGTCATGGTCTATACAACCTTTCGCACTATTTAACAGCATCCTACAATAGTAGGCGTCTCCTGTAGATATAGGCACATTATGAATTCTACCAATCGCTCTTCCTTTCTTCCTAAAGGTCCATATTCTTTTAGATGCGTTCCATACAAATTTTGTTGGAAACTCAACATACGTAAGCTCTCGTGCAACCGGATAGAGTTCATTCATTTTTAACCAACCTTCAAACATACTATGTCCAACAGTAGGCTTGTGAATGACTGTTTCAAGGTCTGAGTCCTCGTCGTAAACTATTTGCTGGTCCCCTGGTAAGTGAAACGACAACCGCTCAACAGCAGGTGTTCGGTAATGAACCTCAAAACCAAATATTCTCCATGCCGCCTCACACACGGATAGATATCTACAATCTAAGTAAGCCTTGATTTCGTCTACAGGTTTTTCAACTTGTTCACTGTCTTTCGTTGTACCCGGTTTGTACAACTGTGTCGATACCCTATCTGGTCCTTTGTTAATGTACTTAAACAAATACTTTATAGATCCGGTCTGATTGCACCACTTTACATTAATGTGACACTGATATCGTTTTAGAAGAGTGGCATTATACGATATAACATAACCATTATGTAACTGAGCTCCTTTAGCAGCTTCCACATACCTACCGTTATCACGTCTTTTATATACAGGGTACCAATCAGCGTCAACGGAGCTACGTTCGCAGAACTTAAACGGGGAACGTTTGCTACATTTACCGTCGACCATACAAACCTGTTTAGGCTTGTCCGCACCGCAAGGATTGTGCATCATAAAATCATAAACCAATTTGTATAATTCTGGATCTTCGTTTTTATCCGGTATCTCCGCAGAAATGTATTTGTCAATTTGCTCAGCATTTGGCACCTTGTCGTCCCTATGCAAGAACAAACACAGATGCGCGTGAGGGAGACCTCTCTTTTGGAATTATGCCGTGTACACAACTGTTAAAATAAGAACAATACTCAAAGTTAAATACAAATACGCTAATAACCAAAGAAATGTTTCGTTATTAATGGACATCTTTAAGCTAATAGTTTTTTGTCTTTACTTGCTTGGGTACGCCCAAACAATCGCATATCTTTCATGTCCTTCACCAGCAGGTCAAGTTTTTGTTTGAAAACTCTTGTTAGCACGTCCGGTCTGTCAGAAGATGTAAGGTTATTATCACGCATGAATCGTGCAACCTCTGGCCAGTTTGGATTACATGTTATCGTTATGAACAAATCCGGGCATCCATACCATCTACATAATGCCATGGCGTCCATATAGTTCTGCTTCATGAACCTTGGACCACCGGTAAACGTAGAAGGCAAGGCTATCGGTTTCCCAAGAACTGTCGGGTCGGTATTCCCAGATGCAATGCTTTTACGGATGTTCGAGTATGTATCACACCTTAGATTAGACCGATTGGACCTGTGGAAATACAAACGTTCAGTCTGCACCATTGTATAACCATCCACAAGAAACTGCTGAAACAAACGACCCCCACGAACAAATAAATTTTCTTGATTGGGTCTGTCTTGTATTTGAAAAGCAAACCACTCACGCATACTAACATATTTTCGTTTTTCCTCATCGTATTTGTTCTCCTCTTCATCCGGGTCCGGTATTCTTTGGACAACCTTTTTTTATGAGGCATTTCAAGATAATAACCATCTTATCCACGCGACATCAACAATGGGTACTGCAAAGGAAGATACATCGGATGGAAAATGTTGATACGTTAGAAACCTTCTTTACGTTTTTCAATGACAATATCTCTTTTATTTATGCAAGCATCAAAGTCACCTACAATCAGTCCAACGACCTCGTTGGCAGTTGGTAGATTGTAGTTCCGTCCATCTTTACCACGTTTGGCTACCAACTTTATTTTAATATTTTGCTCGGTGTCTTGATTGTAACTGTCACGCGCCCTTCTAAATGTTTTAACCAAATTACTCGAGGTGTCCAAAACATCTTTAACTTCACGAACTATGTTTCTGTCAATAGGATGCTTAGCGTTAGCAGGAGCGGACGATGTGTTAGAGCCGCTGCAATTTATACATAACATGTCAATAATATAAACTGTGTGGCAACTTTGGATTAAAACAATATCAAGAACATGAAAACACTGTAATGAATAAATTACCTTAACGCTTTTACTCTGTTATCTACTTCGTTCTCAGTATCATAGATATACAGTTGCGAACTTGGGCGTCTCACCATTCTCTGGAAGCAAGCTCCCAATTTTATGATATGTTTGTCCGTGCAAGCGAAAAACATAAGGTCCTCGTCCGTTCTTATTTATTGAGTCGTCAACTGTCCCTCCCATGGAAGTAAAAGCAAACATACTGTTGTATGATCTGATGTTGTTTTTAAAATTTTGACTCTTTGCATCGTTGTTACTAAACAAATCAGCCAACTTTTTTGGAGTCGGCGGGGGTTTTTTGATAATTTTTTTTCCTTTTGACAACATATACTATAAGGTTTGTTGTTTGGATTATAGTTGCATGTTCTTGCTTCCTTCTCCCATACCAAAGCATGACATTCTGTGCACTCATATATATTGTCGCCATGGTCGTAGTATTCTGGGCATGAACAAAAATAATAAGCAAAATGTGAATAACGGAAAGTATTTTCAGTGTGCCATTAAGTAGTAACGCTATGTTAATACCTTTAGATATTCCAACGTATTTATCATAGAGTTTTCTGACATTTCCATCGTCACCACCAAGATTAAATCGTACCGGAGTTTGAGGTATTCGCGACATCCGCTTATTTTTTGTTGGCAACCTTGATGATTCACCGACTTCGTATGTTGAGTTATTTGCTGATAGAGATTGCATGTTTTTTGTAACTTGGGAATTAGAGTTACTTCTAACTGGTTGCCTAACACTTTGAGGGACAGATGTTTCAAAAATAACTGAAAATTATTATATGTGACAATGAATCAGTTAATTGATAGTAAAAAATAATTGAATAAACATATAGTAAGATTGAAATGTATAAAGTTGTTACCGTTTGTTACATCACTCAAGGGGGATTGTCGGACACGCGTTGATGAACATGAACCTGATGGATCCTTGGTAATAAGATACGCAGCAGGAGACGTAGTAGCATTCGCTATCTTTCTTGGTCTACCTCGACCAATTTTGGGTTGTTGCATCGTTACTGAAACAAATATTGAATATGTTTATAAATGTATTTTTCTTTAAACGATGTTTTAACTAATTTATACATGAAATGTATAGAGTTATTACCGTTCGTAACATCACTCAACTGAGATTGTGGGACACGTGTTGATGAACCTGTTAAAACTTGTATACCGCCTGACACCGGACTGTTTGCAGGGCTTATAAGACGATTAAAATTGATGTTGTTGTTGGTAAGTATTGGACTTTGGGACACTGCATACATATGATTCAGATATTTACTTTTCAAATATATTGTATATATTTTACATACATATAAATAGTGTAATGAATTATATGTGACATTACCGGTTGAGTTTCCAGATGCTGTATTAGTATTAATATCATGCGACAAAGGAGGCGTAGTAACATTTGGTGTTTTCCTTGGTCTACCTCTACCAACCACTGGTGTCACGATGTTTGTTTGTTTATCTTGCACAGACGGAATGCGCTTTTTTGGTGTCTTACCATTTGCATTAACACTATTTTTGACATTATTTGTAACAGAATGCTGATTTAAACCTAACATAATATAACATAAGTTATAATGAATCAAATGTAAAACATACTACCTAGTCATGTTAACCTCCAAAAATTGTTACTAAGGTAAGTAAATAACACACCTGATTGTGGTTGATTAGTTAGAAGTAATGTTTGTCTAAACCGTGCAGGGTCATTCTAAAATAATGGTGATAGACTTGGCATGGAGGTTATATTTTGTGAGAAATCTGAAACATGATAAATAAACAGAGATGTTATGCTTACTTTAAAAAACACCAGTGTGCTAATAAAACTTAATATGCCTTTTTAAGGTTACATACTTATAATTACCAAAGCCAGAAAGTAGTTTCCGATTATTGCTTGCTTGTTGGGACATTGTATGCTGTGTCGAAGAACCTACTCATAAACAGTTAATAAGTTTAGTCTAACCAATGCTCATGTAAGGAAACCTAAAGACAAATACACGACTAACAACAGTATGAACTAACCTGTATGTGATTCAGAAATTGTCAAGCCTGTTTGACTAACTTGAGGAACATTGCCCAATGATGGTGATAATTGAGTTACAAATGTGTTCCTATTTATTCCCAAACCTGTTACTTCATTTAATTGCAAGAGGTTTGTATGTCATTCTTTGGTTAAACAAACGTCACTCGTGTATTAACATAACTAAAAGTTAAATACTTTACACAACAGACAGGTTAACTTACAGTTACTAACGTCTGATTAAGGAAGCCTTGTTTGTTTCCCAGTATACGTAGAAGAACCTATTACCGTTCAAACCAAATAATTAGAATGCATATTTTTTCATACATCTGTAAATCATTCTAACTATAATGATAACTACTTAGCATAAAGTATTTTAAAGGACATTTTCATAAACCTGTGATATTGATTTGTCCTGTGAGAGCAGTGTTGTATTTTGGAACACCTCCATCAAGTGGATCATCTAATAACATAAGAACAAACAAATCAATATCTTGATTAACATGCAAAAAAACAAATAGATTATTTAATGTGAACAACTAACTTACAATTGAGTATTTCAGCAAGTGATACTTATCTTTTTGGAGCTGGTGTACTTTTTTCTGATGTATGAACCGCTTGATTTGAATGTTGACGGCTCATGTTGACATTGAAATAAGAGTTTTCATTTGAATACAACGTGTTTTGATTCACAACAACTTTCTTTTTACGCTTTCTTGATTCAATTTGATTGTTATCGTCCATCTTAATAGATTAGTACAGACGTAGAGACATTTTTTGTGTTTATGATTCTGTGTAGTTGTATAAAACATTGAAGTAATATGCATGATTTTAGGGATTCTTATTTAATACTCATAAATCAGATGATTTTATTTGTAGAAGTCACATTTATGGTAATTAGTAAAATATTGTAACTCAAAATGGCACAATTAATAACAGATCAACACCAATTTTAATTCGAATCAAATACAATTAATGAGAGATTTCATTAACAAAGCTAAATTCATAAAATTTAATTCTCAAAAAACATAAGACAAACATTTTTTGAATAGTCCACCATGTATGTTTAATCATCACTGTAGCAGTTGATATCAACATAGTAGTCATCGTCTAACTCAAGTCCCATTGCACGAAATTCCTGAATCATGGCATCGACCTTTAGAAACCTCGCACTCACTCGGTTCAAGACCTCTTGGCAATCATTATGATCCCCAACATTCAGTTTTAGCCAGTCAATCATAACAGAGGTGTCCAAATCAGCTGCAAACAAAAAAAATTTGTGACGATCAACATACAAACTGGTTATACAAAACTATAACGAAAGTAATTTACCAATTCTGGTGGATTCAACTTTTTCTAAGACAAAAAAAAGGAATGAAATCGCATCATCAACCTTTTGTTTTATTTTTTGTGTGTGTTGTTGAGCCACACCATTATTTGTACTGCCATTGACATCTCCTTGCTCATCCTTCTGTTTCTGTTGTTGTTCTTCATTTGGTTAATAAGTTATTGGTTGGGACGAATCAAGAATGATTTCAGGTTTCAAATTAGCCATGATTAGTATATGTTATGATTTGGAGGTTTATAAAATTAGTGAATGAATATAGAATGAGATTTAGGGTTTCATAGACGAATACGTTTTTTTGTGTGTTATATGGGATTAACAAAGGTTCTATATATAAGAGTGTTTAGGCCATTTATTTACACTTTTAGTCATGAAAAAAAATACAAATGTCATAAATGAGCCAATTATAATGAGTCTTTAAGTTAAACAAATGTAACAAAACATATAATTAAACGATTAACAAAAATGATAATAAAAACAATGTTTATTTATAGCTTTATAGGTTAAAAGAATTAAACGAACAAAAAAAAGAGCACCGAAACATAAAAATATAACATATACTTATTTAACGAAAAACCGTACTAAACCTGTTTTTTCAATATTTCAATTATCGTCATCTTCATCGTCCGTACTATCATTATCGGGATCATACTCATCATCACTTGCATCGTTACCCGCAGGTTTGTAATCTTCGTCATCCGAAACATCGTTATTTGGATCATACTCTTCATCAGTATCATCCTTTATTGCACCTTCGTCATCAATAAAATCTAAATCATCAATAGTCTTCTCTGGAGAATCTTCTGTAACATCATCTGAATGTTCTAAATCAATGCCATTTTCTTCATCAGTTGCTTGATAAAGGACATCGTTAACAACACCTTGTGTCATGTTAATACCGGTGTCACTGTTAGGAATTTCCTCATCCGTGGTTTCGTCAATAAGATGTAAAGGTTCTGATTGTGTCATGTTAATAACGGTGTCACTGTTAGGAATGTCCTCATCCGTGGTTTCGTCAATAAGATGTAAAGGTTCCGATGTAGAGGGCAAAGTCCTTGCTTTTTGTGTTGAACGGGAACACGAAAAAGATTCGTCCTCATCATTAACCTAAAAATGCAACATGAACAAAAGTATAAATAAAATATCTTTAAATTATGTATACATAATGAATGAAAGAAATTAGTTGTTACTTTTTTGTCATTTTTTTCGTTATCAACGTTTTTGTTCTCTTTATCCAGTGGAACAACATCTTCATCGTCAGAATCAGCAATATGAATTACTTCTTCATCATCAACGGTTTGACCAACAACATGTTCACTAAGATCTTTGTAGGGCTGCAAAATTGTTTTCCCAAACAATAATAAATCAGACATCTAACTTTAAACATATGTATAATTTTTTTTTTTAAATGATATGTTATGGATGATTTTAACACTAACATCATCACTGATATCCTTGAAGGGCTGAAAACAAAAAAAACAAAATAGTCAAAAAAATTGCTATCTTTCTGCGTATATAATATGTATAATTATTTAATCTAAGTGATATGATAATTATATTGTAAGACTAACATCATCATCATCATCATCATCGGATAGATCAATTACAACTTTATTGTCGGCGTTTGACGACTTATTTTCTCCTGAATCCTTCATATTCAGAGTATATAAAATCCTACAACAAATAAAATTAACAAACATAATATGAAAATACTGATTGATAAAACATACATGAAAAATATGATAAGGACTTATGAAAGACACATTACTACCTTAAATGATGTGGTATAAAGTTTTTGATTGTAGGAAATAGTTTTTTGCATGTGTTTTTTAATATGAAAATCATTAGTTCTTATAGGAATGAGAAAATTTTACTAAACATGTACTTGATCTTCAAAATAAAAGTATTTTTAATAAAAATAATACTTGTTGTTGAATGTAATAAACATGTTTTTAACAAACAATGCTTTTAGGTGACAACAAAATCACCTAAATAATTGATGATTATGAAAAAAAAACAAAACATACACATTCCATAATACATGCAAAAACTATACAAAATATATAAAGTACATAATGCATGCAACAAACATATGCATCTTGTTAAACTTCTCATTAAACATTGATAATATTTACCAAATAATTGATCTATTTTATTAATTATCCAATTTAATTTAAATAAAAAAAATATAGGCTATAGGTGGGAAACGTATAACCATAATAATTATGGTATCCCACTTACCAAAACACTCCATCCATATCAAAATTATAAAAAACATAAAAAGCACAAACGGATGATCATTAACAAAAACGGTTTCTGAGACTCGATTGTTCTTATCTACAACTCAAGGTAAACTCGTTACCTTTTTTCGATTAATTTTCATAGTCAATTGATCATCTAGATGTCGCATGCATCATCTTATACAAATGAACAGTGCAATAAATTTAATTTGTATGTTCTAAGATGTTTGTAAAGAGATTGAATGTTATTTATTGTATGATCTGTTATTAGTGATTAAAATCATTGTATTATCAGTTGACAGTACCCAAAGATATAGGTCATCCCTTTTAGATTAAGATTAGCAGATAATATGATTCATGTACATATTAATGAAGCAGTTATTGGAAGGATTGATTTGACTAATGTTTATGTAACTTTAAATCAAGATGTTAATTGTTTGATTATCAAGTTTCCTAATTGGTTTCCCATTTTTTATGATCTGCATGTCTTTTTGATCCGTACAGTAACTTAAATTTAAAGTGGATAATGATGAACTGAAAGTCATATTAATCATAGTAGATGATATTCAGGTTGCAAACCTGAAAAACGTTTTGAATGGATATGGCATTTTATTGATTACAACATGGATCATAGCTTGTCTGTTTAAACATTTGCCTTTGTGTTTTAAACCTTTAAAAAGTGAACTGATATAATGATGCATAGAAAATACCATATCAGTCCATATGGTATGTCCTTCAAACATTGGTAAATCACTATTATTAGCCATTTTCCATTTATAAAGTAAATAAAACTAACTAACATTATATTCAGGTTGCAAACCTGAAAAACTTTTTGAATGGGTTATGGCATTTTATTGATTACAACATGGATCATAGCTTGTCTGTTTACATATTGGCCATTGTGTTTAAAAACTTTAAAAAGTGAACTGATATAATGATGCATAGAAAATACCATATCAGTCCATATGGTTTGAAAGTTTGCTAAATCACCATTATTAGCCATTTTCCATTTTGAAAGTAAATAAAACTAACTAAGATTATATTCAGGTTGCAAACCTGAAAAACTTTTTTAATGGATTATGACATTTTATTGATTACAACATGGATCATAGTTTGTCTGTTTAAATATTGGCCATTGTGTTTAAAAACTTTAAAAAGTGAACTGATATAATGATGCATAGAAAATACCATATCAGTCCATATGGTATGTCCTTCGAAGTTTGGTAAATCACCATTATTAGCAATTTTCCATTTTGAAAGTAAATAAAAGTAACTAAAAGTATTCCATATGATTCAGTGATAAAAAGTGTTTAACGCGTTTATAGTACATGCCTTATAAAAAATTGTAACTTCTATATTCAGCTATTTAATTTGTTTCAGGCTATCATATATGATGAATTTTATTTTCCCAATGTGCACTGAAGAATACAAAAGCTTTTTGGTGCGTACTGTTACGTTTTCATTAAACACGTGTTAGTTATTTACTAACAACAGATTGTTTTACATAGTAGTAACATGAGACATCTATGTTGTAGGTATTACCAAAAGTATTCAAAGTCAGGTTCTTCAATGGTAAGCCATATATTCTTGTTAACGGACCAAACAGGTATCGTTACGTATACTTAATAAGAAGAGATGGAACAAAGCTGCATTTGTATGGGGACGAATGGGAAGCATTTGCAAAAGATAATTTGGATGATAATGTGCGTATGCTTCACTTTATTAAAGAAGGGGATGACTTGTTTTACGCAACAGGATATGTAAATGGCGGATGTGAAGCCAAAGGTTATGATCGGCGTTCTGTGGGGAACCGAGTTGTGAGATGTCTTGTAAGGTTTACGCGCGGAGGGCAGGTACACATTATATTATATGCAGATTTTGTTTACAATGATGGTTGAACTGAAAACCTTTAGTGGAAAGAATCAAACAAATGCTTCTTTTTTTTATAGGTTCTTCCGGGAGATTTTTTGCAAGACATTTGGAAGACCAGATTTAAGGTGTACGACAATCACACAAGGTACAAACTCAACCATGAGAGGATTCAAACAGACCCAAATAGTGTTGTACGATCAAACTCCCTATTCGGGACCATGTGAGATAGGCTCGGTGCTGACCTAAAAATTCAGGAAGGACAAAATTTGGTTTTTACAAACATGGGTAACTATAGGCTACACCTGTTTGTCTTTAAGCACAATAGGATAGCAAAGTTTAATGCTCATATCTACCCAACAATGTTGAGGCTTCCGCCTCGTGAGATACCACTTTATGCTTCTAAAGGTATGTACATTGTATTTGTACCAAAGTTTTTACAAATATAGTTGGATACTTGTGGTAATTGCTACATGTACATATCATGACAGATAAAAGAGCAAGGCATTTCTGTGGATGGGAAGGACATACTACTCACAAGGATGAAGTGAACGTTGTCTATATTGAGCTCAATGCACCTATGTATGACCTTTCTCAATTGGTGAGCATCAAAGTTCAACTTTAGTAAATTTAATGTAGGCAGTAGTGTAAGAAGATATATAGAGGTTTAATTCTTCAATAAAATCGAATGTATGTAGTAGTAAATTGAATGTAGGCAGTAGTGTTAACTGATAATGTGTATTTAATATATGCCTTAATCAGGCATTGCCGGCTGATTTCTGCGCAACACATATGATGCATACATACACCAGATCGCTTCTTGTTTATGATGATGTAAGGTTCCTTATGAAACTGAGAATGATTATGGACCGCCTTCGTCCAGAAAGATTGTGCCACATCAAAATGGCTGGGAAGTGGAGGGTATTTGGAGAAACTTGCGGTTTTAAGACACCCAAAGTGATGCGGATGAAGCTAATGGATGTTGTTCAAGAGGCGGTGGAAGGTGAAAAAATGCAGGTTCCCTTATTCCAAGTATGTTAAATCACACTTGTGATTGCTGATCACATTTGTATGTCTTTTGCTGCTGAACATTTCTATGGATTACTTGTTCTGTCTATTTGTCTGTGATGCTTGTGTTTAGACTTGGTTTAAATGTCTGTTCTTAGGTTTCGGTCAAAACTTTGGTTGTTATGTTCACTGTTAGCATGGTTCTTTTGGTAACTTTGAATACTTATCATTCGGATGTTTGTGTTTTAATGTATGGAATGCTAAAATTGTGTCATAATGTGTTAGCAGATTGTACCCAATTATGTAATTACCTAAGTTGTGTCTAAATGTATGCAATTATCAAAGTTGGGCCGTATATACAACTATATCATTAGTCTTGCGTAAGTCATAATGACTAATATTGAGCTTTCCATTATTAAACTTGTTCATAATTTGTGGCTTTACATTATTGGCTTTAAAACTGGGCTTTCATATATATGTAATTGTGGTTTTAATATACATAACATTTGGGATTTCATCTAAAATATATATCTTTCAAAAACTTTAAAGAAAAATTAAAATGTTTTGATTTGGTTGGATTCATATGTTTGTATACATTTTTTGTAATCGGTAACATATTGAAATAACATTTAAACTTCACAAAATAATGAAATCTTGGTGATTTATCGCCATCATATGCCAAATAAAGCTCATCGTAATCATAAACCTCTATTTAACCATCATCATCAACATCTCTTTCATGTTGTAATTCGTACGAAGAAACAATTGTTCAACAAAACTTAGTTATACTTACTTAAGGAATAGAAACAATGTGAAAAGTGTGTTATTAAATTTGTGTTTGAAATAGTATAACGACATCTTATTAAACCATTGTTTACAAACAAACAATATATAACACTTGTACATGTATTTGCATGATTATTTGATTGATAAAAATGCGCCATTGTCTTGATCAAAAAAGTTATGATGAACCTCTATCAAAAATCATTGTCTTGAACAACCTCTGCTTAAAAATTGTTGTTCCAGTCCAAGCTGTAGAATAATCTGCTGAATTATTTTCTTGATAGTGCCTGAGTATAAGTTATTAGTCCAGACACATAACTTATAAAACAAATGCAATCAAAGATGAGAAAATTATAAAAAACCTCTATGTTGGGACTCCCCAACAAATATTTTAAAGGAAATATTATGTTGTGTTCATAAAAAAACTAAGATTGGGACTCTCCAATCAAAAAGAAAACAACCATATTCATACTATAAAAACACTCTAAAAGTGTCAAAATATTGTCTTTATATAGTATGACATTATTCATAACTGCCATTCGTTATTGAAGGTTGCAAATCATAGAGAATTTCAAGGATTCTTTTCCATCTTAATTTCAAGAACCTTCTTTTTTTCATTTGAATTTTCACTTCCCAAGTCGTCTTCACCAGCACATTTGTCACCAGGACTTGAATCACAAACTTTTTTAGAAGACAATGGAGTGTGATTCTCATCCGTTTGAGACTCAAGATCCTATGACATATGAATAAATAAAATATTAAATTACAAAAGTTTATAGGACAAAGAATATAAGTAACCAATAATTTAGATGTTTCATTACCAACAGAATGGCCACAATTGCGGCAGAACTTGTGGCTTCAGACTCCTGTTAACATACAACACAATTTAACAATTACATTGACTATCAAAATTAATACATATGGCCAATGTTTAAAAAAAAACTATTTACCTTTATAGGTGTTGAAGTTGGACGAAGACTTTCTATAATGTCCACATCTCCGGTAAGTCGCAAAACAGTAAAGACAAGGAGCATCTTCTTAGCATTGTATTCGTCTCTGCTAACCTTGAAGGCAAATTTCTTTCCCACCAACCCAGTAATGACCGGGGGGAAAACATCCAGCTACATTACACAGAAATGTAGCATTATTTTATGGTTACCATTAAACCATGTGGAAGGTAAGTTGTTTTACATAAATTAATAAATACCTTGCCAAATTTTTCACACAAAAGGAAGGCTGATACTCCAACCAACGATTGTACCTCATCGTTCCACAACGTCAATGACATTGTACCACTCTCGTCTTGGACTCTGATTTGAAGCTTGAAACTACACAACAAAACAATAGTCAAAATAAATAATTGACAAATAATGTGCCTAATCTATTTATTTATGTATTACTTACAATGTTTTAATCACCGGAACGATGTTGCACTTTTGACAACGCCATTCGTCTTTTCCATCCAATGACATGGTAGGTTTTACATCCGTATCTAGATCAATAATATCCGACGACTTGACAGACTTCTTCTTACATGCTTTGCATCCGAGATACCACCAGCCTTCCTTTTCGTGAATGGCTATTATAGTTCCAATTATGATGCTGGAAACACCCTAAGAAAAAATAAATGAAAACATGGTTATAATCTGTTGCACTTATTTATAATAAACAAATTTTTTAGATAACTTTATAATTTATTACATGTTCGACATCCAACAGCTCAGTGATATTTCTAGGAGGGAATCCAGTGACGAAAACATCCTTTGTGGAATTCTTTGAAGCAGTGGAGATATGGGTAACCGTATTTTCATATTCATCTTTGTTGTCATTAGAAAACAACCTGTAATAGGATCCCAAAAAATATATGAATACATGAAACTGCAACACGGACGCATATAAATACAAAACAAAGGCTTTTAAAAAACTTTAAAAATACCTTCCATAGTATTCTTTAACGTCAGCAAAGTTCTCATCAGTAATTGAACAGTCGAACAGGAACAACTTAGTTGCATGATATCCATTCTGAACGCACATATGACCTATAATTTGAGTTTAAAATCATAATAAGTATAATTTATTGCTCAAAAATAAACATACAACGTATTATTTTACACCAAATGTTAAGTTTTATGTTACTTACCATCCCATGTTTTCATCATGGCCAATTGAACGACCATCATAATCTTAGCATGGCTAGAGCATTTGTTCAAGAAGTCACTCAATTGTTGAGCATATTCTCCCCACATGGTAGCACGCAGTTCATTACCTCTAAATCATAGAAGAAGTGAAAAAAATTAAACTTCTAATAACATTTAGTTTTATTCAGCCTAAATATGTTATTATTACTTACTCTGCATCGACTAACATGGATGTTTTCTTCTTCCCTTGTTTACCATTTTTATCATATGCATCTAAATCCTCACAGGAACGTATATGGCCTATGATATCTGGTAAACAGTTTGTAAAAACATAATTACCAAGTGACTTAACGAATTGAACAGACAACAATACGAAGGATTATGTTTTCAAGTGTGATATTACATACCAAACTGTCCAGGCTCTTCTTGAGTTAGAGCAGTAATGGATTGAAAAGCCCTAAATGCAAATCCATGGAGAGATCCAGTGTAGTCAGTACATGGCTCCACTTCTGTGTTAGACAAAAGAACTCAACCGCAAAGCCCTATCAACCATTCTGAACCTTGGTTGGATTTCTCTTAAAGTGTATCGTTTTATAACAACACACTTTCCTTCCACCAGCTTATCCTTGAACTGGTTTACTAATCCCATACGAACAGTGGCTTACATTCTTGAGTTCTGCAAAGTAAAAAGTTACATAAAATACATTAGTTATGGACATATTAATTAAAAAACTAACGTACCAATACACATTGATGGTATTGTGACTTACATTCTCATCGATAATCAAAACCTCCATATTTTTATGTTAGTTTTTCCATAAACCTCCTGCATCCACGTACTAAGCACACGCACCCTAAGCAACACGTTATCCTTAACACTAGAAAGATCATTGATGTAGCTAGGACGTAGGTAGCCATTGTTAACAGAAGTTTATTGCACCAAAAGTTAAGATAAGTAAGGTTTGATGTGCATATATGTTGAAGAGTCTAGGTTGACTTATATAAGGATGAAATTGGTATGATTTGGTGTAATCATACACTTATTTAGACTGATCTCAAAACTTATGATTTTACCAAATCCTAACAACCTTATGATATTTACAACAACAACCTGTTTTGATACAACAAACCAATAAATGTGTTTATATAAATGTCAACATTGTACAAAAATAAGTTTTTGAAACATATATTTGGTTTAAAGTTAAGATATTTTTTATAATAATTTTCGAGATTATTGTATGTTCATTTGACAAAGATTTTTAAATTTAAAATCATAGAATTTATATAAACAACATATATTTTATAAATTGATGGCATATTTTACAAAATCAGACATTATTAAAGTTTAAACTGGACTTAATGATGTTAGTTCGCATTAATTTTTGCTATTGGCTGAAGTCCTAATGACTAATATTAGGCTTTCCCTAGCTAAATTTTAAAATGTTGGCTATATAAACATTTATAAAAAGTAAACAGTTAAACAATCCATAAACAGTTACTGAATATTCATTAATATTATTTCCACATTTCAAGATGTCAATTACATGAGTTGTAAAGCAAAATATGAAGAAGGAAAACACCACATAAATATAAATCTTGAAATTACTTAATTGTTTAAGTGCTAATGACTAATTATGGGCTTTCCCTTGGTAATGATGTAAACTGTTTGTTAATTAATCAAGATTAAAAAGTAGAATAAAAATTATATTCATTTGAAATAACAACAATAAACACAGTTGAACTGAATATACATTAAATTTCATTGAACAACGATGCAAAGATGTTTATATTTTGAATTTAAAACAACATCTAGAAATTAAACTTAGTATTTTTCAGGGTCAAATGAATGATGCAATTCATCATAGTCGGGAGACTCCAACGAATCATCTTCTTCGTTGTCGATGTCTTCTTCTGATTCACTAATTTGGTTGTAATGATAGTAAAAATCATCCTCGCCTTCTTCCTCCTCATCAAGTTCCCTTCTTACCGCTGCAAGTTCCTCCCTTTCCTCTTTTTCAAGTTGCGCAAAAATTGCTTCTTCATTTCTTTCTTGCTGCTCTTTTCTCTGCCGTTCAATAACCGCTTTTTTTTCCTCTTCCAAACTTTGTTGTTCGAGTAATGCTTTTTCTTCGGCTTCCATCCTCCACTGCCGCTACAACTCTGCTTCCAGGACATAGCAATCATGCTCATCACAGGGATCATCATGGTTTTGGATGGTTGTATCATTGCAGGGTTTAACTTGATTGTTAATTTGGGATTCTGATATTACTATGTCTTGTTGCGCAGAACCCAAACGCTTTTTCCTGAAAGCACAAATAAATCAAAATATAAGATGTTGTTAATATATAGAAAACAAATTACAGTTATTAAATAAAGTAACTTGCTTGTTAGTATTGACTTGGATTTCTTCTAGATTGGCAGTAGTTGAGTTTCTCTTGTTTGATCCATACATCTTTTAATTTTTTTTTGATTAATTTGAAGAGTGTATGGATTGTTTATTAAACGAATTTGAGATATCCATGATTTACCAATGAGGTGTTTATATAATCGTCACAAAGAATATGAAAAGGCAGAGTTTATGGTTACAGGAAGTTATATGCATGCGTGTATTAAGTATTTTGTAAACTTCTAAGAAAAATCTTACTTTAATGTTAAATGCATTAAAAAGTGTAAACATAGTTAATTCAACTATAATTTTTGTCTTTGTATTTATTGGTTAAAAATTGCATCCACCAATTATTAAAATTCAGTCATAATTATATGTTGTTTAAACATTCCATTCATGACATTTATAACCACAATATGAAATAAATTGCGGTTATTAAAATTGCGTTTAGGTCCGTTCAGAAAACGCTGTTTATAAACGCAATTTCATAAACTGCGTTTATAAATCGCAATGTTTTTGTAACAATGACAGTTCTAACCACATAATTCTAAATTTGAGGACAAAAAATAAGAGAAGTATCCATTCAATTTTTATAAAATTAAAATTTGATAAATTTATACATTAATATGGACATTGCTGTGAATAAGTTTAATCCATTCAACACATAATTACAGTATGGGCATAAAATTGAATAAATTTACATTACAACTGATGATACACAACATCATTGATCCCATCCATTCCAACTGTATCATGTTCGGCATCCAACAGCTATGTTGATTATGAATCTGCCTATTTTCCTTCATTTAATATTAATTAACAGAATCATTGGATGCAACAACCAAAAAGCCATTGATCATCAAATCAACCTATATCCTGCATTTAGCAGAAGCATTTAATGAATTACAATGCTGCCAAGGGATTAGAGAGTATTAATCTCCATTATAACAGAATGCTGCCAAGACTAATGTTGTTGCATGAATGGACCTTAATCTATTCAATTCTTGGCAGCATTGTAATGATCAGCAAAACATATTATATGTGCAAACAATCAGACCAATGTTGTTGCATGAATAGACCTAAATCCATTCAATTCTTGGCAGCATTGTAAATGATCAGCAATACATATCATATGTGAAAACAATCAGATCAATGATGTTGCATGAATGGAACTAAATCTATTCAATTCTTGGCAGCATTGTAATGATCAGCATACATAACATATGTGCAAACAATTAGATTAACGTTGTTGCATGAATGGACCTAAATTCATTCAATTCTTGGAAGCATTATAATGATCAGCAATCCATATCATATGTGTAAACAATCAGATCAATGTTGTTGCATGAATGGACCTAAATCCATTCAATTTTTGGCAGCATTACAAAAGAAGGAGATTAAGAATAAAGGTTTAGGGATCTGAGAGATTGCACAAAAAAAATGGATGCCGCACATTGTGAAGTTTGTGATGCAGATGTGTTGTGGAAGGGCTTTATATAGGTTTTAGGTTTTGAGTTAATTTAGGGCAGGAGCGTCATGGGCTAAAAAAACGCTTTATTTCAATAATTCCCATAAATACAATTCCTTATTTAGCTAATACGTTTTGACTTGATTTGTAATTCAATTTTTTTTGAATTTTTCAAACAGACGCTCCTATTGTAAAACATATTTATGGAAACTGGTTTATGACTTGTGCATAAAAAATCTTGTACATTGGAGCCATATTAGGAAACTAATTTAAATTTTGTGCTTTAAAATACTTGTAAATTATTTTGGTTTATTATATAAAATAGATGAGGGTTGTTAGCCCCAATTGATTATCATCGATGGTTGGTTTTAGTTTTCTTATGGCGGTTAGGATCATTATCCCTAATTTTTTTGGGTTGGTGACGGTCGGCCTAGGGTTAAGAGGGTTGATAGCCCCAATTGATTATCATCGATGGTTGGTTCTTTTTACGAGGGTTGTTAGGCCCAATTGATAGTTACGATCGTTACCCCCAATTTTTTTGGGGTTGTTGCCAGTCTGCCTAGAGTCATGATGATTTCTTTTTACGAGGGTTGCTAGCCCCATTTGATGATGATCGATTTCAATTGAATGAGGATGAGGTAACGTTTATAACAAATTTCATTCTTATAATTTATTATTCATAACACTCGCATACCGCGACTGCTAAACTAATATACGTTTAGTTTTCGTTGCCTAGCCTTTGTGCGAGATAAGTTTCTCTTTAGTGGTGTATTGAAAGTTATTTTATTATAGCAGTCGTATGAGATAAGTTTTAGTACAAATGGATGTGTACTGTTATCAATAATCCGTATGGCATGTTGACATTTTCAGGTTAGTGTCATATGAGTTTTTAGATTATGTTATGATATTTTCGCAATGATGATTTGTGTCTGAGCTGCATTTCTGAAAATGTCGTCGCACATGTTTGTTTGTTGCCAAGGTAACCACTTTGTTCTTTGGTTGCAGCCACAAACCATGTTTGGTGGCGGCATTTGTTACGCCGACACATGAGCCACACTTTGTAGATAGGTTTACAAGATAATTGCCCACTGTTTTTGGTAAGTAGTTAGGCTGATATCTTTTGCAATGATGATTTGTCTTTGTATTGCATTTGTGAAAATGTCGTTTAACGTGTTTGTTTCTTGGAGGGGTAACCAGGTTCGTTTTTTGTTGCAATGACGTCATGCATAACGTTCGCATTATGTGAGCGTTATGAACAGTAGTTGCATTTTTTATTAGTTTGTCAAGCCTGACTCATAAAGGGGTGTATTGTGATTTACATTAGTTTAGCATTCACATTGTGTGAGTGTTATGAATGGTAGTTGTAATCTGTTCGTACTGTAACGGAAAGATGTTTTCGGGCTATGATGACCAATAACGGCCAACAACGAGCTTGAGACCCGTATCTTGGCGGGGTATCCTGTTGTGGCTGCAGCCATGGCGAGTGTGTCCTCTTTTTTTCACAACGTGTGTTATCTGAGCCTATATGTTTGTTGACCGTTTCCTGATATTTGAGTATTCCTAAGTGGAACTGATTGGAATTTATATACGCCATTAATATCGCAAATGCAGAATGCCTTTGGGCTATCATGACCAATAATGGGTCGGGAGGCACTTGAGACCAACCGCGTCTTGGCGGGGCAGCCTGTTGCGGCTGCACCTATGGCGGGTGTGTCTGCTTTCTCTTCAATTCAGCGAGTCCGTGGGTGTGTCACGTGTATAAATACTAACAGAAACATGTATCCATTTCATTATTGATTTTTGGGATTTTATATTGAGAATGATAGGGTGTTGGATTTGTTTATTTTTTGCTGTTATGAGATAGGCTTTTACTGATGTTTGTAGATTGATTATCTTATATTCAGATAGATTTGGTGTTTGTTTCGTTTATTGTTTCGCTGTTATGAAATTGGTTTTTAGTGAAGTAGTAAAGTAGACGCAGGGTTGGATATGGGCCTGTGCACACTGGCAATTGCACAGGGGCCATAGTCCAGAAAGGGCCTCAAAATTTTCTTCATTATGATGCTTTGCTATGTGGCCCATACTAAAAGTCTGATACAACTATTTTCTCGTCAATTTTGAGAGACGTAGTAGTAAATTACATAATGGTAATTAGATGCCTTACAAATTTTTTTGACTCTTTCTTGTGCTTAAGAGCGTGGAGGTTCGAGTCCTCTTCAAGGCATAATATGGAGAATACTCATTGAATGAGCAATTCAAGAAGAGAGTTCAGATAGCAATACCGATTCGATCTGAGCTCTCTTGGAATAAGTTCGGCAACGGATCACGAAATCTTGGCCATCTTCTCTATCTAATGAATGGGGAGTCTGCTTTAAAATTGAAAATCGTCTGCCCTGCACGCACCCCCCGAGCATATGCTTCAACAGGAATCACACAAAGGTAGATTATAAACCTATAGTAAAATGACCGCCCGTAACCCAGCAGATAAAGTACATTACATAGTCCGTTTTAGGGATTGGCGACTTACCCATTCAGTGACTTTGGCACTGGACGTTCCTCAAACGGGTACTGTCGGGTCGGGTGAATTCAATAATAGACGCCTGTTGGCATTCCATCCCTCCCTTCGCCTTTCATGGCCACATATCTTTCCGGCTAAGGAATGTGAAATCCTTCTCCTGTTCCATGAATCCAATTTGCATTTCATCCGGGGAAAGCCATCTTTTTCTCAACAATGCCCTTGTCATTTAATCCAATAGTGTTCCGTTAGATAGGAACAGATTTGAAAATACTGATAACTGTCGGATAGAATATTAGAACGGAAAGATCTATTAGATAATGAACGATTGGTTCTAAGCCATCTCTGGCGATTAATCAACAATTCGAAGTGCTTTTCTTGCGTAATCTTGATAAACCAGCGTTTATATAGAGATGTAGGAGGATTTGTTTGGGGAGTAAGAAGCCCCTTTGACACCTCTTCATCTGCAAATAATTCTCGATGTGAAAACACGGAGACAAGGGGCTGAGCTTTGAATAGGAAAAAGAGTGGATCTGCAGGGTCCCAAATGAATTGGCTTATTCGAAAAAGGCCTTGTTCTTTGGAATATCTATCTCGTGTCTGGTACTGCACGGTTTCACTCTTACATTTTATGTTTTCGTATAAAATCTTTTATTGCTCACTAACTCTTTGTTATTACGTACTTTTTTCACTTTTGTCTTCAAATAACAATTCTAGAATTTAAAATATTCGATCATCAAAAAACAACTATACGATCATCAAAAAACAACTATATAGGAATACAAGTCACTTATTTATTATGTGACATTATAAAAAATTGATAGTTGTTTGAAAGTTTTTTATGCTTATAGTAATAGTTTTCGTAGTAAATGTAAAAAAAATCGCCTTTAAGAGTACGACATATAAATGCTCGCATGGGGCCTCTCAAAACGATGGGACGACCCTGAGTAGACGGTATTACTTTTGATTGACAATGATGATAGTTGAGCATTCCTAAGTGAAATTCGGTGGAGCTCGGATTATGCGTCGCCTGACCAAGCAAGCTTTTGACGCTTGCAGTAACGGTGACAATGTTCTCATATCTGATTGCTTACGTGTCTAGCGTCAAAATAACAAACCCCGTAGTTTTTATGTGTCTTTTACGTTGCACAGACTCAGTTTCATTTGCAGAAGACAGGACCGCGTCTAGATCAAACCCATTTTATCAAATAACAATTGGCGATATACATTAGCAAACTCGATTAGGGACCTCCAATGTAAACCATTAGACATAATACATATTTTCTTTTAAGATTTGAACAATTTATGCGAATTGTGTGTTGTAAGTGAGTTTTTTTAATCTATATTTTTTCATGAATTTACGATATTATATAGCATACATATTTTCTATTGATATACAATAAAATCGGCCTCCCGTAGTGAAGCACAAGTTCGCCTATCTTATTTAAATGACAGTTAGATACATAAATACTAAAAATAAAAGTATTTATGTAACCAAATTTATCAAAATAAAAGTAATTTGTAAAAAGATCTTAGAGTTAGTTCATTTTATTTTATAAGTTAGTTTATTTTGTAAGTGAGGTTAATTTAAAAGCTAAAGAAGTAGATATTAATTGAGGTTGACATGAATGATTAAAAGTCTGTGGCTCCTTAACCAAAATCTTGGGTTCGAGCTTCTGGTATAGAAAAATTTCAATTGGGATGACAACGATATCCATGTAAACTCTCACGGAGACTAGTCACTCGTTAAAAGGCGATAAAAACTCCTCATATTAAAAAAATAAAAGCTAAAGTAGTAGATCGTTAAGTTTTACGGCAAGCACGGGATTAGACTATGCATCCACGTAATTTTGGTCTAGATATTTATCCTTTTTTAAGGCTCGTAATAGTTGTGAACTAAGGGCACGTTTGGTAGAGAGAGTTTCAGGGATTAGAAATGAAGTAAAGAGTTGTGTTCTTGGAAATGAAATCCAAGGAAATGATTTATCGAATTCCTTTGTTTGGTAGTGTCATGTATTTGAAAAAAAAATACTTATACAAATCTTCTTTTTTCTTTAATTTTTTTTTTAAATTGAAATAATAAAAAATAAAAATATTAGTATTATTATAATAAATAATAACAATAAAAATAGATATTATTTTAACAATTAATAACAATAATAAATTTTAAAATATAAATAAAAATAATAATTATGAATATTAATAAATAAGAATAAAAAATTAGTAATTAATAATAATAATAAAAAATAAAAATAAATAAACAAATAAATAAATAAATATATGAATAATATATAATAAGTAATAAATAAATAATAATAAAAATAATAATAAATATTAAAATAATAATAATAATAATAATAAATAAAAATAATAATAAATAAATAATAATAATAAATTAAAAAATAAAAAATAAAAACTAAAAAAATGTTATAAATAAGTATAGTAATAATAGTAATTATTATTTATTTTTTATTATTTTATTATTATTATTATTATTATTATTATTATTATTATTTTTTATTATTATAAAACATCACTTTATTAGAACCAAAAAGGGATTTACAACAAATTGGATGGGAGTCGAGATACTATCTGCGCTCCCACCCCTTTAGCAATAGCAAAACCTATTCTATGGAAAATATGTACAGCATCACGCGCTCCAATGTCTTGTGCCTTAGAAAATCTCTGGATCCGCATCAGCAACGCAACTGCATCTTCCTGTAACTTACCTAGAGAAGAAAAAGAGAAAGGAAGGAACCCATAACCCAGAGCTGCTCACTTAGTCAATACTTACATCGTTTACGTTGTGCAACATCAATCACAGCTCGGCCAGGTACAAAGTCATTCATCCCCGTACGAGTCAAAGGAGAAGAACCAGTCAGATCAACACACACATCTTTACCTCCATCCCAAGAATAAAACAAAATATCTGCCGGATGTAAGGCATTGTCAAGTCCTCCATCTAATCCGATATTAACATCCTTCCCGACAGATATCCCTGAACGATAACATATATCAGCAAGAGTATCACGTACCAAATTGTGACGATGCTTAATCCCAACGATACCAGCACACGACACCGCATGATTCCCAAATATATCCCTATCAAATACTCTCGAACAAGCTGAACAGGGCTTCGAAACAGAGAACAAGGGAATCCCTAAGCGATAACACAAAACACATCGATACGTCCTCCCATTCATAGTCTGACCCAGCCCCGAGATAGGAACCGTCCTAAGCCAATCGGAAGTATGATCATCCCTTTGAGATGCTCATAAAGCCATCTGTCGAATAGATAAAGCGATAGTAGATTCTGCATTCTTAATAACCCGAGTAAAATATATATCTGCCATTTTCTTCATGAGTTTGGGGGCAGCGACCTTACTCGGATTACTTAGAAAATCAATCTCCATAACCGAGTTAAACACACGTAAGGCATCATCAAACTGGACTCCATAAGATCTAATATCAGTATGTAGAAGTAGCTTAGACTGCAAATCAACTGACTGTAACCGAGAAGCAAGAAAAGCATAATGCAATACATCACTCGCAGAATAAACACCCAACCCCCCAAAGGAAAAGGAAAACGTAGCAAGTCTCCACTGCCAATCACCAAATCCAAGTCCAGAAGCAAAAACGATACGCTCCAAAGAAGAACGGAGAGCCATATCAAAAGAACTTTGGGCAGACTTAAAAGCACAGGGTGAACATGTACGCATAGAAAAATATAACTTGGAAATACCGGCACAAGAACGAAGAAGCAGCAACTCACATTGAGGATCATTAATTTTTGCCACATCATCCATAAGCTCAATAGTCTTAGCTACACGCTTCGACACAAGCTGACTACAAAAATCAAGGTCTACACTCGCAGCCCCCCCGAGCAACTTAACACCACGTGTAGGTCGAGCAATATTATCTGGGAACACACCAACAAACTTGCTGCGAGGATCCTCAGTCGGCCAAAAAACTTCAGTCTTATCAATATTCAGATGCAAGCCATACACGGGGCCCTCCTTCATGATACACTCCAAAACTTTCCCCACAACTAAAGTATCCCCAATAATAGTGCCATCGTCCAAATACCAGGCCTGTAAAGAAAGAGAAAAAGAGTCCCGAATTTTACATATCAATGGTTGAAGTACAAGAGCAAAGAGTAACGGGCCAAGAGGGTCACCCTGCTGTACCCCCTGACATGACCTTAATACATGCTCCCCATAATACAACCTTGCTGGGCTAGAATAACAGAACTCCACCCAAGACGAGATGGAAGGACAACGAAGACGAACCTCTCGCAACATAACCTCTCGATCTACCAAATTGAAAGCATTTTTAAAATCCACTAGTAACATCGAAAAACCAACCTCATCACCATACCTCTCAAGAAAACGATTCACAGCATGAAGAATAGCCTCACTCCCTCCCGACACCCCCACCCCAAACTGTAAATCACCAAAGTAACCATCCAAAGAATGACCATCCAAAGAATAATTATTATTATTATTTTAATTATTATTATTATTATTAAAATAATAGTAGAAATTATAACACCCCATTTTGGAAATGAAATCTTACGCATAATCATGGCGTGTCATCAAAGCATACAAGGATAAATGTCTAAGCATTATTTGACCATAAAAGGGAAATACCAGAATCAAACATCGGTAACCCCAAAGTAGAGCTCATCACACACAAACATCAATACTGTAAAAGGAAAGGACGAAACAATGTCCATAGCAAACTGTATTAAAGTAAAGGAAATGCATAAAGTAAAGAAAGACAGTAATGCTTCCAGTCCATATGCACGTACGTTTGAGATCTACGAGCGTCCCTGAGTACCTGCCGTTTTGGGAACATGAAAAGGAAAACGGCTGAGCAAGACGCTCAGTGCACGGATGTACAATATAGCAAGAAATAGGATAAGCATGTAACATATAACAGCGGAAGACTAAGTTCTGAGTAAACTGGTTAAGTATTAAGAAAACTGGTTTTATAGTTTGAAAAGCCTTATGTTTATCTTATGAAAACTGTTTTAACATAAATATACCATAGCCCATATAGGTCATGAAAAGGTCACGTGCATGAATACTTAGAGGGGTGACCTCATCATGCTGATTAGAGGGGATGCCTCTAATTAATATACTGGTTTGGGTAGGAGGGATCAACTCCTTGTGAAGGATGCAAGGCACACACCACATTCACCATGATATACTGAATAAAACATGTAACTAGGATGCACCCATACGCCCCACATGATATAATAATATGTCCAAAACTGAAAGGGACGCCACGAGCAATCACTCCGCCGTGGGGAAGTCATAACATTGGTGCCTCCAATGTTATGGTTATGGTACCTCCATAACTAGGTGAAACTGGTCATCCTTGTATATGGCTATAGATTATGCTAATTAAACATAAGCAGTTCAAAACAATAAAACAAATACTGGGGAAAACAGTTGGCTGCATACGGGGAAATCCTAATAAGGAAAGAATATCCATACTGAAAGGACGAGAATCCGTACCTCAAGTCCAGTGAATGAACGGAAGAAAGACTCCTACTTCTGGATTACTAAAGCTACATGAATACACACGTGTATAAGTATCGAAACACTGATTACGTACTGGGTTTTATGTCTTATCTTAGCTTACTTTATATGTTTTAAGTCATGGTTTGCTGTTTAAAGCCTTAAACTGTGTTTATCTTGTATTCTGATTAATCTGATTAAGTATTACTGGTATTTCATGTATTATTATACTTACTGTGTAATAATAAGTAACTTTCCAAAAATATCAGGTTTCCAAAAATAGTAAGTTTCCAGAAATAGAAAGTTTCCAAAAATAGAAAGTTTCCAAAAATAGAAAGTTTCCAAAAATAGAAAGTTACCAAAAATAGAAAGTTTCCAAAAATAGAAAGTTTCCAAAAATAGAAAGTTTCCAAAAATAGAAAGTTTCCAAAAATAGAATTCACTGCTTAAAATAGATTAGTTTCTAAAAATAGAAAGTTTCCAAAAATAGATCAGCTGCCTTAATTAAATAAGTTTCCATATATATAGCAGGTTTCCATGATTAGATTAGTTGCCTTATTTAATTAAGTTTCTATAAATAGAAGTTTCCATATTTAGAATTAAGCTGGTTGCATAGGCTAAAATATAAGTCTAAGTGTTTATAAGCTTATTTCTTAAGTCATATGATATAGTGTATAGTTTAATTATTATTTCATGCATTTTAATTAAACTATAGGTTAAGCATTTTAATTAAAGTATAACATGTTTTAATTAAAATGGAATAAAATGCTTAGGTTAAAATGTGTATTATTATGTATTAATAACATAACCTAAGTCATGTCTAAATTAATTAATTATAGGCATGTTTTAAATAATTAATTAATTATAACTTATAACATAAAATACTTAGGTTAAATTAATATCATGCTAAATTAATAATTAAATTAACCTAAGTCATGGTTTAATTAATATCTCATGTTATTAATTAATTTATATCCTAAGTTCATAATTCATAATATTAACATGTAGCATAAATCATGATTTAACCAATGAACCATGAATCGGGCATGAACTCGACACCGTACCCCGAGCCAAACTCGGGGTACTTGTGCCCCCTTGCTGCCGTGGGTCCCACATGCACCAACCAAGACCAAAAATGGTCTTGGTGGTGGCGGCAATAAGCAAACCGAACCCCCCTTCGGGTTGGTTATACTAGGCGGCCAAAACAAACACCCTTTTATATCATCCTTTGATTTTAATTTACTCTAAAACATGTTAGATCAATGTTTAATTATCATGTTTTAATAAGAATATTAATAACATGTTCATGAAAATAATTAAAGATTTAAAAGAATTAAAAAGAAAGGTTTAGAATGATATACCAATACGTAGCTTGGAAGAGGATGAACAAACACGGTTTCTAGCACTTGTTTTTATGATCAAAATCAACCAACAACTACCTATAGTGGTCCTATGGGTGGCGGCACAAAGAGAGACCAAGAGGAGGAGAGAAAACTTTTTTAGGTTTTGTGATTATTTCCTTGAAAAGTGAAAAATGAAAGTAGTTTTTACCCTTTACCCCCTTTCATGTAAACTTGATGGGCTTAGCCCATTTCTTGATTGTAGCCGTGGGTATGGGGCCCCACATGGGGTACCCATACCTTTTCTCGTGTCCCGATGTTTCGTGTTCGTTCGTGGTTAAACGTGTTCGTGTTTAAAGTGTTTCTATTTATTTTATCATGTAGTTTATCGTAATCTTAACGCTCGTAATTATATTATATGTATTTACGTAATTATTCTAGTTCGTATTTTAAATGGTGATCATGATTTAATTACGTTCACGTGACATATTTATTAACTGTTTATCATGAGTTCGTACGTAATCGATACTTATCATGTCACACACGTATGCACTTGCTTGATTATCAGCACATGAATGTGATCAACACTAAATAAGGTAAGTTTAAATCTAGGACGTACGATCTTAAGGGCACTATTCATGGTAAAAGCATGCGGGTTTTACAATTCTTCCCCCCTAAAAAGAATAATTCGTCCCCGAATTATAGATAAAGCAAACTGGAAAGAAGTAACATACCCGAACTCAAAATACGAAGTGAGGGTAAGAAGCCCGGATAGACTCCTCTGTTTCCCAAGTGGCTTCCCGCTCGGTATGGTCCCTCCAAAGAATTTTGACGAATGGAATCGTCTTCTTTCTCATGACTCGTTCTTGCCTGTCGAGCACTCGTTCGGGTTCCTCTATAAAAGTGAGATCTTCACGTATCTGTTCCAGTGGATACTGAACCATGTGAAGGGGATGATACTTGTACCCTCTGAGTAAGGACACATGGAACACGTTATGCACGTGCGAAAGCTGAGGAGGTAACGCCAATCGGTAAGATACTTCACCGATTCGTTCAATGATATCAAACGGTCCGATGAAACGAGGACTGAGTTTCCCTTTGATACCGAAGCGTTTAACACCACGTGCCGGCGAAACCTTGAGGAAGACGTGGTCTCCCACATTAAAATGTATGTCCCTACGATGCTTATCGGCGTAACTCTTCTGACGTGACCGTGCCTCCTGCAGCTTCTGTTTAGCTACTTCGATCTTCTCATTGGTCATTTCTATAATCTCTGGTCCTTCGAGTGTTCGCTCTCCCACTTGATCCCAGCAGATTGGAGCGCGACACTTCCTGCCATACAACATTTCGAAAGGAGCACATTTGATACTTGCGTGCCAGCTGTTGTTGTATGCAAACTCGACCAAACAAATGTAATCGTCCCAATCACCTGTCCATTCCAACGCACACGACCTTAACATATCTTCCAATGTCTAGATTGTTCGCTCCGACTGTCCGTCCGTTTGAGGATGAAAGGCCGTACTCAGCTTAAGTTGTGTACCCCAAGCTTTTTGCAGACCTTTCCAGAATCGCGACGTGAAACGAGGATCTCTGTTTGAGACGATGCTGGAGGGAGTACCGTGGAGTCTCATGATCTCCCTTCTGTAAGTATCTGCGAGTTTACTTACCGGATCTTCCTTGCGTATCGGTAAGAAATGAGCTGATTTGGTGAGTCGATCAACAATGACCCAAATAGCATCGTGCTTCTTCTTGGTAGGCGGAAGACCGGTAACAAAATCCATGGTGATTTTGTCCCACTTCCACTCTGGAATATCCAACGGTTGAAGGAGACCGCCCGATCGCTGATGCTCAATCTTAACCTGCTGGCAGGTAAGACATTTGGAAACATAAGTGGCTACATCCTGTTTCATACCACTCCACCAAAAGTGCTGTCTGATGTCATGGTACATTTTTGTCGACCCAGGATGTATAGAAAATGGGGAGCTGTGAGCTTCAGCTAACAATGCTTCCCGGAGTTCTTGATTGTCAGGAACACAAAGTCTCGTGCCCTGCCAAACGATACCGTCTGCGTCCATTCTGAATTCTGTCTGCTTCTCCAAATTCTGAATTATCGCCCAAATTTCTCCATCATCCTTCTGCTGTTCCTTGATCCTAGACAGTAACTCGGGTTCTACTCTAAGATTCGCCCAGTATCCATGCTGCCCACGTACCATGATTTCGATGTCTAGCCGCTCCAAGTCTCTTATGTTTTGTTCCTTGATTCCAATGCCGTTGATCATTCCGGACTTTCTGCTTAGTGCATCTGCTACTACGTTAGCTTTCCCGGGATGATACTGTAGGTTAATATCATAATCCTTCAACAGTTCCAACCATCTCCTTTGTCTCATGTTCAATTCTCGTTGAGTGAAGATATACTTCAAGCTCTTGTGATCCGTGAAAATGTCGCATGATTCTCTGTATAAGTAGTGCCTCCATATTTTCAATGCGAACACAACTGCAGCAAGTTCCAGGTCATGCGTAGGATAGTTTTCTTCATAGGGCTTAAGCTGTCGTGAAGCATACGCGATCACTTTCCCATGTTGCATGAGAACACAGCCCAGTCCCTTCCCCGATGCGTCGCTGTAGATCTGAAATCCACCTGTACCAGATGGGAGAGTAAGAATAGGTGCAGATACTAACTTCTGCTTTAGGTATTCGAAGCTCTTCTCTCGTTCTTCCGTCCAGACGAATTTCTCTCCTTTTCGCATCAGTTTGGTGAGAGGCAATGCCAAGCAGGAAAAGTTCTCCATGAATCTGCGGTAATATCCAGCTAAGCCTAAGAAACTGCGGACTTCTGTCGCTGACGTTGGTCTTGGCCATTTAGTGATAGCCTCAACCTTCGCTGGGTCCATAGTGATCCCTTCTGCTGATATAATGTGACCTAAGAATGCCACCTTGTTTAACCAGAACTCACACTTGGAGAATTTCGCATACAGCTGCTTCTGACGAAGAATCTGTAGTACTGTACGGAGATGGTCTTCGTGTTCCTCCGTGGACTTTGAGAAAATCAGGATGTCATCGATGAATACAATGACAAACTTATCAAGGAATTCGTGGAAGATTCTGTTCATCAGATCCATGAATACTGCTGGAGCATTAGTCAGGCCGAATGGCATGACCACAAACTCATAATGGCCATAGCGGGTACGAAAAGCAGTCTTGGCAATATCCTGCTCTTTAACCCTTAGCTAATGGTAGCCTGACCTTAGATCGATCTTTGAGAAGTGTTTGGCTCCTTGAAGTTGGTCAAACAGATCATCTATACGTGGCAGTGGATATCTATTGCGGATGGTAATCTTATTAAGTTCACGGTAGTCTATGCAAAGTCGCATGCTGCCGTCCTTCTTCTTAACGAACAAGACCGGTGCGCCCCATGGGGATGCGCTTGGTCTAATGAACCCTCGCTCAAGAAGTTCCTGCAGTTGGTCCTTCAGTTCTTTTAGCTCTATGGGAGCCATACGATACGGAGCCTTAGAGATTGGTTCAACTCCTGGAACAAGGTCGATGTTGAACTCCACTTCTCGTGCAGGTGGTATGCCTGGAAGTTCAGTTGGGAAAACGTCTTGAAATTCCGAAACTACTGACTGATCCTGAATCGATGGGGATTCAGCATCTATGTCATGAACCGTAGCTAGATAACCCTCACAGCCATGTGACAGTAATGCACGTGCTTGCAAGGTAGATATGACTTGTACAGACCGTCCGGGTATGAACCCGTTATGAATGTACTATGGTGCATTAATGTCTCCGAAGATCACCCGATATGAGTGGCAGTCTATGGTAGCATGGTGCTTGGATAGCCAGTCCATGCTGAGAATCATATCGAACTCAATCATGTCTAGGGGAAGTGCATCTACTGCACGAACTTTATCGTCAAACTCTAGAGGAAGACTCTTGTATACATGAGTTATTAATACAGAGTCCCTCAAAGGCGTGGAAATGGTAAGCCTATTTTCTAATGGCAAGGGAAGGGTCCTGATGTTCTTAGCATATGTAGTGGAAATAACTGAATGAGTGGCACCCGTGTCGAAAAGAACACATGCAGCTTGGCCGTACATATACAAAATTCCAGTAATGGTACCTGTAGATTTGTTTGCCTGATCACGAGATGTCGTGTAGACACGCCCAGTGGTAGGAGGCGGCTTAGTATCAGCATGACCCGAAGTACCCTCCATTTCACCCTTACGGCAATCTCTCATACGATGGCCAGGGAGGCCGCACTTGTAGCACGCGTCGGAATCACGACGACATGGGCCAGGGTGTCTGCGATGGCAAGTACTGCAAAGAGGATGAGTGAATCCTCCAGCAGGAGTCCTTGCTTGCTGAGGGCCTGCTGATGACAAAATGTGTTAAAATAAAGTATATGCACAAGTATAAGACATATGCGTCATAAGATGTTCACCAGTGTTAGCTGAACGGTTAGGCTGCGAACCCCTGTGGTTCTGGTCCTTCCCGTTACCGTGGTTCCTGGTAGAGATTAATATAGTGTCAGCATGAGAGATATAACATGAAATCATAAGAAGATGCGTAAATAGTAGGACCTGCTGTTGTTGGAGTGTCCAGCGTTGTTACGGTAATTATCATTACTGCTACGCCTTTCCACAACAGAACGGTCGTTAGTGTGACCGTTTCCTTTGGGCTGATGAGGCTGCTGCTGAGTAGCCGGCTGAGACCGGTCCCCAGTTTTCTGCCTGGAAGATACAGTTTAGAGATGATTTTTGAACATATAATGATAGGATGCGGTCTGGTTATCGTTAGAATACGAAATGTTTACCTCTTGTCGGGTCTTTCAGCTTCCCCGAATTCATCTCGTTCCTGCAACATCTCTAGCTTCCTTGCTGCGTCGGCCACTTGTGCTACTGTATTGAACGTAGCACACACCAGATTGTTCGCGACCGAGGTGCGAAGTGCCCACCTAAAGTGGTGTGCCTGCTCCTCAGGAGTACCAGCTGCTGCTCCCAGGAAACCAGCTAAGCAAAGAAAGCGCTGCATGAATTCGTTGCTATTCTCGCCCGCTCTCTGACGTATCCCATGGTACTCTCGCTTGAGTTTGTCCTGCTCTGCCTTGGGAAAGAACTGCTCCATCACTCTCTCCTTGAATTGGGCCCATGTCAAACCAGCGACCCAATCATCACCTCCATCCGACTGCGTCAAGGCTAGCCACCAGTTGAGTACATCACCTTCAAACCGGTAGCATGCCAATATCGCCTTGAATGCGGGGTCACATCCCATAGCATTGAAAATCTTCTCGATATGAGTCAACCAGCTTTCAGCATCGCTGGGGCTATCAGTCTTTTCAAAAGCTCTAGGACGGAGCTTGTTGAATCTTTCCAACCACACTGCTAGTGTCACTGGGGGAGGAGGAGCAGGAGGTGCCTGATTCTGCTGCTGCTGATTGTTGGCAGCTTGGACTTCAGCACGGATGTCATTCCTCAGTTGAGGAAGCAAGGCTTGCATGGCAGCCTGAATTGCAGCATTGAGCTGCTCTTGCTCGCGTGTGAGAACCATCTGACAGTATAACATAAAACATATGATTAACAGTTCAAAACATAAAAGATTTGTGGCTATCACTCCAAAGTGTGTGAGGTCTCAAGTTCAATTCCCGTTAGGTGCAAACAACCTTGAAGTGGCCACGCCAACCTCCTGAAAAGGGAGGGCTTTACATGGTTTGAGTCTGTGTGGCGGTGGGCTCAAACCCCGTGGATTAGTCGGTCAATGAGTCGGAAATCACGGTTACCAAAAAAAAAATATATATATATATATATATATATATATATATATATATACATGAAAAAAATTTTATACCAAAAATTTCACGAGAAAAAATTTTATGCAAGAAAATCTTTGTATGAATGCATGATGCAGTTTTATGAAAAGTTTTGATGCTCGAGAGTGAACGCCTCTGGTCAGTTCACTCAAAATAAAAGACATATCGAGGGGACGCCTATGGGTCGGTCCCAAATCTAAAAGTTTCGATAAAACACATGCGACTAAATAGGGCCAGTCCTGTACCAACCATTACTTAGTCAAAAACCCTGTAACAATGACATGTATATGTATGCTTAAAAATGATGAATGCATGAAAACAACTGTCAGTTCTAGGAAGACCGTAGTGACTACCCACTAATCACAGGTCATATTTGAGAGCCTACAGGTCGAAGCCTTGGCTCTGATACCATAATTGTAACACCCCATTTTGGAAATGGAATCTTACGCATAATCATGGCGTGTCATCAAAGCATACAAGGATAAATGTCTAAGCATTATTTGACCATAAAAGGGAAATACCGGAATCAAACATCGGTAACCCCAAAGTAGAGCTCATCACACACAAACATAAATAATGTAAAAGGAAAGGACGAAACAATGTCCATAGCAAACTGTATTAAAGTAAAGGAAATGCATAAAGTAAAGAAAGACAGTAATGCTTCCAGTCCATATGCACGTACGTTTGAGATCTACGAGCGTCCCTGAGTACCTGCCGTTTTGGGAACATGAAAAGGAAAACGGCTGAGCAAGACGCTCAGTGCACGGATGTACAATATAGCATGAAATAGGATAAGCATGTAACATATAACAGCGGAAGACTAAGTTCTGAGTAAACTGGTTAAGTATTAAGAAAACTGGTTTTATAGTTTGAAAAGCCTTATGTTTATCTTATGAAAACTGTTTTAACATAAATATACCATAGCCCATATAGGTCATGAAAAGGTCACGTGGATGAATACTTGGAGGGGTGACCTCATCATGCTGATTAGAGGGGATGCCTCTAATTAATATACTGGTTTGGGTAGGAGGGATCAACTCCTTGTGAAGGATGCAAGGCACACACCACATTCACCATGATATACTGAATAAAACATGTAACTAGAATGCACCCATACGCCCCACATGATATAATAATATGGCCAAAGCTGAAAGGGACGCCACGAGCAATCACTCCGCCGTGGGGAAGTCATAACATTGGTGCCTCCAATGTTATGGTTATGGTACCTACATAACTAGGTGAAACTGGTCATGCTTGTATATGGCTATAGATTATGCTAATTAAACATAAGCAGTTCAAAACAATAAAACAAATACTGGGGAAAACAGTTGGCTGCATACGGGGAAATCCTAATAAGGAAAGAATGTCTATACTGAAAGGACGGGAATCCGTACCTCAAGTCCAGTGAATGAACGGAAGAAAGACTCCTACTTCTGGATCACTAAAGCTACATGAATACACACGTGTATAAGTATCGAAACACCGATTACGTACTGGGTTTTATGTCTTATCTTAGCTTACTTTATATGTTTTAAGTCATGGTTTACTGTTTAAAGCCTTAAACTGTGTTTATCTTGTATTCTGATTAATCTGATTAAGTATTACTGGTATTTCATGTATTATTATACTTACTGTGTAATAATAAGTAACTTTCCAAAAATAGCAGGTTTCCAAAAATAGTAAGTTTCCAGAAATAGAAAGTTTCCAAAAATAGAAAGTTTCCAAAAATAGAAAGTTTCCAAAAACAAAAAGTTACCAAAAATAGAAAGTTTCCGAAAATAGAAAGTTTCCAAAAATAGAAAGTTTCCAAAAATAGAATTCACTGCTTAAAATAGATTAGTTTCTAAAAATAGAAAGTTTCCAAAAATAGATCAGCTGCCTTAATTAAATAAGTTTCCATATATATAGCAGGTTTCCATGATTAGATTAGTTGCCTTATTTAATTAAGTTTCTATAAATAGAAGTTTCCATAATTAGAATTAAGCTGGTTGCATAAGCTAAAATATAAGTCTAAGTGTTTATAAGCTTATTTCTTAAGTCATATGATATAGTGTATAGTTTAATTATTATTTCATGCATTTTAATTAAACTATAGGTTAAGCATTTTAATTAAAGTATAACATGTTTTAATTAAAATGGAATAAAATACTTAGGTTAAAATGTGTATTATTATGTATTAATAACATAACCTAAGTCATGTCTAAATTAATTAATTATAGGCATGTTTTAAATAATTAATTAATTATAACTTATAACATAAAATACTTAGGTTAAATTAATATCATGCTAAATTAATAATTAAATTAACCTAAGTCATGGTTTAATTAATATCTCATGTTATTAATTAATTTATATCCTAAGTTCATAATTCATAATATTAACATGTAGCATAAATCATGATTTAACCAACGAGCCATGAATCGGGCATGAACTCGACACCGTACCCCGAGCCAAACTCGGGATACTTGTGCCCCCTTGCTGCCGTGGGTCCCACATGCACCAACCAAGACAAAAAATGGTCTTGGTGGTGGCGGCAATAAGCAAACCGAACCCCCCTTCGGGTTGGTTATACTAGGCGGCCAAAACAAACACCCTTTTATATCATCCTTTGATTTTAATTTACTCCAAAACATGTTAGATCAATGTTTAATTATCATGTTTTAATAAGAATATTAATAACATGTTCATGAAAATAATTAAAGATTTAAAAGAATTAAAAAGAAAGGTTTAGAATGATATACCAATACGTAGCTTGGAAGAGGATGAACAAACACGGTTTCTAGCACTTGTTTTTATGATCAAAATCAACCAACAACCACCTATGGTGGTCCTATGGGTGGCGGCACAAAGAGAGACCAAGAGGAGGAGAGAAAACTTTTTTAGGTTTTGTGATTATTTCCTTGAAAAGTGAAAAATGAAAGTAGTTTTTACCCTTTACACCCCTTTCATGTAAACTTGATGGGCTTAGCCCATTTCTTGATTGTAGCCGTGGGTATGGGGCCCCACATGGGGTACCCATACCTTTTCTCGTGTCCCGATGTTTCGTGTTCGTTCGTGGTTAAACGTGTTCGTGTTTAAAGTGTTTCTGTTTATTTTATCATGTAGTTTATCGTAATCTTAACGCTCGTAATTATATTATATGTATTTACGTAATTATTCTAGTTCGTATTTTAAATGGTGATCATGATTTAATTACGTTCACGTGACATATTTATTAACTGTTTATCATGAGTTCGTACGTAATCGATACTTATCATGTCATACACGTATGCACTTGCTTGATTATCAGCACATGAATGTGATCAATACTAAATAAGGTAAGTTTAAATCTAGGACGTACGATCTTAAGGGCACTATTCATGGTAAAAGCATGCGGGTTTTACAGAAATGGTTTCCATACCAAAAATAATAGAAATGATTTCTACACATATTACAAAGGATCCAATTCCCTAACACTGTGTTCTTAAGTTTTTTTTAAAGGAATGGAAGGGTATGGAAAGGGAAATTGGAAAAAAGAAGGTGTTCTTAAGTTTTTTTTAAGAAGGAAAGATAGGGGACGGGAAGGACGAAGGAAGGAACGGTGCAGGCTTTTTTGTGTATATCTGTTCCGCCCAATTTTGGGAGGATTAGGAAGGAAAATGGGTTGGGCTTGTGTAAAATTACATTAATGTCCTCATTATTCATGCACATTATATATATATGAACTAGGGTTTCACCATTTACAACAGCTATTCTTAACGGCATCTCCTTTACAACAGTTATTTTTCATCAAGTAAGTTTATCAGACTTGATTTCAATATTTCTGTGTTCTAGTTTTCATGTTGGTATATACTAGTGCACAACTAGATGTTTACTTTTGTGTTCATATTACTTGAAGTTTCCTTATAATGTGAAAATCAATAATAACATGATATCGTGGCTGCGTTTTGTGTGAGATATTTTCTGATTTAATTTCAATGTGTTTGATTTAGATCGAGTAACAAGATGGAACAAATGAGTGCTAAAGCTAACTGTGAATGCAGTAAATACATATTTATTCACATTAAGCATTCATTAATATAGATATACTCTCATTCAGTGAAGTCCCTAATCAATTATGCTTTAAATAGATAATAGTCTCGTTAAGTTCAATGGCTAGGCACCTCATTATATTGCATGGTATTTGAGTAAGGCTCTAGTATTTTGTTTTCATGTATAAAGTATTACAGCAATTTAGTTGTTAGTACTTTGTGGGTATAAAATTATAACTTCAGTTTCTGTTTACATTACTGCATCGTGTGTTCAATGCAATATGAATTCAGTTTTTAATTGCTAGTTATGATTAAGTATGTGTTTAAGAAAGACCAATGCAACAACAATGATTACTAGTGTGTTTGGGTCAGCCTATGGTCCTGAATGTTTACTTGTCTGTTTCGGTCAGCCAATGCAACAACAATGCGTCCAGGCCAAGTGTATGTAAAATTATCTGTATGTGATTGAGTTTCTGCAAATGAATGTGTGAGTGTTTTGCAGAGTTACTGATATATTTTATAGTAATGTAAGGGTATATTGATAATTTTGTTACCTTTCTTATATTTTCCTTCCTACTCAAAATTAAAACTCAAGAACATAAACCGGAGTAATTAGTTTTCTCATATTTTCATTCCTTACTTTACCTTTCCCTTTCCATACTCTTCCATTCCTTTAAAAATAAACTTAAGAACACAGTGTAAGAATTCAACTCTTCAGCTCTTTTATTTCTCTACTAACCAAACAATGGAAATGAAATCATTTCCATTTCTATTCCTTCAATTCTCTACCAAACACACCCTAAGATTCATACTTGTGAGGAAAACCACATCTTATTTGTCGTCACATCATGTAAGAATACTCGTAATTAATGAACGATGTGTTTGTAAGTTTTTACCCAAACAACAACTAGTTAATTATCTTATCTCTCTTATAAAAACTCAACTTGAATAAATGGATCCAAATGTATTTTTGTGGGTGACGAGGTGAATTTTTTTTAAACGGCTACTAACTACGTATCTCACAATATGTATGCAACAAATTTATCTCACGTGTCCTAAGAAGGACTAACTCACAAGTCACAACCATTTGATTAAAGAGTTTTTCGCATAACAGGAAGTATTATTAGAACACAAGCATTTTGATGTGTGAAATGGTAAAATATATTAAACTCTACAAAAAACGCAGACCAGATTAGGAAAACATAAACTAGAACATATGTAAGATGCAACACTTTTACCAAACTAGGTGGAGCATGCGGTTTAAGTAAAACTACAAAACCAATTGTAACACTTTAAACGTGAAAGTTCTTGTTTGATGATTCTTTCTCGTACACATGCCGTAAATATAACTAATATAAACATGCCTACTCACCTCTTCTTGTTCTTCTTTCTTTCTTTAAGTTTTTTCTCCATAATTTTGATCCTATGCCTGAGAACAGATGATGATAATACTCTTTGATTCGTAGATTTCTGCGCTTGCGAAGTTGTCTTCTTACTTGCTTGTGGAGATGGAAGTGTACTTTGATTTGTGGCTGTTGGATTTGTTTCCCGTACTTCTTCTTGTTGCCATGTTTGTGCATCGGCATACTTTTTTAATTGTTCAAGGGATGAAAAGTCTTGTTTGGAGTCTTTTGACTGACTTCCAGGAGATGGCGGAGGACGTACTATTGGTATGTTCAGAAACTCTTTCACCACGGGTTGTCTAATGGCTAAATTTATATCGAAAGAAAATCACACACTGATTGTATAGATATCAATATAAAATAGATCGAATAATATGAAATAAGTAAATAATACTAGAAGTTTGTAAGAGTAACTTACTTAGTCCATATACAAGGGAGTACAAGTGATCGGTGATAAACCAAAAAAGGAATGCCTGTAGAAGAGTGAAAAGGATGATTTAATGTTCAGTTTTACCATCTTAACGTACGCATAGATTCAATATATCAAAAACAACATAAATAAATTAATGTAAGATGAAAACTTATCTTGCCATCAAAAGTATAGCATATTTTTAAAATGTTACGCACAATATTTCTGAATAGAAACAACTAAAAATAAGTTCTTAGAAGTAGTGATATGAACCTTTGGAAAATATGAATAAAGGGGAATCGCAAGAACTGCTAAAACTCTTCGCCGTTTTCTCTTAAACTCAGGATTAGGATCAGGTTCATAGGCATAACATTCTTCAAGACCGTCTTCCGTCTTGAACTGAGGTACACGTACAACACAAAGGTATTGTAAAGTTCTAAAAAAAATTACATATAAATTGATGCCACACATAAAATAAAATAGAAGAAAATATTAAATTTAATTATCAGGTTTGGAGGAATGTATTAAATGTTTACCTCCACCTTTATCCAGTATGTATAAGATGTCAAACAAGGAAGTATATAGAAAGGATCAGAAGTCGTAAGATCTAGGAACCAAGACGCCCCACCAGTTTCTAAAGATGGAACCTTATGCACCATGTTATAAACCTATAAATTTTTACACATCTAATTACTTCCATACAGGTCAGTACTTATCTTCATTAAATGTACCACGTATACGTAACGACTAATATAATAGATGCAACTTACAGCAAAGAAAAAGCTGAGAGAATTGAGGACCGAGATGGCCATCATCCACTTATAAACAGTAGTGATACCATACCTGCTTAAATATTAAGTTTCAAAAACATTATTTGAACTCTAGTATATATAGCTAGATAGCTACTTAAATGATTGCTTCTTGCACTAAAGGTTAGGAAAAATTGCTTACTCCCTGAACACCTTTGTTATTCGTTCATGACGTTCAGCTTCACTCATGCCCTGAAAAGTATATTCTAATAAACTCATAAGAAAATCAATTGACTACAAAACTACAAAATGAAAGATGAACATTATATGGAAGGCACCCGGCGAGATGGATACTGAAAATAGTTCATGACCTTACTTAGCCTTCTTTTTACATAAAAACATGATGTTTAGTAACGTGTGGACTTTGATGTAACATCAAACTAATGCTCATTTTTATTTTCAATAACTAAAGATATGAATTGCTGTAAATGGAGCGCAACTGGTCAGAGTCAACTGTATCAGAGGTAGGAAATACCATTAACATTTTAATGACCAATGCACATAAATATCACCTTTTATACAACAGAAGAGATACTATCCATACCTCGTCTTGCACTTTATTTCTTACAACCTGCATAAACGATGCAATATGTGAACAAATTAATCAATGCTACATTCTGATCAACTGGCTATTTAAATAAAGATATACCAAAAGATTATTGAACTTTAGGTCCCAATTTTACAAATCACAGCACAAATGATTTATACCTTATGAAAAAAAGATACGTTTAGGTACCAAACTAATTAATAACTTAATATGTCATGGCAAAAGTAAATTGATTAGTAACCGAAAAATGGAACTTACAGCTAAGTTTGCCATAATCTTGATATCAAAAATGTCGGCTGGAAGCATTAAGGTTCTAAGAATGAAGGTTGCTATTACTATGGTTGCCCACCTAAAACAAACAGATAATTATTTCAGTATATAAGTGCACCCTAATGACATACTAATACAAAGCAGAAACTCAGTGTTTAAGTGTTTAGTAAAATATGCATCTGTTCGTTATTTATTGATTACCAATTAAGTCCAGTAAATTTATGGATTCCATCAAATATATCCATCCAAACTGCAACTGGTAGCCAAGAATCAGCAGCAGCAATAGCAACTTCATTATAAAGCGCTTGAGTACTAGAAACAACGTTGTCCATAGTTTTATCAATCATATAGTCAATACTGGACGAACCCATATTAGTGGACATGTTTCTTCTAGGTAAACAGAACCCAACACCATTTCTTATTGCCATTGTTATATGATGACTAAATTGAGACCGTTTTGGATCTTGGAAACTAATAAAACTATACGACCGACGTTGGAGAAAAAACCCCGATCGGTCGTATAGTTTTATTAGTTTCCAAGATCCAAAACGGTCTCAATTTAGTCATCATATAACAATGGCAATAAGAAATGGTGTTGGGTTCTGTTTACCTAGAAGAAACATGGTTATTATCACAGTACGGATAAATCGGAGGGGAGGTAAATCGCTGTTGAGAGAAAAGTAATCTTGCTCTTGTAGGAGTAATGAGACTACGCCTTATGCAAGCCATTGATTTCATTTCCCTGTATTGAAATTTCGGGTTTAATCAAACAAGAAAGGGATTTCCAAGAGATAAGCATGCGCATGACATTGTAGGAGCAAAGTACACTGATGAAGAAAATGAAAATGATTTTAGGGTTGAAATATGAATGGAAGTAGTCAAATTTATCACCACTTCACATGCCCATGTACACGCCTTAGTTTGGGTGTGTTTGACAAAAGTATCAGGAAGTAGTGTACCTAAGTATTAGTTGTCAACATATTACTCGGGAGCATTAGCAGGTTTTTTTATAAATTTAATCATAATATGTAAAACAACTAAAAATGATACTGTACTACTTTACTTGAAAAATGAGCATTTCGAAAACTAGATGAAGCCACTTGTTCTTTTCCAAACAAGCATTAAAGATCACAACGCTCACACTTACCATTCGTCGCTCTTAAGTAATCCGCGCAAACCACAAACTTAGCCACCATACTGAGCCCACCGGCTTATTAGCATTAAAGATCACAACCTTCGCACTTTTGATGGAGTTTAGAATAGAACAGAGTTTATAACATTAGAGCATTCTGAAAGCATAGTATACTACAGTGTCCAATACGATGCCGCCTTATTAGCATGAACATCATTAATTTCATTTTTAATAACTATCACTATGGGAATTGGTAAGAACAAATTATTTCGATGCAGACTTTTGAAAGTTGGTTACATGTAGAATTGTAAAGTAAACCACGTTTGGGAATACGCACACCATTTCCGAGTTCAAAAACAAGGGTTGTTTTCAAACTAAGATTTTTACCAGTATCGGGTATATATATGTTATGGCCGGGTTTAATAATGTTGTGAACAAAACTGTGTACGTGTTATGCAACTTTTCACAGTTTATTTTGCAGAAGATGAAAATAAGAAGGAAAAAGGTTTTTAAGTGTTTCCGTTTATCCAGAAACATTTGCTGCTGGTATTGTTGTGCGACAAATTTTTTATGTTATTTTGTGACTGTTCACTGTTCAGCTGTTACAGTTATGCTATTCATGGCTGAAAGTTCCTGCTGTTATACAAGACTACAAGAGTATAAATGCGGCCAACCCGACTGATGGTATTAAATCGAATTTGGCACCTACACCTGTATCTAAACTATACTGAACTAGTCAAGTAGAAACTTAAGTTATATATACGCATTTACTATACATAAGGTGGTTTAAGATAACTACATGAAGCAAGTATTAAACTTTATACAAGAAAATATTTGTCTGATGATTTGTTCTTGTCGTATCAGATCATTAAAAAAACTATAAACTCTACCTACATACTCACTTCCTCTTGTTCTTCTTCCTTCGTTTGACTTTATTCTCTAGTTTGGTTATCTTATAGCTGAGATCCGAGGATGATGATGATGATACTCTTTGATATTTATGCTCTTCTGAAGTTGGCTTCTTACTTGGATGTATACTTCGATTTGTGACAATCGAATTTGTTTCTTTTACTTGTTGTTGCAAGGCTACTGCGTCAGAATACTTTTTCCATTCTTCAAAGAACGAGAAAGCTGGTTTTAACTGGCTTCCGGGAGCTGGTGGAGGGGGTATTGGTATATTCAACCACTTCTTCACAGCGGGTCTTTTAAGTGCTGAATACAATCAATTGAGTGTAAAGATTATATGTTAAGTGGAGCTCGGTGTGTTTATAAACAATATAAACTGCATGGCCCATGTAAGCGATATTAACAATAGATCGATAGGATACATATTGAGGAACTTACTTAGTCCATATACAAGGGAAAACAAGTTGGTGGTGATCCAATAACAAAAGAGAGCCTGCACAAGTATTGAGATATAAGATTAATCCCGATTTGCCATATTAACCATTTAGAGAGCCTGTGTTGTAAATGCAAGTTTAAAACAAGCTTTCAGACCAAGAATATGTTAAAAATACATGGGTTTTTCTTAACATAACCATAAGGGCTACATTTAGCTAAGAAACGCAAATATGCATAATTGGTGGTACATAAAGTCGCTGAGGTTAAATCAAAGGGTGGATAACTATTACTGAAGTTACACACAGTCAATGCGTGTCTGGATATTTTAAACGTAGCCCGTAGGGCTACACTTAGCAATTTCAAAGAAATATATAGCAAGTGTCGTGATATGCACCTTTGGAAAAGCTGCAGTAAAGGGAACACTTAGAGCAGCTAAAACCCTTTGAACATTTTTCATTGTTACACCAGTAGGATTGCCTTCCATCCCTTCTTGTGTGTTAAGCTGAGGAACACAACATAAAAGTATCATTAAGGCATAAAATTCGATCACATATAAAATGCCATGAACCAAAATACTTGTGAGTTTGTGGTAAACTCCTATCTAGCTAATGAGGTTTAGATGAAGTTGTTTACCTCTATGTTTACCCATAGTGTCAAAGCAGCCAAACAAGGAAGTATACAGAAAGGATCAGCTGTTGTAAGATCGAGGAACCAAGACGCCCCACCCGTTTTAAAAGATGGAACTTTTGCCACCATGTTCTGAATCTGAAAAGTAATTTACTTCTAAAAGATTGGTACTTTTCTTCATATAATGTATCATTAACTGTTATAACAATGGATATAAACTTCATAACTTACAGCTAGGAAAAAACTGACAAAGACGGGGCCTTGGATGAGGACCCACTTATAAGGAGAGAACAAGCTAGTGAGACCATGCCTGCGTATATATAAGTTCCACGATATTAGCTACGTTGAGAATATATAGGTGGAGAACGACTTAATTGACTGTTTATTGCGATGGAGGACATGAAAAAGTTCTTACTCCTTGCATAGCTTCTGAATTCGCTCCTGACCTTCATATTCACTTATCCCCTGAGAAAGGTACTTTACTAATTAACGACATATGTCTAGTTTAAGTGATGATAAGTTGATCATTTCACAACGTCAACAAATAAAAAGGAAGTTCCTGGTCTTCCTTAGCGTTCTGTTTACATCAAATATAATATATGGTAGTTGAAGTTTTATACACCAGTAACAATGAAGTTTAACGTCGTCCATACCTCATCTAGCACCTCCTGTTTAATATCCTGCAATTTTGGCGCTATAATCTGCGTAAAATGTGCAATATGAGAAAAAACCGGCCAATGGTACTAATTCAGGAAGTAATAAACACAGGCTGGTTACTAAAAGTCTAAAATCCTGATCAAAGACCAGACTAGTAAAGATGTTAGCACAAGCGAATTCGTAAACAAAAGATGGAGCTCACAGCTAACTTTGACATCTCCTTTTGAATTTTAATCGAGATTGGAATCGACAGCGTTCTAATAATAACTGTTGCTATTACTATGCTTGCCCACCTGAAACAATATAACGATACATATAAATCATTATATTCTTTTATTCTACATGCCCGAATGGATATTAAGTGTAAGTGTTGTAATTTCATGATATATAATTACCAATTGAGGCCAGTGAAGTTGTGAATTCCATCAAACGCGTACTGAAAAGCTGCACTCGGTAGCCAAGAACCAGCAGCAGCACTAGCAACTTCACTAACTGCAGCTTGAGTGGACATGTTTCTTCGAGGTAACAACAACCCAAAACTAGTTGATGCTGTTATATGCACACGATTACTAAAATGAGGCCATCTTGGATCTCGAAGACCACTCACACTATACCGTCGACTTTGAAGAAAAGACCCGCAAGGTAGATGATTTTTAGGATGTTCTTCTTCTTGTTCGTTATTATGAACATAATAAGAAGAAATTGAAGGGTTGGTAAATCGTTGTTGAGCGAAAAGTAGTCTTGCTCTTGAGGTAGAAGTGATGATACTACGCCTGATCATGTAAGCCATTGCCTCTTAGATTCAAAAGGGAAATGAATATATATACATGAGAATGTGAGATTTTTATGCATGCATCATGATTCACGAACTTTAACTAAACTTACAGTTCTGATGATGAAAAGGGTTTAGGGTTTATGAAATTGTCTTGCAGTTTTGAGGTAAGAATAAGATACGGATACCTTGCCGATGATTACTTTAGTGGCCCATGCTCACCATATCCAGCCCAGAAACTCAAGCCCACCAAGTTTTTAAAAACGATCCAGATGATAAAAATAGGTGATGTTGCGATATTAAACTCGAAAATAAACTAGTTGGGTGTGGGATCCGCGAGGACGATGCATTTCATTGAATCAATATTGACATGATATAATAATCGTAATTTGGACACATTTTTGCATTACGAAGGCAAAATCCATGTGGTTCACATGCACCCCGAACTCTGTCGATTAAAGGTGTTTCAAAAGTAAAGCCGGTAAATCAACCGCTTTGTGCCTCCGAATTTGAAAGGCCACTGATTTTATTTATTCCTTTCGTTTCTAAATAAGTGTATACTTTAACTATTTTCGGTCTTTTTTGTTCAAATTTGACTGTATATATTTATATTTGTGTTATATTATACCAATGAAATTTCATTTAAAACTCAATTCATTCATAAAATTTGTATCAAGTATTATATATATAACAAATATAAATATTTACGGTTAAACTTGAAAAACAAAAACCAAAAAAAGTGAAAATAGACACTTATTTAGAGACGAGAGAGTATCTCTTAGTCATACCTGGTTTTTAAAATTAGCACATTTTTTTTTATAAAATAAAACCTGAGAATATTATAACCAACAAAGCTCCCAGAAGGAGGCCAAAACGACAGAAAAACCTAACAATAACTAAAAAGATTACATGAACAGGTTACCTAAATGGAAGAAGGAGATTATGGAAGGCATTTAAATTTGTTATGTGACTTGGTGGCTTATTTGGAGGTTCAAAAATAAATACTTATTTGGTTCTATTCGGCCGAGAAAGGATCTTATTTTTATGACATCGTTCAAATGTCTATTCTTTGGGTTTTCAATCGTTGTAGATCCAAGATCGTCTGGGTCACTTGGATAAAAAAATCCTAATTTTTTTTCTTTGTAATTTTATAGCGTCTTGCTAGTTTTTCCTTATCAAGAAAATTGTCATTCGAAAAACAACATAAACAGGTTAAAAGCTTAGCAATCTAGTGGTCTTGACATAATCCTTGTAGAAAACCAAATCATGGAGAGCCTTTGCATAGATGAAAACAATTCTTCTTCCGAAATACATGTCCTCTCCTCCGTGACAACATTCACGAGCCCATTTATCTACTTCCATATGCCCCAAATGACAATATTGTAGATCCCATGAACAATATTTGCAATTTTCGGACGCATGTTGACTTTAATTCTACAAGAGCAATATCGATGATGTAGAAGGAGGGGAAGGAACGGGAGACTCGATTCCACCAAAATCAAACCTTTTTCCAAACTGGGACAACAGTAGAGGAAATATCAACCCCGCGTGAAAGGAAATTACGACGAGTTGCAAGCCTATCTATAGAAGCTCTCCATACACATCATTTAATTTTCGGGGAATCCAAGAGTTCCACCCTTATAAAATTCAAGGGTGAACAGTCTTGGGAATTTATCCACTAAACGAGTACCATATCCACACCAAGAATCCTTCCAAAACATTGTATCACCGCCACTTGAGATTTTGCGACTCAAAGAGTATTTGAAGAAGATGTCGATATCTTCATGATGAGGTTTGGGATGCTCGTTTACTTGGGCGGTGAAAAGCTTTCGCGAGCCCTCAAAGAGTTTTACAACCCTTTGGGCAATGTACTCGGTCGTGTAGATACAGTATAGACAAGGACACGAGGTTGTTATCGTTCTCTCAGGGATTAGTTTGGGAGGTCAGTGTCGAACGTACAAAAGGTTTAAATGTGAGAAGGAGATTTTTTTATATTTATATATAATATGAAAGCAAGTAAATTATCGAGTTTAAGACCAGGATTTTGACTAACACTCTAACTAAACCTAATCTAACGTTGTAAAATTTCACCAATTAAATAAAATGCGTTTACCTAATCATGCACTACTCACTACAATGTTCTCTTAATATATTTGCTACCTGTCACACCTTGTTGATTAAATTTGTAAATGTTTCAATTTGTATTAATTAGAAGTAATATGCGAAAGAAATAAAACCTAGCATAGTGGTATATCGATGTTTACTAGATTTTACCCACTTGACATACACCCTCATAATTGTCTATGTGACAAACTCATAAATCTAGAATAATAGCAACCACTACATCTACTCATTAACACATGCATTAATAAACACCTAAATGTACCCGCCAGAATAGCACACAACACTACCATGCGATTGACGAATCGATCAAGGGAGTTCACGAACAAGAACATGGATCTACTTGGCGAGGCATCATCTATCACCCACGTCTCTCTAGACATATCAACAATTAAGATATGAAGATCTAGTCTGGTTTTCTAGAACCTAACATGCACAAAATTAAGCCAAGAAGCAACAAACACAAGAAGATCACATCATAACTTTCATGCAATCATAGATAAACAACCAGAAATCTAGCGTAGCGTAGCAAGAGAAGAAAAGATAAAAGATATAGTTATTAAACACATATACATGATTAATGAAAATAACTAAAATCTTGTTCTCTAGTTGATGTGGGTGAAATAATAAAGTTTCTTAGAGTTTTAAACTCTAAAATCGACTGATAGTGGCTGCTCCAAACTAACCTTAAAAATCTACACGAATTGTAGGTTTACAAAGGGGCTATATATATATATATATATATATATATATATATATATATATATATATATATATATATATATATATATATATATATATATATATATATATATATATATATATATATATATATATATATATATAATATAGGTTGTGATGGCGTGAGGTTATAAGTGTAACGCCGCCGGACCTACGAATCTTCCATGAAAAAAATCTCAATAAAAAAAGATGTTATCTATCGAGATACTTATGTAAATTTTCGTGAAAGGTTAATCCACTCGTCAAAGAAAGTGAACATTACACGTAATAAAATAATTCTTTCTTGATCACGGTTATTCAATAAATTTTACACATTATTCTTCTTTTTGCTAACATAAAGACCTAAATCTTGCTTGAATTTAGAGACTATGAAAATTATCAAAAGAGTCCACTACTTTAGAGCAACATGACATTTAGTCTAAAAAACATGTTTTTCCTCAAACAGTCCAGGGCAACAGCGAATCTGGAAAATGATGGAAGAATCCGCCATGTGTCCGTATACAGTACACATGAAGTACGTATTGTGTAAGAGATGTTTTTTGGGCAATTTAACATATATATGTAATTAGAATATTGGGAAACTTGGGTTTTTTGTCATTTTATTTAAAAGTGGTTTATTATTATATATTATTATTTTGGGTAATTGTACTCTGGGCAACACGAATAATAGGAAAACCGAGTACTTTATAAATACTTTTTCCCTTACTCTTTTCTTTCAAAACACACACTCCATACCCATAAAAATAAGATCCATCTACCCTGTTTTCTTTGATGAACAAACCCAACATACCAATAATCAAAACTTTCCAGTATCATTCGCCAATTTTTCCGAGATTATATTACCCTCTTTTCAGGTGATCATCACTTTTCATGCATATATTTAAAATTTGTTAATTTGGTTAATAATTTTTATCTAATTAAATGTGACCTAATTATGATTGCCTAACTCTTTTCTTTAACTTCTTTTAATAAGATTGACTTAATTATTGGTATACATATGATACTGATAAATGCTTAGTTTTGAGGTTCTCGTCAAGTTGTTCTTTTTATCCGATTCTTATGTTTTAACACTGTCTAGATGATGGAAAACTACAAGCCGAAGGTGATTCGGGTGAATTTTGGGTTCGTTTTTATTTTCAATTTGTGCACGATAATATTTTATTCACGATAATATTTATGTAGAAAATTTCCTTTTTGATGCACGATAGTATTTTATTCACGTTCGTTTTTATTTTCAATTTGTGCAAGTGTGTAAGTTTTTGTTTATCGCTTTTTTGGTTTGACGTTGTGGTTTGAATTTGATATGCGATATATATTACTGTAGTTATTTTAGTAATAAAAGGGTTACATAACTCGCTGCATGAGTTAGCGTTTAGATTTGTAGTTGAGAGAATCACATAGTTGGTTAATGCGAGTGTTGGCAAATTTGGTTTTGAATATAATCATATGATATTAAATAGTTGAATTAGTACTAAAAGAGATAGAAAGCACGTGTTGCAGGAGGTTGGATGTAGTGGCTGGATATCTTTCTGTTTATTTTAATTATGTTAAATCACGTAACTAGTTGATGCGAATGTTGGTCAAATTATGATTGTTTAAAATGTTATATGTTGGTTTGACACTGGGCTTGGAAAGTGATGATCTGTTATAAATAAATAAAATAACATAACCGGTTGTAAATGGAAGCGTTTGGATGTGTTGTAGTTTTTTGGAGTTAAGATAATTGCATAATTCATTGATCCGAAACTCAGAGTGTTTGTCAACATCTGATTATTAAAATGACGTGGGCTTGTTTGACATTATGTTTCGAAAACTAGTACAATATTATGATTTAGAATAGCTATAAAATTTAGTGAAATGCAAGAAAACGAGCTATAAAAGCCAGCATTCGGATATGTTTCTGTATTTTGAAATTGAGATACTCACATAGTTAGTTGGTGCACATTTTTTTTTTCAAATTCTGGCTATGCACTACAGAAATCTAGTCAAATACCCACAGACTAATTTTATGGGCAAACGGACAGTTTTCGTGGGTGAATGGTGATTACCCATGGAATTCCCACAAATATGTCTACATGGGTAAAACCTTCGAGGCTAAACATCTACCCACGTTATTTTCCATATGTGGGTAATTTCACCCACACCATCTTTTGTGGGTGGCTCTCTTTGTTCTGTGGGAAAATGATCCATAGGATTATATATATGACCACAAAATACCCATAAATGTGGTCATCGGTAAGTTGTGGGTAACATTACTCGTGGATACACTGGTGTCTAAAACACTACTTTTGTTGTAAACACAAGAAGTTTTAACAGAATGACCAATTACGGTATAATGCAGTTCGTATATATTATGTATGAATAGATTTCCCAGATAATTAACAAAATAAAGTTGTATTTCGTCAGTATTGCATCAAAATTCTGAAACCCAAATCAGCTATCATTAATACCATAATATTTATAGTGCTTGAACAACACATATGTTCCACATGCTACATATAAGTATATAACATATCTAACAAGTAGAAAAATCGTCTAACAATTTTCCTTGTTTAGTGGAGTACTTAATCATTGTCGTCTTTCCCTCGAGTAGTATTCCATGTTAATCTATTGTTAGAGCCAACCATTCTGACTTCCGTGTATATTCTGCATTATCATAACTGTTTAATAAACCTTAAAAATAAAAATTAATCAAGAAGTATTTGTACCCATTAATTAATGCATACATAATCAAAGTATCGATAATGACCTATGAATAAATGGGATGAAGAATCATGAAGGGGCCTTTAGTCAGCGATGGTACCAACAAGAACCTATAACATTTATAAACACAAAAGTATGAGTGATTATTTCTTTTAGACCTGAAATTGAGTATTTTGAAGTTCGTTTTTTCTTGATTCTTGACAAATTGAAAGTCCTAAAAATATCAAGCCTTTAAATGTTCTTGGTTGTTAGGATATTTGGAATTATATGTCTAATTCAATCAACACGTAAAAAGAGGAAAATAATAGGCTACGTATCCGTAAAACAAAGTGCACGTACCAATTAATATTCACAAAGTACAAATTTAAAATACAATAAAAGTAAATAGCTTGAAATGAAAGCTAAATGAAAGTATAAGGACTAAAATGTAAATTTCAGAAACTACAAGGACCAATTATGCAAAATTATAACAACTAGTAACTAATCTAACAACTTTTTAAAACTGTCTAACTGAATTTGTTAAAACTTGAAACTTAAAGGACTGATTAATTACAAAACCTAAAATCTTGAAAGATTAACACTAAATGCAAACAGTTACAAACAACAAGGACCAAACTACAATTAAACGGGAATATTAATGAAAAACGGGTTAAGCACAATCAATAAGTCGGTTTGAGCTTATTTCTCAACCAAATCAACTCTGGTTTGTTTTAAAATGCTTAAAATGGAAAATAAGCTAGACATGCAAATGGAATCAGCTTAAAAGCTTGTAAATCACAAGATATCTTATTCTAATAAGCCAAGAATAAGCTAGAATGAAATTGAGACTTCAACAACTTGATTTTATTGCACAATCTAATTAATCAGCTAACAAGAGGAATGAAATGTCTTTTAAAACAAAAAATGGTTCACTGAATAAGCCAGAATATGGAATTAAGCACAAATGAGATTATTTGACCAAGCGTGGACCAAAAATTCCAAAAAGCTGATTTAAACAAATTCCACTTAAAACATATTGGCAACAAGATTTGTGAAAGAAAATTGACAAATTTGTGAAGTAGAAATGGAGATATAGGAAATCAGTTATGACTTTATCTCAGAAACTTGCAAATGCTCAAGTGCTTATCAAAAAGCTGTTTTCTCTTTCAAACTGGCAAACTCTATAAAATCCTTATGAACACTGAAACTTCATATGTTGAACTACAATTGAGAAAAGGTTTGAACTAATTCCATTAGTTTGACTGATGAACTGATTAAGAAACTTGACCCATACTTTTTATACACCAATTGCCTTTTTGACTAAACTATTGACCACAAACCTGAACCAAAATGTTTCCACTATGTTACCAAATGTATATTAACACAAATCAACCAGTTTAACAAACTTTAATCACTAAAATTCATCAAATCCAAACACTACTTAAAAACCTGTTAAAGAACTTTATCAAAGGAAATTTAAGCACCATTGTAAAACAGATTATGACTCTTATCAAAACTTGTTCAATAGATGAAATGAGATATGTTTGAACTGAAAACAAGCTGGTAAACAAACTTAACCACAAAATGAACCTTATGACTACTAACTGATGAAGTTACTTACTGAAATCAAGTAAACTAAGATTAAGGCTATAAGATCACTCAACTACTATCAAACTAACATAATTATACTAAAATCAAGCTAAGCAAACATTCATATCAGCAAATAAGCTTTATACTAAAGTTTAGCATGCAATTCACTTGAGAGGAACCAAAAACAGGATTTTTAACACCTTTTAGCTAAAGGCCTCCTCTGACGGAGTAGAGGAGCGCTGAGCTCTCTAAATCAAACTTCCTTCAACCCAAATCAACTCAAATCCATAACCAAATTATCAACTTCAAATCAAAATCTCATCAATCTACAAAATCTGCTTCAAACTACTACTCAAGTACTAGAAATGCACTAAACTGGCTAGGAACACTTGATAAGCTTCCAAATCACAAATACAAACTCTATTGATCAATGCAGATCAATAGAAACACAATGTATCAACAAGAATGCAGTAAGGAGTTAAATGAGATTGAGAGTAAGTGAGCTGAATTTTGATTTTATTAATTTGGAGGGAAAGTTTGTTACAACTGATATCTAACTAACTAACAACCTCTTAGGTGTGTGTCAAACACCTAAGAGTTGTGCTAACTGAAAGGAAAGAACTAGAATTGAGAGAAAAAATGAAAGTGTATGTTTTTCACACTTTAAGCTACACGTTACAAATGAGATGATCTATCCTATTTATAGAGCTGGAATGATGAAGCAGTTGGGGTTGATGACGTGTCTTGGCCAATAGGAGAGTGCCAGGTGTCATGAGTTGGTCAATTGCAAATTCTCGTGTTCATCACAAATTGGGGGAATTTGATTTGGTTAGTTTCAGTGTAATTGGATAGAAGGAATGGATTCGTTTCTTGTTTGCGAACCTTTTTCATGTAGAAAACTTATCCTGAAATCCACTCTAGCTCATGTTGAGTTATGGGTTCGTTCTTTGTTGAAGATGACACGTGGCCTCCTTTGATTGGGTTTCATTTGATCACACAGATCATTATCCAAAGTGGATAATTTGAATTATTGCATGGCGGTGTTTGATTGGTCAATAAGAGAGAAAGTGGGTTTCAATGTATTAGATTCGTTCATTAATGCAAGTAAGTTAGTGGCCCAGCTGGCATCCCATTTGGCAATCCGAATCTTCTTTTTCTTGCATTCCTATTGGCCCTTGTGTGTTAAACCGGATTGAGACCAAATTTAATGTAAATTTGTCACTTTCAGCCCTTGAACTTTAGCAGATTCTAAATTTGGGCTCTTTTCTTCATTTCTTTGGCAATTTCAATCCTTTGACTTGCATTCTTGAATATTTAAGTCCTTTGACTTGGTTGACTTGAAGGTTGACCAGGTTTGAATTTTATCTTGACTTTTTTCCAAAATTGCACTTAAGTCCCTCAACTTTTGAACATTATCAAGATAGGTCCTTTATCTTCAAATGGCTTGTCATCTTTGATCCTTCTCTTGTCTTTTCATCATAAATGAGCTTGATTTCCCTTGTTTGCTTGAAATTTGTATCCTTGTTACCTATTTAAGCAGAAACACAAAACATACCACATAATAATGCTTTATAGCATAAAAGTTAAGTATTTTCTATGTGTTTTAGAGTGATTTGTTGACTTACTGATATGAGATTTTGCTCATATCAAATCCCCTACACTTGATCATTGCCATGACCTCATGCAATGCTATATTTTAAAGCACTAATTTACATTTTTCTCATAATTAACCCACCTTGGCCAATATGAAATGCTTTAATACTACGCTACACTATATGATGCATGATTTTGATTTTATACTATGCAATGCAAAGGAGATCAATTCTATTTATATATTTTGATTTTTCATAAATGGTTTTGATGGAAAAACTCATTTTTAAAGAAATCAATGACTTAGATTAGGGCTTTTGGTACCATGAACACTTATCACCCTCAAGTTTCACTTTCCCCACAATAAGCTTAAAAATGGGATCATTGCATTCACAAGTAAAAAGTGCATCAACTTATTCATGACAATTAAATGTGGAACCGGTTATTATTTGAGCAAATTGCTTGAGAGAAAATTTATCATTATTTAAAGCGTGAAGTATAAGAAATGCAAAATCTAAAAATAAGGAAGCACGGTTTTATTCCTAAGTAATCCTTTCATCCATTACTCGAAAAACCGCTCACAATTAATATAAGTCCGACTCAAGAATAATAAGTCATTCGCCTTATGTGTAAGATCCTTATGTCGTGCATTAATAAGTAGCTACACACTCGCTAAGGATAGAAAAATAAAACTCACGCAATAATTTACATCCGCCGCCTTTTTGAGACCTTGGATCTTCAACCCCGCAACCCGTCAAGGTAATATTGGATTGGAGCAACCATTAAATCCCCGCAACCCGTCAAGGTAATATTGGAATTCAATAGTCACTATAGTTAACACTTCACTGTCCCTCTTGGGAGTCTTGTATAATTTTTTTTTCTATTCTTTTTTTTCTTTTTCTTTTTTTTTCTAGCCACTCATTTTTTTCATAAGCCGCTCTTATTTTTCTTTATTCCTCACAAAGAAAGTTGAAAAGAATAAAATGAAAAACACCCGCTAAGTATTAAGCATGACATAAGTCTAGTACACATAAAACGTTCTAACTTAGAATCTTAAGACGTACTTATACCAACCATGAATGATTAGTCAAAAATGCATAAGAGACTACAAACCGATTAAAACCGTTCTTGATTATTTATTAGCATATATACATGCGAAGAAAATAGATGCAAAGAAAGAGAAGGGTTTAGCCACAAGTAATTGTCATGAAGTTTATCTAGCCCTTTTATACTTGCTTCAACTCTATCATCTCCCATTCTTCACAAATTTAAAATCTCAACTAATGAGAGTCGTGGACGCTTAGCCTAATAGACCAATGAAGGACTACATGGTTAAGGATACTAGCTAGAGAATGCTTAGATAAGCAAACTCGAGTTGAGTCAAAGTATCCATGGTGGGCGTAATATGTCAAAGAAGTCTAAATTTGTTAAACCATCTCCTTTATTATATTTTTTTCTATATATTTTTGATGAAAAACAAAAAAAGAAATATATACAATGCAAATGTGTTATGCAAATGAAAAATGATTTATGCAAAAATTATGAATGCCTATTTTTGGTGGCCAAAGTAGATCAAAAATTTGAAAAATATTTGAAAAATTAATTTCCAAGTTATCATGAAGGTCAATGACAAAGTCTAGGTAAGGTCACTTCGATAGAAGACCCCCATACACTTAAGCTAAACATTGTCCTTAATGTCTAAGAGCATGGGAGTATAAACTCCCCTACACTTATGACAATGAATAGACTTTGCTTAACCAAAGCTAAAGAAAAATCAAATATAGTGAATTCATTTTTTAAGCACAATGTGTCTATGAAAAATCACAATAGTAACAAAGTGAACCGGATACAAGGGCTTCCTCCATAAGCTCCAAAGCACGTGATGAGAGAGCAACCCTACAAACAACATGAAGACAAAAGGAAGGTCTCCCCTACACTTCTCATCAACTATATATCCTTATTGCTATCCTACCACACTCTAAGTCTAAAAACTCTAAACCTAGTTATTCAAGCTTGATTTATGGAGTCTCTAGCTCGACTCTTCCCACAATGAATTAATTCATAGGGAAAATGGGGATCTCTTGGACCATTTCCACGGAAATGTCCTCCCCAAAATAGTGCTTAACACGGTGACCATTCACTTTGAAATTCGGACGATCGGGTTGTGACAACTCAATAGTTCCATATGGAAATATTTGAGCAATAGTGAATGGACCGGACCATCTCGACTTAAGCTTGCCCGCAAAGAGTTTCAACCTTGAGTTAAAGAGGAGAATCGGCTCTCCAACTTTGAACTCACGGTTCTTGATCTTAGCATCATGCAATTGCTTAGTCTTTTCCTTGTAAAGAAATGAGTTCTCATAAGCATTGGATCTCAATTAATCCATTTCATTGAGTTGGTCCTTTCTATGTGAACCGGCTTGGCTTAAATCAAATTTAGCCCACTAGAGAGCCCAATAAGCCTTATGCTCTAACTCGAATGGGAGGTGGCATGATTTTCCATAGACAAGCCTATATGGAGTACAACCAATTGGTGTCTTAAAAGCCGTCCTAAAAGCCCACAAAGCATCATCAAGCTTATCCGACCAAGAAGCTCGATGCTCTCCCACCGTTCTTTCCAAAATTCTCTTTAAACCACGATTTGTGACCTCGGCTTGACCATTGGTTTTAGGGTGATACGCGGTAGAAAGTATATGGTTAACACCATACTTCTTCATGACTCTTGTAAATTGATCATTACAAAAATGAGTACCACGATCACTTATGATGGCCCGAGGTACACCAAATCTAGCAAATAATTGCTTCAAAAATTTCACTACAACTCGAGCATCATTAGTAGGCAAGGCTTTGGCCTCCACCCACTTTGCAACATAATCCACGGCTACGAGTATGTACTTATTTACCTTAGATGATGGAAAAGGTCTCATAAAATCTATTCCCCACACATCAAAAATCTCACATTCTTGTATGAAGTTTTGTGGCATCTCATCTCGTTGAGTAATTTTCCTTGTCTTTGACATACATCACAAAATTTCACCAACTCTTGGGCATCTTTGTATATGGAAGGCCAATAGTAACCCGAATCAAAGACTTTCTTGGCGGTGTAGTTGGGCCCAAAATGTCCACCCGTAGGTCCCTTATGACAAGCTTCTAAGATTTTAAATGCCTCGAGGCCATCTACACACCGTCTAATGATTTGGTCCGCACATTGCCTAAAGAGGTAAGGATCATCCCAAAAGTAGTATTGCCCTTCCTTAAGAAATTTCTTCTTTTGTTGCGAAGTGAGACCCTCTATTAGCACATCCCCCACAAGATAGTTTGCAATATCCACAAACCAAGGGGTGGCATCCTCTTGAGAAGAGATAGACATGAGCTCCTCTAATGGAAAGGATTCATTAATTTCCTTATGAGGCAATTCACCTTGAAAAGGATGCTCAAGTCTACCCAAGTGATCCGCCGCTAAATTCTCGGCTCCTTTCTTATCACGAATCTCAATGGAAAACTCTTGTAGCAACAAAACCCATCTCAAAATTCTAGGCTTAGCATCTTGCTTTGTCATGAGGTACTTGAGAGTGGAATGATCCGTATACACTATGGTCTTAGAAATCACAAGATAGGGTCTAAATTTCTCAAAGGCATAGACTATAGCAAGAAACTCTTTCTCCGTGGTGGTATAGTGAAGTTGAGCACCCGTCATGGTTTTTACTAGCATAGTGTATAGGTTGAAAATTCTTATTCACTCTTTGTCCTAACACGGCCCCACTACATAATCACTAGCGTCACACATAAGCTCAAAAGGCAAATCCCAATTTGGAGAAACCAAAACGGGAGCCTTAGTCAACTTTTCCTTAAGTATCTCAAAAGCGTCTAAACACTCTTGGGTGAAAATGAAAGGAGCCTCTTTTTCCAAGAGGTGGGTCATCGGTCTTGCAATTTTAGAGAAATCTTGTATGAAACGTCTATAGAATCCCGCATGACCTAAAAAACTTCTATCTCCTTTCACCATGGTAGGTGGGGGAAGCTTAGCAATAACATCTATTTTAGCACGATCCACTTCTAAACCCTTATTGGATATCTTATGCCCAAGACTATTCCCTCTTTGACCATGAAATGGCACTTCTCCTAATTAAGAACAAGACGTGTTTCTTCATACCTCTTAAGCATACGTTCTAAATGGGAGAGACAAGAAGTGAATGAATCTCCGAAGACCGAGAAATCATCCATGAAAACTTCCATAGTGTGCTCAATCATGTCATGAAAGATGGCCATCATACACCTTTGAAATGTCCCCACTGCATTGCACGAGCCAAAAGGCATTCTCTTGTAAGCAAATGTACCATAGGGACAAGTGAATGTGGTCTTTTCTTGATCCTTAGGGTCAATGGGTATTTGAAAATAACCCGAGAATCCATCTAGAAAGCAATAGTACTTATTTCCCGCTAAGCGTTCAAGCATTTGGTCCATAAAAGGCAATGGGAAATGATCTTTCCTAGTAGCATCATTGAGCTTCCTATAATCAATATAAACTCTCCAACCCGTGACAAGTCTAGTAGGAATAAGCTCATTGTTCTCATTAGGCACTACGGTGATTCCACCCTTCTTAGGAACACAATGTACCAGGCTAACCCATGGAGAGTCGGAAATGGGGTAAATCATGCCCGCATCAAGGAGTTTGATAACTTCCTTCTTAATGACCTCATGGATTTTAGGGTTAACCCTTCTTTGGCTTTGAATGGCGGGTTTGTAATCATCCTCCATAAGGATTTTGTGTGTACAAAAATTTGGATCAATTCCCCTTATGTCGGATATTTTCCATGCTATGGCTTGCTTGTGTTTCTTAAGGACCTCTATTAGTTTTTCCTTCTCATCATTTTTCAAATCTTTAGCAATGATCACGGGTAATTTGTCTTTTCCCTATAAGAAAGCATATTCAAGGTGTGATGGAAGGTCCTTAGCCAGACCGACTACTCCAAGAGCACTCATCCATAAACCAGTTACTGGTACAAATAACATAAAGAAATGTAAGTTCAAGGGTAGGTGGACTCTCTATGGAATCACTATGGGTGGATCATCATTGGTAACTTCTTGTGGGATAGGTGAAGGAATGGGATCCTTATTGAGCAACTTTTGGATAGTGAGAATGTCTTCTTCCCAATTGATGGGAGAATCATCATTACCAAGGAAGTTGGACTCAAATTCCTCCAAGAGGAAATCACTCTCTCCAAAAGGTGTTAAGGAAGGAGAAATTGAGGCAACGGTCTCTACATGAGGCATGTCTTCACTATCATTCTTACAAGCTTCATGGAAATGCTCATCACACACCTCATCAAGTACATCCACTATGTTAATTGTTTCACAAGCTTGAGACTTCTTAGTCACTTTTCCTAGCTTAAACACCACTTTCTCATCCTCAACTCTCATAATTAGTTCTCCCTCCGCCACGTCTATAATAGTACGACCCGTCCTCAAAAATGGTCTACCAACAATTAGAGGAACTTTCGGGTCCATATCATAATCAACCACTACAAATTCCGCCCGAAAGGTAAACTTATCCACACCTACAAACACATCTTCCGCGATACCTACGGGGTAAGCTATGGTACGATTGGATAACTCAAGGGTCATCCTAGTTGGAGTGAGCTCGGGAACAGAGAGTTTTTGCCAAACCGATAAAGGCATGAGATTTATGCTTGCCCCTAGATCCGCTAGTGCCATGCAATTTTCCACCCCGGGAAAATTACAAGGAATCAAAAATCGCCTCGGATCTCCAAGTTTTGTAGGTAAGGTTTTGAGCAACACGGCGGAGTAATTCTCATTAAGGGATGTGTTAGGTAAATCCACCAATTTTTCCTTGTTGGGGAGGAGATCTTTGAACATCTTAGCAAACTTTGGCATATATGCAAGAGCTTCCACAAAGGAGATATTTATGTTAAGTTGCTTGAACATCCTCAAAAAATTAGAGACTTGTATATCATCCTTGTTTTTCAATTTCTCCTTTCTCAGTCTTGATGGGTAAGGAAGGCTTGGTTTTGGTGTAGGTTGAGTAGTTGTTGTGGTGGAAGGTCTCTCTTTGTTGGTTTCTTTATTGGGAGGTGGGGAAGGTAAAGGAAAAGTGAGTATAGGTTGAGAAGGTGTGGGTGTTGAAGTGGTAGAACTTGAAGGTGGTGAAGAAGATGTAGAAGGTTTATCACAAGGTGGAACCATAGTAGGCTTAACCATAGAAGGTGTAGGAGGTGAAGGATCAATAGTTGTTTTTCTACTTCTTGTTGTGATAGCATTGACATTATCCCTCGGGTTTGTTTGTGTGTTTGAAGGTAGAGCTCCTTGTGGTCTTTGATTAAGTGCCATCAAAATCCTTTTGGTAGACTCCTCATTCATAATTCTCATTTGCTTTTGCATTCTCTTTTCACTTATACAAATTCTTCTTTCAACAAACTCATTATTATCATGTTGCCCATATCCTTGATTTTGACCTTGATTGTATCCTTGATTTGGAAAGGGTGGAGGTGGTTGGTTAAATCCTTGATTGGGTGTATGAAAGTTATTTCCTTGATTGTGAAAGTTGTTGGGTGCTTTAAAGTTATTCCCTTGGTAATTTGGCCTAGGCCCTTGATTTCTTTGTAACAATTGAGGAGGATTGGGTTGAGTATGGGTGGGTGGATGGGGGGGGGGGGGGGAAGCCGTGTGGAGCAAGATAGTTATTTGACTTGTAAGAGAGATTGTTTTGATTGATGTTAGGTTTGAAATGCTCTCTATGTTCTTCTTGATAAGCATAACACTCAACTTGATAACCTTGAACCTTATCACATTGTTGGTAAGAATGAGGACCTCTACAAGTCTCACATGAAATAGCAATAGCATTCACATCATTGGTGGGATTTTTGTTCAAAAAGAGTTCACACATTTTCAAGATAGTATCAAGCTTTTGAAAGATCATCCCATCCATTTGTGGAGTAACACTCTCTTGCACCACATGGACTCTCTCATCAAATTGTGTGTTAGTTTGCACCATGGATTTAGTCTCAATAATGTCCCATGCCTCTTGAATGGATTTGGAAAGAATATTCCCACCCGCGGAGGAGTTTAGGAAATCTTGATTATGTGGTCTTAATCCATTGTAGAAAGTACTGATTTGGTGAACTTCATTGAATCCATGATTGGGGCATTTTCTCAATAACTCCTTGAACTCTTCCCAAGCATCACTAAAGGTTTGGCTAGGTTTTTGTTGGAATCCAATAATTAGGTTTCTCAAAGCCGTGGTCTTAGATGGGGGAAAGAGCTTGTTCAAAAACTTCTTAGTAAAGTCATCCGAAGTAGTAATGCTCTTAGGTGGTTTTGTATCTAGCCAATACTTGGCATTGCCCTCTAAGGAAAATTGGATCAAGATCAACTTAATGGCATCATGGGGAACTCCATTGTACTTAATATTGTTGCAAAGAGATAGAAACTTCTTGAGATGATCGTGCGGATTATCACTAGGTCTCCCAAAAAATGGTGTGTTTGAAACCAAGTTAATCATAGATGTCTTAAGCTCAAAGGAATTTGCGGGTATCTAGGGTATAACAATAGCATCGGCATATCCTTGCACATTAGATTGAAGGTACTCCATCAAAGGTCGATTGTCAACGGCGGCCATGGCTTCTTGTGTGATTATCAAAGCACGATTCTCGGGGATCGGCTTGATGGACGGTGTTGTTTTTACTCTTTCTCTTTTTCTTCCTTCTCGAAGGAAGGGGTTGTACACCAAATGGTATTTGTGCACGCCCACGGGTGAGCATGCAACTCAAATCAAGGAGTGAGAGAGAAGCTCTCGTTTGACTTTGAAAAAGAAGGGATTATCCTTTCCGAGGTTCAATAAGTAATATCCACAAGAAAGTATAGTATACGTAAGTAATACTTGGGTGCAAGACCCCCAAGCAAGCTTCCCTTCTTAGAATACGCACTAGTGAACGGGGGGTTAGGTGGCGCGAAGCACTTAAGTACCTATTAACCCTTAGACGGCATTTTATAGCACATCGCCTTTCTATTCACTTTGTAGTTTGTATTCTTCGAATTCTTTCCTATTGGAAGTATTTATCTATTCTTGCTTAATTAAATTTGATCGATACACGTGTCAAGGACCGGAACGCTCCCGAACACGGTGTATTGCAAAAGCAATACTTATGGAAGTATGTGTATTGAGTGTTCGTATACGTATACGTATCTACATATAATAATACAAAGAAAATATTTTTGTATTTATTGGGTTTTTAAAGAAAATACTATATGTACGTAAAAACCGATGAAATCCAATAATATATATTTTTGGTTGCAATCTCTTACGAAAAAGATTGCTTTTTGAATTTTTTATTTTTTTGGTCAATTCTTTTGGAAAAGAATTGATTTTGTTATTTTTTAGTTTTTATATTTTTTTATTTTGGATTTTTTATGTTTTTGATTTATGATACATAAAAATAACGTTCACGAGGTGAACGGATCTCAAAATCCAATCAAAACTGTCAATCAATAGTCTCTCATAATGTCATGAACCGGCAGCGGCGCCATTTGAAATTGAGTATTTTGAAGTTCGTTTATTCTCGATTCTTGACAAATTGAAAGTCCTATAAATATCAAGCCTTTAATTGTTCATGGTTGTTAGGATATTTGGAATTCTATGTCTAATTCAATCAACACGTAAAAAGAGGAAAATAATAGGCTACGTATTCGTAAAACAAAGTGCACGTACCAATTAATATTCACAAAGTACAAATTTTAAAAAAAGTAAATTGCTTGAAATGAAAGCTAAATGAAAGTATAAGGACTAAAATGTAAATTTCAGAAACTACAAGGACCAATTATGCAAAATTATAACAACTAGTAACTAATCTAACAACTTTTTAAAACTGTCTAACTGAACTTGTTAAAACTTGAAACTTTAAGGACTGATTAATTGCAAAACCTAAAAACTTGAAAGATTAACACTAAATGCAAACAGTTACAAACAACAAGGACCCAACTGCAATTAAAATGGAATATTAATGAAAAACAGGTTAAGCACAATCAATAAGTTGGTTTGAGCTTATTTCTCAACCAAATCAACTCTGGTTTGTTTTAAAATGCTTAAAATGGAAAATAAGCTAGACTTGCAAAAGGAATCAGCTTAAAAGCTTGTAAATCACAAGATAGCTTATTCTAATAAGCCAAGAATAAGCTAGAATGAAATTGAGACTTCCACTGTAAAACCCGCATGCTTTTACCATGAATAGTACCCTTATGATCGTACGTACATGATTAGAACTTTCCTTATTTAGCACGTTTACGTTTCACGATAGGAATTTACAAGTATTACGTACGTGTTATTACACGATAAATATTTAATACGTATTAATGCACGATAATTATTTCAACAATAATTATAATCACGAACATACGAACATGAAATCATGAACGTAAATAATCACGAGCTTAATATTATGTATTTACGTATATTTATTACGAGTACGTATAGATATAAATTACGACACGAACGAACAATAATTAAATCACGTAAACACGACACGTTAACACGTAAATAATAGAACATGGGAAAATCAATGGGTTTCCACATGTGGGGCCCACATAGGCGCGGCATAGACAAGAGTGGGCCAAGCCCACCTTAAATAAAACTTAACAAAAAGGAAGGGAAGGATTTCATATTACAGAAAGATAAAAAAAATCAAAGACCCTCTCCTCCTTTTCTTCCTTGTAGCCGCCGCCCATATACACCACAAGGGATGTGTTTGTTTGATCTTGGTTAATCCAATTTGTTGCAAGATCGTTCGTGTTAGTTTTCTTTTTGATCCACGAATAGGTAATCTTCTTAAACCTTTTTTTTTAATTTTTTATTAGATCTAAGAACATGAAATCATGGGTTATTAAAACAAGTTAAATAACACCTAGATCTAATCAAGGGATATTAAAATACATGGTTTAAGGGGGTGTTTGGTTCGGCTATGGGTAGAACCGAGAGCCAGGGGCTCTCGGTGGTTGTTTGAGCACCACCAACCGAGACCACAAGGTCTCGGTTTGGTTTTGTGGTTCGGTCGAGAGGACCAAGGGACCCCGACGCATGTCGGGGTTGTCCTTGGTGGTTTATGGGGGTCTCGGTTGGAACACCACACGCACCACCGGTGTGGACCGGTGGTGGTTTGCCATGGTTAAGAGTTTTAGGCCGGTTCACGGGTTTACGGGTCCGGTTCATGGGTTTACGGGTCCGGTTCATGACATGTTTAGTTTAAAACACGGGTTCGGTTCACGGGTTCCTTTTCAAGGTTAATTATTTATTTTTACAAGTTAAATAATTACAAGATTTATTAAATTAATTTAACATGCTAAGTAATTAATTTAATTTAGACATGACTTAGGTTATATTATTATTAATAATAATACATGATTTTTTAACATATGTATTTTTATTAGTTAATTTAGACTAAGAAAATAATTAGTTATTAAAACATCACTTATAATTAATTAATTTTCATGACTTAGGTTATATTAATAATAAATATTAATACATGTTTAACCTAAGTATTATTATCTTTTATTTAATTAAATCATGTTATATTTAATTAAATCTTATAACCTATAGTTTATTTAATTTACATGTAATAATTAATAAACTATACCAAGGTTGCAAAAATCGTGAATCGCTAGCCGGCCGGTCGACCACCTTTTAACTTGTAATCGTTCTAGGCGGGATTAATCGGTGATTAATCGGATTGGCATTTTTAGCAACTTTTTGGTATTTTCGGCAAGTTTTTTGCATATTTTTAATGAGTTTTAGGTATTTTTGGCAATATTAGTTTTAATATACAACTTATCATACATATAAAGAGTTACTATAAGTGATCAACATAAGTTTACAGTGAGTTTTTAGTATTTTTGGCCAAATTTGCAAATTTTCGGCAAGTTTGACCATCCTTGACCGTCGTTGACCATAGTTGACCGCTATTAATCGTCTTTTCATTAATCGGCAAGGTTGAGGGCCTTGTAGATATTAACCGGCGATTAATCGTCCTTGTATACCTTGTTTTGCAACACTGAACTATACTATATATCACGTGACTTAGAATATTAATCAGTAAAACTTAAGCTTATATATTATTAGCTTAATAATCCAGCTTATTTCTAATTATGGAAACTTTTTATTTTTAGAAACTTATTTAATTAAGGCATATTTATGGAAACTTTCTATTTTTTGGAAACATATTTAATTAACGCAGCTAATCTATTTATAAAAACCTTTTATTTTTGGAAACTTTCTATTTTTGGAAACTTTCTATTTTTGGAAACAGTCTATTTTTTGAAACTTTCTATTTTTGGAAACTTTCTATTTTAGGAAACCTGCTATTTTTAGAAAGTTACTTATTATTACACAACAAGTATAATAATACAAGAAATACAAGTAATACTTAATCAGAATAGACAGAATACATGATAAACGTAGTATGAAGCTAAAATCAGTAAAATAAGACAAACATATAAAACAAGGTAAGACATGATATGTAACCAGTTACGTAGGCAGTAATCAGATACTTATACACGTATATTATTTATGTAGCATTAGTGATATCGAAGTAGGACTCTCTTTCGTTCGTCTTCTTAGTTCACTAGACTTAAGGTACGGATTCTCCGTCCTTTTCAGTATGGACATTCTTCCTTATTAGGATTCCCCGTATGCAGCCAATTGTTTTCCCAGTATATGTTTTATATGTTTTGATTGCTTATGTTTAATTAGATACCTAAAGCCATATACATGCATGACCAGTTTCACCTAGTTATGGAGGTACCATAACCATAACACTGGAGGCACCAATGTTATGACTTCACCACGGCGGAGTGATAGCTCGTGGCGTCCCTTCAGCTTTTGGCCATATTATTATTATCATGTGGGGCGTATGGGTGCATCCTAGGTTACATGTTTTCAGCATATTATTCAGGTGAAAGTGGTGTGTGCCTTGCATCCTTCACAAGGAGTTGATCACTCCTACCTAAAAACTTATATTAAATTAGAGGCAGCCCCTCTAATTTGCATGACGAGGTCACCCCTCCAAGTATTCATGCACGTTGATATTTCATGACCTATATTGGCTAAATGGTAAACATGTTAAACAGATTTTATGAAATAAACATAAGGCTTTTTAAACTATAAAACCAGTTTTACTAAGATATACCAGGTTATCGATGACTTAGTCTTTTCCGCTGCTTCATGCTTATATGCTTATATCATTCATGCTTTACTTGTATATCCGTGCACTGAGCATTATGCTCAGCCGTTTTTCCTTTCATGTTCCCAAAATGGAAGGTACTCAAGGACGCTCGTAGATTTTAAGCGTACGTGCATATGGATTGGAAGCTTCCTAGCCTTCATTACTTTATGCATTTCTTCATACATTTGATACTCATTTCTATGGACATTGTTTAGTCCTTTTCATTTACAGTACTTATGTTTGTGTGTGATGAGTTCTACTTTTGGGGTACCGATGTTTGTTTCCGGTATTTCCTTTATGGTCATGTGATGTTTTATACATTTATCCTTGTATGCTTTGATGACACGCCATAATCACGCGTGACATTCCATTTACCAAAATGGGGTGTTACATCCACAACTTGATTTTATTGCACAATCTGATTAATCAGCTAACAAGAGGAACGGAATGTCTTTTAAAACGAAAAATGGTTCACTGAATAAGCCAGAATATGGAATTAAGCACAAATGAGCTTATTTGACCAAGCGTTGACCAAAAATTCCAAAAAGCTGATTTTAACAAATTCCACTCAGAACATGTTGGCAACAAGATTGAGAAAGAAAATTGACAAATTTGTGAAGTAGAAATGGAGATATAGGAAATCAGTTATGACTTTATCTCAGAAACATGCAAATGCTCAAGTGCTTATCAAAAAGCTGTTTTCTCTTTCAAACTGGAAAACTGTATAAATTCCTTATGAACACTGAAACTTCATATGTTGAACTACAATTGAGAAAAGGTTTGAACTAATTCCATCAAGTAATGAAGAAATGACAATGGATTGAAATTGGCTAGTTTAACTGATGAACTGATTAAGAAACTTAACCCATAATTTTTATACACCAATTGCCTTTTTGACTGAACTATTGACCGCAAATCTGAACCAAAATGTTTCCACTATGTTACCAAATGTATATTAACATAAATCAACCAGTTTAACAAACTTTAATCACTAAAATTCATCAAATCCAAACACCACTTAAAAACCTGTTAAAGAACTTCATCAAATGAAATTTAAGCACCAGTGTAAACAGATTATGACTCTTATCAAAACTTTTTCAATAGATGAAATGAGATATGTTTGAACTAAAAACAAGCTAGTAAACAAACTTAACCACAAAATGAACCTTGTGACTACTAACTGATGAAGTTACTTACTGAAATCAAGTAAACTAAGATTAAGACTAAGATCACTCAACTACTATCAAACTAACACAGTTATACTAAAATCAAGCTAAGCAAACATTCAAATCACCAAATAAGCTTTATACTAAGAATTTAGCATGCAATTCACTTGAGAGGAACCAAAATAGGATTTTTAACACCTTTTAGCTAAAGGCCTCCTTTGATGGAGTAGAGGAGCGCTGAGCTCTCTAAATCAAACTTCCTTCAACCCAAATCAACTCAAATCCATAGCCAAATCATCAACTTCAAATCAAAATCTGATCAATCTACAAAATCTGATTCAAACTGCTACTCAAGTACTGGAAATGCACTAAAATGGCTAGGAACACTTTAAAGCTTCCAAATCACAAACACAAACTCTATTGATCAATGGAGATCAACATAAACACAATGTATCAACAGGAATGCAGTAAGGAGTTAAGTGAGATTGAGAGTAAGTGAACTGAATTTTGATTTTATTAATTTCGAGGGAAAGTTTGTTACAACTCAAATCTAACTAACTAACAACCTCTTAGGTGTGTGTCAAACACCTAAGAGTTGTGCTAACTGAAAGGAAAGAACTAGAATTGAGAGAAAAAATGAAAGTGTGTGTTTTTCACACTTTAAGCTACACGTTACACATGAGATGATCTATCCTATTTATAGAGCTGGAATGATGAAGCAGTTGGGGTTGATGACGTATCTTGGCCAATGGGAGAGTGCCAGGTGTCATGAGTTGGTCAACTGTAAATTCTCGTGTTCATCACAAATTGGTGGAATTTGATTTGGTTAATTTCAGTGTAATTGGATAGAAGGAATGGATTCGTTGCTTGTTTGCGAACCTTTTTCATGTAGAAAACTTTTCCTGAAATCCACTCTAGCTCATGTTGAGTTTTGGGTTCGTTCTTTGTTGAAGATGACACGTGGCCTCCTTTGATTGGGTTTCATTTGATCACACAGATTATTATCCAAAGTGGATAATTTAAATTATTGCATGGCGGTGTTTGATTGGTCAATAAGAGAGAAAGTGGGTTTCACTATATTAGATTCGTTCATTAATGCGAGTAAGTTAGTGGCCCAGCTGGCATCCCATTTGGCAATCCGAATCTTCTTTTTCTTGAATTCCAATTGGCCCTTGTGTGTTAAACCGGATTGAGACCAAATTTAATGTAAATTTGTCACTTTCAGCCCTTGAACTTTAGTAGATTCTACATTTGGGCTATTTTCTTCATTTCTTTGGCAATTTCAATCCTTTGACTTGCATTCTTGAATATTTAAGTCCTTTGACTTAGTTGACTTGAAGGTTGATCAGGTTTGACTTTTATCTTGACTTTTTTCCAAAATTGCACTTAAGTCCCTCAACTTTTGAACATTATCAAGATAGGTCCTTTATCTTCAAATGCCTTGTCATCTTTAATCCTTCTCTTTTATTTTCATCATAAATGGGCTTGATTTCTCTTGTTTGCTTGAAATTTGTATCCTTGTTACTTATTTAAGCACAAACACAAAACATACCACATAATATTGCTTTATAGCATAAAAGTTAGGTATTTTCTATATGTCTTAGGGTGATTTGTTGACTTATTGATATGAGATTTTGCTTATATCAAGACCAATTCAGTGTATTGTTCTAAATACATTACCTGGTTTAAAAGAGCAATGAACATGTATATCTAAATTGCATTACCGGGTTTAAAAAAGCAATGGGCATGTATATCTTAATACGTTACCTGGTTTAAAAGAGCAATGGACATGTATCCACTGGTATACAAGGGCCAAAGCATCAATTAACACAAATTATAAAGATAACCCAAAAGTGAATTTTACAACTATAAAAGGGAAGGAAATATCAAATAACAGCTCAATATGAAGGGTTCCTGAAACCAGAGATTATGAATCTGTTACAGACACCAGCGTTGGTTTGGCGAAGCTGGTAGATTTAATGTCTAACAATACAGAGGAATAATGTCAATTCTGCCCTTCTTCGTTCTGGTAAGTGTTATATAGAAATTTTTTAACTAATTGAAATGTTATAGAATCAGTAGATATATGGCGGCTGACAATCTCTAAAACCCGAGTCTTAGAAATGGCACCACCTAATAGAGGAAACCTGATCCTAATACGGTACAACCGAGTAGATTTGCCAGCTATTTTAGTAATCTGAAAGCTTGGTCTGTTGCTCCCCGGGGAGAAACAGAACATAAAAGGAAGAGTGCTGCTCGGGGAGTAGCACCTGTACGGCTACTGCAGTAATGAATTGTGTAAGATATGTGTTTACCTAAAAGAAAACTTCACGTAGTTGACAATCATTTATGTCCGCAATCAGTTAGTGATTAACTATCATTACTACTGAAAGCTTCCACTGCATTTAACAATGAAAACTATATTTTTCCTTTTTCTATACCAAAAATTGATGTTATCAAAATTACAGAGAATCAGGAATTGTTAACCTTGATTGAAGACTTCAGGCTAAGAAGATTTACATGACAATCAGAATTGCTTTTGGAACCTCTAAATGTATATACAATTCATATTCATATATAGATAAAATAGTGGAATAATCTTAACAGGACTATAACAATATCAGTTGAGACAAACATACTAGTCAAAATCTATTAACACTTGTTTTGATTATATACACCATCTATCATCCGAACTATGAATATATCAAGGATGTTGTTGCTTTTTCCCCATATGTCCTCGCTTATTCTCTCGTATCTCAATAGATAAATAATCGTTTGAATAAATCACTTACATAAATTTAAGTACAACACAATAAAAATGATCTTTTAATATACCTTATAAAACTAATTGCACCACAAATGTTGCTTTGTTTTTTCGTTGAACTAAGGCCAACAAAAATTGGCTATCATAACCACCCTAGGGTTTACTGGTACGTTGAATCATACAATCAATTGAATAGCACATATTTGTTTAATAAAATGAAATATAAACTAAAAGTGTAAAGTCAAAACTTACCCACAATCATTACGACAAACTCAAACAATAACAAGATCAATTGTTTTTATGTGTTATGAACGATTTAAGCGTAGATGATGTATGCATTATTGGTGTTCTGATCCTGAGAAGGCGATGAAAGGGTGGTTACAGGGGAAAATGAAAACTGAATTTGGGGCCACGTAGGAAACACAATATGGTTTTTTTAGCAAATAATAAGAACATTTGAGTTTTTGGGTTGTGAAATTGGCGGTGTGAGCGGGCATCTTAAATTTGAGTTTTTCAGTTGTGAAATGTTTGTCCTCAATTTAAAATAAGTTAAAAATTAGTACTCCGTAATGTTTAATTTTAAAATTACTTTTTTTTATCTTAAGAGCATAATGACTTGTAGTCATGGTAAAAAAAGTGTTATAAAAAATGATATTACGTAAGTTATGACACCATAATTTTTATAACACTACATTTAGGGTATCTTTATAAAAAGTGTAGGCCATGGAAAAGTTGTAGCATAACTTTTTTTAATTAAAAAACTTAAATAAATTATGAATAAGAATTAAAAAAACATTTCATTAATAAAAAAGAATTACATAAAATTAAAAGACAATAATAAATAACATTTAAAAAACTAGTAATTAGCATAACGAGCCTCAATCATGTTTCTTGGCGTCAACAATACTGGCGTCAATTAGTGATATTTTGCTCGTGTCGGTTTGTAGCACTCTTATATCCGACTCAAATTATTGAGAATTCATTAGTTCCATTCTCGTCTTTTTCTCTACTTCGATGATATCCATCTTAGCATTAGGATCCAACTCGTATTGTTCTTCGAGCATCACTTTAAATATTTCCGGGTTTAAATTAAAGCTAGCGGTAGAGTTGGTGGAACGTTGACTCTTTGACAACCCGATGTAACCCATCCGGACGAGGCATCGTTTTCGGTCCGAAAATTTGGGTTTCTCTTTGGTATCACTTAGGTGATTTCGTCATTCGGGATTTTTCCACTTGTATTTGTCTTGCGAAAAAGTGCAAGCACTCTTGTGCCTAAACTTCGTACATGCATGTTGTTTAAACGCGATTTAGACCCTCGTGGTTTCAACACATTTAAAGGACCAAAATACTATATAAATCATGAAATGTATCTAATTTATGTATATGCATCTAATTAAAAGCTAGAAATCACGTTATGATGCCTTATAATGCATCTAAGACTAAAGAGATGTATATCACTTAGGTTGGTGCATCTAAGATATGCGATTATAGTTACTCTTTTATCCTTTTTATTTTAATAAAATTCTTATTTAATTTGATCCTAATTCTATAATATATAAATAAAAGCAACCTAAGAAACTAAATAAAAACTATACATGAGCTTAGGTGTCGCTTAAGTTCTAGTTTCACTAGACAAGAACGACTTGCCTCTCACTCGAGTACCAACATAAGAAGGGCATACTTAGTTGTTTTCTTCAAATTATTATACTTTAAAATGAATCTTTTGATTAAAATGTTTTAACGATGAACGATTTCAGATAATCAAAATAATAATTAAGAGTTGCATAAATTAAACCCGATAAACTTTTTCAACCAGATTTGATTCGACCTTATAAGACTTATTAGGTGCGGGTTGATTCAACCTGACCCTACTGACACGCGTAGTTATTGGTATATATTTACCCACGAAACACCCACAATAGCTCACCCACCAATAAAATGATATTTTTATTTCATGGGTAAATAACATTTACCCACTACATTACCCACACATTTAACTACAATAACATACATTGTGGGTAATCCGTGGGGAGTGTTTTGGCGCCAAATATTTACTCACAAATTGCACATGAAAAATATTTATGTGGCTATTTTTGTGGGTAAATATGTGAGAAGTTCAAGGGAAAACAAAATCGACTTTGAAAATCATTGCTTGCGGGAAACAAGTGGGTATTAGGTGGGTAAATGCACTCGAAATGTTGAGTGTGGGTAATTATCGTGGGTATTCGTCTGAATACTTGTAGTGATGGAAGGATTCACACGTAGAATTGGCCCGAAATTAGTGAAATAAATCAGTATCACTTTGGTTTTAGCCACTCCTAAATTGATTGTCGAAAACTGATTGATTGACCCATAGTAATTAACATAGTTAGGGGGTGTTTGAGATTGCTTATCAGAACTACTTATCTGCTTATTGCAGGTAAGCAGTTCTGAGAATGTTCAGGATTGCTAATCCAGTCGCTAAGCAGAAGCAGATAAGCAAGCTAAAACAAAACACTTGATGGCAAATTTTTCTTTGACAATGCAATAATCAGATAATCACTTCAATACGCGCTGGCAAACACTACCACATTAGCAGAGTCATACATTGGAATATGATGACTTTGATGTTCTTGTTTTCAAGTAACCTCTAGTAGATTCTCGTTGTGTGTTATCCCGAAAGGGTCAGGTATATTTTTTTTGAAATTTTAAAGTATTTTAATTCTGGTACTTTACAGTGAGAATCTGTTTGCTATGGATATTTTTTTCGAGTCTAAATTCTATACCGAAAAATTTAGGCATATGTGACCATCTTATACTAAATTTGTATATACAGCCACACAATTTATCGAAAGACCACAAGCCTGATCTTGAGTCTAAAATAGAAGATAATAAAAGCTGGTGGTTTCATTCATTGTGATCGAGTTAATGGGAGTCTAAACCTTACCAGAGCTATTGGTAGTTCTCTTATATCGATTTTCTTATAATAATTTGTTTTAACAGTTATTGCACCCCTATTTCTCATGTAGTTTATACTATCAAATATATTCAGAGGACATGGAAATGAAGAACGAAAAGTCACTCCCTACTGAGAAGTAAGTTCTGACCGCCAATGCTGATATCAATATTATACGTAGAAGCATAATATTTGCATGACCTGCTTGTGATTGTGCATATATATATATATATATATATATATATATATATATATATATATATATATATATATATATATATATATATATATATATATATATATATATATATATATATATATATATATATATATATTGCAGTGATTCATCTTTAATTTCTTTTTGTTCCATCTTCTTTCAGGTTGAACTTTGTGAGGATGTTGATTTTCTTGTTCTTGCTTGTGATGGAATATAGTAAGCTATTATATTCATGTGTTTGGATATCAATGATCTATCTTTTTTTATGTGCAAATAGAAACTTGTGCTGCTTATAAAAGAGAGTCTTTGGAAGGGAAGATGAAGGGAGAGAATAGAAAACTATGGCTTAACATGAACACTAGATATTAGGGTATACATGGAAATTTTGCCCCATTTACTTGTGCATGGGTTGATTTGGGTTACGTTTACCCCTAACAGGCTAACTAATTAAAAATTAAAAAAAAGAGAACAAGTCACTAAAGTTTACAACCCCCCTACATCATTTTATAATTAGTTCTTCATATGTAGTCGATTTACATCCAAAATTTGGGTAATCAAAATATATTGTCTTGGCTAACAGCATCTCTGATTTATATTAAGTTAAATATGAGTGTGATGGATCATCCTGAATTCCTGATTCATACCTGATTCACTTGCTCTTTATGTTACTGTAAATAAAATGGCTTGAAAATTTAGACTGGACATGTGTATATTATGTGACAAGAGATACTAAAATTTCTTCTTTCCTTCATAGGGATTGCATGTCAAGCCAACAACTAGTGGATTTTGTACTGGAGCAATTAAAAACTGTAAGTCCAATAATAGTTTGTAATAGTTACTCATGGGATAATGTTAATTTGGGGATAAATAATGCTAGATAATTGAAACTCAAATATTGATAGACAAGTTGGAGAAGGGGCGTCTGCCCCTCCATGATTGTCACTCCTGTCTTGATTTATCATGGTAAACCTGACCTCGGGTTGGGTAATGAGTCAAACAGGATCAGGTTCATAAGTACATGTTATTAGTAGTATTTTTGCTTTATTTTGGATTTTATAATCAATCTATTGAATTATGTTTAAAGAAACTTAGCATGAAATATGCTTAAACTAATAACGGTGGGGTATAATAAATCAGAGTTATTACTACTACACTTCTTATAAGCGCTCCTAAATCGTTTCAAAGAATAAGGTTAAAACAGTGTTGCTGGGTCAACCAGATCCAATCTAACCCTGTTTGACTTGCCACTTCTTGAGTGAATTTTCAGTTTTAACACATTGGGATATGTTGTTTTGCCTGATTAAACCCAAAAGCTATTAAAGTTGCCCAGATTGACCCTGTTTTGTTCATTTGATCTTCTACAGGAAATTAAGCTCTCTACACTGTGTGAGAAGGTATTCAACAAATTTTTGGCACCCACTTCTGGTGGTGAAGGTTGTGACAACATGACAATGATTTTGATTCTGGTGGTGAAGGTTGTGACAACATGACAAAGATGTACCAACTGTTTCCTTGATGTTCTAATTTTTTTGTAACCTATAGCAGACACTGTCTGATATTGGAGCACATGCGGATCCAGAAGGTATGGTGGATAATATCCATTTTAATATGACAACTTGTGTTGATGTGAAGTTTAAGTGTTGTTCGTACTCGATTCAATTCTAATTGATCACGGTTTAAAGTGGAATTATCGTTTTTGGTAACTAAAAGGGGGAGCTTTGATTATCTATATCTACTTATAAGCATAAAAGCTAAATATATAAAAAATAAACAAGTAATCTAACCTTGATAGCTGTGTAAACTGATCTTTGGAAAAATCAACAAATTCAGAATAAACTTGATCTTCGGATAAACATACTTTCTTCGGAATAATGCCCTGAATTCGGATAAACCAGCTATATTCGGAATAAACTGATTCTTCAGGTAAACCTACCTTTTTCGGAATAAAGCCCTATTTTCGGATAAACATGATATTTTTGGAAAAAACAATTATTTTCGCAAAAATGACCTATATTCGGAGATATAGGAATCTTCGGATAAATCAAGGTTTTCGGAGAAAAGCACTAATTTCAGATAATCAGCTTATTCGGATAAAAGACCATTTTTCGGAATAATCTCGATTTTCGGAATAACCAATTTTTCGGAATAACTAATCTTCGGAATAAAGAATGTTTTCTGAATAAATTCGTTCTTCGGATAAATGGACTTCCTTCGGAATAAATTCTTTTTCGGAATAAAATTGATTTTCGGAATAAGCTGATATTCGGAATAACAGGATCTTCGGAATAACGGGGTTAATTCGGATAAACACTCTTTTTCGAAATAAAGGATATTTTCGGATACATAACGATTTTCAGAATATTCTGATATTCGGATAAAAGGAAATTTTGGATAAATGGAATAAAGGGATCTTCGGAATATACGGAGTTTTCGGAAAAAGGGCGATTTTCAGCTAAATTATTTTCGGAATAACATATATTCTTCGGAATCCTAAACCCTTTTCCGAAGAATAGGAAAATTAGACGAACAGTAACAGAATGTATAAAAAACAGGGAAATGGATCAAAATAAGCACAAACCAAATAAGCACTTAGCCAAAAATAAATCTAAACGAATTTTAAGAAAAACTAAATAAGCTACGAATTAAAAACTATAAAAACACAAAATAATAAAAATATTTAAAATCAACTTTAATTAAAACTATCAATCTACCAAATCAACTTAATTAAAAACAAACCAAAGACTAATTAATCTAAAAGTGCAATAAGCTAAAACATCAAGAACACCAAATCAAAAAGCACAATCAAATAGGTGAATCAATCAATCCATCAACAAGATTAAACAACCTACACGATTAATCAATCAACCACAAGATTAAGAAAGATAGAATGAGAATTAACTAAAAAGCTAGATTAAATTGAAGATTAAGATTCAAAATACAAGATTTGAAATGAAAGATTAAGAAAAACTAGAGAGAGAAAATTCTAGAGAGAGAAAATAACTTAAAAACTAAAAACTAAAAAAATGACTAATAACTAACACCTCCTAATGAACCATTAGGAGGGTACTTATAGGAGGAGGAGAGTGTGTTGTTTCTTCCTTCTTTTCTCTTGTCTTATCGTCTTTTTAAATAACTCGACTTTCTCGACTTTGTCTCGGGATTAAAATGAACTTGTCTTCTAATTTTCTTCTTTTAGTAGACTTGGTTCTTCGACTTCGTTAAACTTCCGTCTTTAGACTTTTTCTTCGATAAATCTTCAGAATAGGCCTTTGACTTCCGTTCTTCTTGCACTTTTGATCTTTTGACTTCGTCTTTTGTCTTTTTTCTTCGATAAAAGCCCGTGAAAGCCCGTATTTTCTTCATTTTTCATATTTTTGTCCTAAAACACAATAAAAACACAAATCACACATAATTCTGACTTTTACGACATAAAATACACGTTTTGGTCTTGTTATTATTAGAAATAAGTGGTAAAAGGATAAGTGTTTTCACACTTATTAGTAGACGAAGAAAGTTTAGGGAATGATGATCAAACAATTTCTCAGAGATTCCCTGGATATATGGGCATATTATTCAAGGCCTTAATGAATAAGGACGAAAACCCGGGAATAGATTCCATTCCTGATGTTAAGTTTTCTGGAACAACATCAACAAACTTGAATGAACCATCCAGCCCTGCTGTTAACGACGTATGTGTTAAACTTTACAGATGTGTTCTATAGTCAATGGTATTCATATGTGTTCCATTTATATTTTATTCATCTTGATTACCGGATGTTGAATTTAAAGATGAATTCATGGATGTGTTGAACGATGAAGAAGACATGGCTGCTATTTCTCTCGATGACATAGACGTATACAATAATGACGCAGCTGACATTCAGAAAGAACAAGTGATTGACAAAAAAATTGTTTATGAGTTTAACGATTTTGACCTTAAAAAGGAACGGTTCGGCCTCTTGAAGTTAAGGTAGTTTATCACGTAATTTGTCATAAGCACTATTTAGTTTTGTTTTTACAAGCTAAATTGATGTACCCTCTGTCGATTTCCGTATTTAGTGACTCCCTTGTTTCATTTGATATGGTTAACCCACCAATAACTGTTTTTCATTATTACCCCACTAACATTAAACGGTTTTTAAAAATGAACATTTCTTTAATAACGTGGTAACTTCCTCCATTCTCCACGATATACTATAACTTCCCACTAACACAATCTCACCCTAGTTTTTACATAAATACACGTTCGAAGTCTCATAGTCTTTTCCTAAAATATAATTTCGCGTATCTCTCTAAACAAAACCATAATTTCTCCAAACAAAATGATAGCTGCTACATTTGAAGATCTAACCTTTGATTTGTTGATGATCATGTTCCTCCAATTACATGTTTCCACATCGTTGGTTTGCAAAACTGTTTGCAAAGCATGGTACGATGTCATTACCCACCCCGTATTCATTTGTCGCCAATCCGAGGAAGCAAGATTCAGACGATTCGTATTTCATGGCGATTTGACTATATCCACTCGGCTCCTTAATGATGAGGTGTTAAGTAACCGTCTGTATTTTTCTTGGGCGATGGTCATCCGTTTCGTAACCTCAACTTCATGCGTGTATTGGGGTATTCCAATGGACTAATTTGTGTGAGCTTGAAGGATGGGGTGTCATTTTACAACCCAACAACTCGTATTAATTTAACGGTTGACTTGAGTCGTGAAATGGATCATCCACATGGAATTGAGTACGAGTTTAGGAGAATTTTAGACGGAGATTATAAATTCGTGTCTATTTGTAATCAGAGGCACAATGTTAGGATGTTCTCGTTGGCTAACGGCAATTGGAAAACCTTGGGAGTTTGTCCAATACAAGGGTCTATTTGGGGGAACAGTTTGTATTTTCAAGGACGATTGTATTGGAAGGATTCGATTATGAAGGGAATGGCAACTTGTCATGTTCCATTGTTTTCATCGATCTTAGAATGGAAACATTTCATGAGATTGTTGTTCCTAATTTTTGAAGAGGAATTAAATCATTTGACTTGGGTGTACTACCACAAGGTCTTTGCATGCTCTCTAACTTCGAAAACACTCATCGTTGTGATGTGTGGTTGTTGACTATCACTCCCGTTAATCAACAATGGAACATATTGTATTGTATTCGCTACCCCGACCACCGTCTTGATCATAGAATCGATTTCCATCAAGGTTGGACAAAGTACACGAGCCCATTATTTATAACAGAAGACGACCGAATTCTCCTTTATTTTGGTGAGCATGTTATTTTGTATAACTCTATAAACAGAAGTTACGAGATTATAGAGGAGATCACCCGAGACACATGTGCCTTTGTTGAGACATTGGTCACACCATTACTCACAGGCAGACATTACAACCTTAGGAATGCACCTAGGATTGTTTATTCCTGATTTAGTCTTTAACCGGTAGTAACATATGTTTACTACTTATATTATGATTAGGTTTTATTATCAATAAACACTAACCTACCACGGTTAGTTTTGTTTTTTTATCTTCTAGGAAGTTTATATGTTATCTAATACGTGTTTTGTAATCGTGTTTTGTAATCGTGTTTTATGGTTATGTGGTTTTGTACTTATGTAAACGGTGCGTTATTTTATTATGGATCTTATTTAGCTGTGATTATGTTTATTTATTGGCGCAAATGTTGTTGGTGATGACATACATTTGTCGTACAATTTTAGCTAAATTATGCACAAATATTTGTAAATGTGGTTATGAATCTCTGACTTTGCTTAGTACACGGACTAAATGGCTTTGAAAAAGATTTTTATCAAAAGGCCCAAACAAAGATTTTTAAACTCAGTTAGCTGATCTAAAAAATAAGATCAAAGTGCATAACAAGAAGTTGGTCGGCCAGGCCGCTTTTGACCCATATAAAAAAACTACCCGGTTCGACCCATCGTGCAATCCTGTAACATAGGCACATATTTGGACACCTAAAGTGAGCACCATACATTCATACTGTTTATGAGTTCGAGACACTCAGAGGATCATCACAAGTGTAGTTTCCAAGATTTTCTTAAGAAATGGGAAAAAAGAATCTCTTGTTGATAAAATTTAATCTCTTCAAGACAGCCAACCAATTTGGTAACTAGCATATCAAAACTAGTAAACACAAATTAAAGCCGAAAACTTTAACAGTTAATGGCGCTTCAACAATTCAAAACTATTATGCAGAGAAAGTAGCAACTTACAGATTCACAAAACTAGTATCAGCTTCTAATCGACCTTGCTACTATATATAAACGATAAACATGTTCCCAAAATCCCAAATGCACCTATTATGCTAAACCTACCTTCCAGATGACGCAAAAACCTTCTAGAACGTCACAAAAGAACCGAGATTTACATACCATTCAGAGTTAAATGCTAATCATCTTACCTTTTCTACTTAACTTCTAAAAGAAGGGAAGAATGTGTCACTTTTCATCATCTAAATCTGAATCACATAATGGACTTTTCAAATAAGATGTCGGTTGAGTTCTCTTTGGAATTTTGTCACCATAACTAGCATTTTTATGATCTTTTGTAACTTCCTTTGAAACATTTACCCTTCTCAAAATTGTGATACATTTATGATCATCATCATCATCACTGACATATCTTTTCGTTTTCATGAAGACATTTTCATTAAATCGCGATCACCGAGGTCATCGTCATCATCTTCATCATCATCAGCTATCTCAATGATTTCCAAAATCTTGGCTTATTTTTTCTTTTTGGGGTTGGGTCCAGTATTTCTACAAACCCCGGAGATGGAGGAAGTCTAGTACTTTCTGTCACGGATAAAAATTCATAAAATTTTAGTTTAAATAGTCGTGATTTACCATTTCTATGCATAAATGAAAACTTAAAAAAGGTCTAAAGCAACAGAACACAACTTACCAATTCTAAAACACTACGCTAACTATCACTTCAAAACCAAAAAACTAATTTTGCATGGAAATGTAAACGAAACACAGCAACTTCAGGAACAAAAGAGTAGGAATCCGTTTTAATAGTCTGACCCACACATCAAAATAAAGAAAATCTTTCCATACTCGTTCCTCTTCTTTAGTTATCCAACGTAAAAACCATTACAAAGATACATTCATACGACCTAAAAGAACTAAAAGCATGAAAAAAGAGGGTGTTCATATGTGTATATTCAAAGCGATCACGTAATTTCAAAAATCAGAATGAATCTGCTTCTCATAACAGGTAGTTAGGTACCAATCGACAAACCACTAAACTAAGTACAACCCAAACAAACCTTTTAGGGGTGGCCAGGTGGTAAAAAGCTTGTGACTTTCATAACCAAAATACGAAACGTCTTGAGTTTAATTCCCACTTGGTACAAACAACCGTGAAGTGATCACACCAACCTTTCCCACAAGAAACGGCTCTACCCGGTTTGAGTTTGTGTGGCAGTAGGCTCAAACAACGTGGAGTAGTACGCCAAAACGTCAGAAACCATAGTCACCCACATAAAATAAGTACAAGCCACAATTAGCTAATTTCCATAAGCCCACGCCACCGGTTGGGTGCTTCTTTCGGCTTAAATAGTCGGGTTATGACTTATTTGGGCTTATGTTTCATAAGCTTACTTTTTGTGGCTTAATTTGAAACTTTCGACTTATGTTTCATAAGTTCATTTTGTCATATAATGAATTTATACAAGCCGAAAAGTTCCAAAAAAGCCCCAAAAAGCAAGCTTATGAAACATAAGCCCAAAACCAAATAAGCCATCTATATAAGCCAAAACAAACACCGCATCAAGAAAAGACCACATAAAAAGTGTCCAAGCCACAATAGCTAGTTTCTATAAACCCACGCCACCGGCTGGATGTTTGTTTTGTCTTATGCCAATTTGGTTTTGGGTTTATGTTTCATAAGCTTATTTTTTTTGCTTTATTTTGAAACTTTTCGCCTTATGTTTGATAAGTTGATTATGTCATAATGAACTTATATAAGCCGAAAACCAAACAAACAACAAAAAGTGAGATTATGAAACATAAGCCAAAAACAAAATAAGCTATAGGCCGGCTATATAAGCGGAAACAATTTAACCTTTTCTAACCACTTAAACACACAATACATTAACTACATTATACAGATATCATAAAAATAACAAAACATTAAAAAAATGAAGAAAAAAACATTATACCAGGAACAACATATTTAGCATTTTTAACCTCGGAAAAACTCCGGGAACCTGTAAACTCCTTACTCAACTCCTCCAAACTCGAAACCCTAACATCAAACTTGATGACTTATGAATATGCAAACCGAAATTAAAATTCTTGAGGTAATTCATAACCTTTGAGTTAACCGTTGTTTTTCTACTTTAATGTTTCATTCTTGACATTTCATCGTGCATCTTGTGAGCATCATTCAACTGACCGTTAAACAACCTAATTAAGTAATATGACCATAAAAAACATAAGAAAATATTAGTTTGATTAGGCCTGTGAATACATCCCATAAAGCTTTTACACATAATTGCAACAAAACGTATCCTAAAAACTTTATCGCCTAACATCATCAAACTTACCTTTGCAATTTTAGCTTGTTTAACACAATACAATATCTTGAAAAGGGCACCCGTTGCTTGTTTTGATTATCGAAGGCGTTAGCTTTTTTATGAGTATCAAATGAGTATCAACAAAGGTATCTGGTGGGAAGGTGGGAATGGGTTGGGATATCAGGAAGAAACACGAATCTATAAGATGACACGTGGGGAGAAGAAACTTTTATCTCGCCGGAATAGAGAAAAAATACTAAAAAAAATGAACAAATTATTATTATATGCCGATCACTGTTCATAAGTGAACGGTAAACGTAATACTGTTCATAAGTGAACGGTAAACGTGATATAGTTATAATTATAATAACAAATTACAGTTAAGATGGGTCAATCTTTAAGTGACGGATTTTTAGATGGATTTGGTTGGTACCAGAAATTATATAGAGGAAGAAGAAAAGAGGATGAAAAAGATGAAAGAAAGAGGGTGGAGATGATGAACGAAAATGTGTTTTTTTGAAATGGGGTTAAATGGGTAGTAAAATTGGGAAAAATTTGTTGTGTTTCATTATTAAGAACTTCGGGCTGTCCAAAATTATTTAGCTGCCCAAAAGTTGGTTGTACCTTTTCGCAGGAGGAAAATGACGAATAAACCAGTTGCCCAAAATACCAATTGCCCATATTCACAATATTGCCCAAAAGTAGAAAACCGTATTTATACCCAACAAATACTGACAGTATTTGCCAAGTGTCAAATTCTGCTTTCGTTGTTCTGTTGCCTTAAAAAATAAGTCCTCCTTTTTGTAAAAAGAAAAAACTCTTGTGGAAATTGAAAAAGATTTTGGACTCTTTTAATAACTAGTCCTTTAGAGACCTGTCGACATCAAATAATTACCTAGTTCTCATCAATTAATATTAGTGATCACCTATATATTTTTAATTGTCTATAGAAATTGCTACAAATATTTTCATAATGTTATTTTTAATAATGTTAATTTACTAAAGTAATGAAATTATAGTTTCAATATGAGACTAAAGTAAGTAGGGGTGTAATTAAGCCAAACTTTTATCAAGTAACTTGAGTTTGAGCTCGAGTTTGGCTCGATCAAGCTAAGTTTTTATCAAGCTCAAGCTCAAAAAATAGCTCGAAACGATATCAAGCTCAAACTCAAGCTTTTGATAGCTCGACTCGAGTTTTTATCAAGCTTTTTCAAGCTCTATCAAAAATATGTTTTTATGGTAAATTTATATAAGCAACTAATTGTTAATTTGAGTATTAACCTAATTTTAATGGCTAATTTCATAAATAAATAATATATTTTAGGACTTTTAACTCTGATTATATTTATATTTTAGTTCTTTGTATTTTAAATGATTATTTATTTTTGTAAATTTAATCATTACTTTTACTCGGTACTTGGTAAAATACAATATGTGTATAAATATTTTTTTTACTCTTTTTAATATTAAACACAAGGTGTCTAAATTGTGCTCGGATTCACATCATACGATGACCTTTTGTACCTTAATCGTATTGGAGTGCAAAACACATTTTGAAACCAAGATTGTACGACGATTTTGTTATTGATTTTATTAATGTTAAATAAATCAAATTTGTTTTAAGTAATGATTTTTGTTTTTTTTTTATTTTATACATATGCTTATTGATGAATTTTATTATAAAAAAATAAATTAAATTTATATACACATTCAAGCTTTTCAAACTAAACTCAAGTTTTTATCAAGTTTTATCAAGCCAAACTCAAGCCTAGATTAATAAAGCTTAACAAATTATCAAGCCAAACTAAAGCTTACAATTTTAGTATCAAACCAAACTCAAACCTTACTAAGCTTGAATCGACTCGACTCGATTACACCCAAAAATTAAGCAAATAATTGTAACTGCCTATCTAAAGAGGTTTCTCTTGTCTTTTTCGTTAGACAACTTTGTAACCATCCACTATAAATGAAGCAATGAACAAGTTCATTAACTCTCTTACATTTCCCATTTCTCTCTCTCTCTATCTCTTTCAACACCAAAAAAATAAATAAAAATGTGCGGTGGTGCAATTATCTCCGACGCCGAGCCAGTCTTCAACAGTGGCAGGAAGTTGACAGACAATGATCTTTGGTCTGAATTCGATACTTACGATCTCTTTGGTTGGGATTTCAAACCACAAACCCAACAACAACGTTCTACAACTAAAGTTGCTACAAAGAATACTAACAAAACTTCAAAGCCCAAAAAGATCATCAACAAAGGTATATCATATATTAGTTTTTGTCTGTGTAACATAAAGTGCAACTATGTCTTTCATTAACTTAATATTAAACACATGCAGATCGAATTGTCTTGTTATAGACTTGATTTTTAACAGAACGGAGTTATTAAGAGGACCGATGGGTGATAAGCCGCTCTTTACTTATGTGTATTACAAGTTGTTTTTCTACTATTTTCCGCGTTAAACCTCTCATCATTATGACTTTTGTATTAAGTACGTATGGTCAGCCCCTCAACTAATAATCCTGACTCCGGTCTAATTCTTGAACACAACTTGCTAGGTAGAAGAAGAAATAAACGCTTGCATAGGATATTACGCCATAGTGCAACTGTTTAAATTTCTCAAAACTATTATTTGATCGATACTCCCTAGAGTTATTAAATTGTTTGAATTTGATAGTTCTTAGTTTCATATATAAGCTTCTTCAGATATAAGTAAAGCTAGTCACACACTTTTAGCAAATTGAATCTTTTTTCTTCAGTTGACGTGAGAAACACTGAATTTATAGACTTTGGACCTTCTCCTTTTCTTATTTTGTAACGTATTCGTCTAATTTAGGGTTGATGTCAAGAAGTGTATTAGCTAAAAATGGCATATGATGTTGTTAGAAGACACTTTATTTAAGCGGTGGTATATCATTATCCTACAAGGCAATATATGTAGTGTTCTATTCTATCACGTTTTCGTTTGCTATTTCTTCCAATAAGAATTTTTTTTTTTAGAAGTATACACAATATATCACATAATATTTGGTATGCCTCATTCAAGATTATAGAATAGCTCTTTGCTACTAAATAAATATATATGTGTGATAAATTAAAGTTATTTTGTTTGTGATAATAGGGTATTTGGCGATAATTATACCAATAAAAAAAACATTTGAAACTCAATTTAGTTATATACTATTTTGCATCAAATACCGAGTATTATATAACACACGAGAAAATAGTTAAATTACAAGTTAAAAATAAAAGATTTCAAAAATCAAAACTAAATATTTATTAACAACAAATTGAGTAATTCATATACTTAAGTCAAATATCCAGGTTAAGAGAATTTCCTCATGTGTTTAGCCTATAAGTTTTTTAAAGAATAAGGGTTGGTTTTGTTTAAGATTATGATTTAAATTTGATTAGGATTTAAATTTGTAAATTGGTTCAAGATTATAAAAATAAATTAATATTTGCATTTATAAATAATAAAGGCAAAAATGAAACAAAATGATAGGTTGAAAATGAAAGATAGCCCACCTTGTTTTAGCATAGAACCAAAAGCAAGCAGCAAATCAAGTAGGATTCGTGTATGCCACATTATTTGGTATGAGTACCAACTTGTAACCCATATCTTGATAACAAACAACTCTGATAAATTAATACGATTCGTACATTCATGAGTTCCAAAATGTCTAATGTTTGTCTTAAAAAATTCCAAATAATGTATAAACCAAGATGTTATATATCAATCATGTTTACACTTTTAAAATAACAAGTTGACATTTTAAAATTTAAACTACTGATTTGTTTGAAATATTCAGTGTATTACAACTTGGAATATGTTCTTATTTATTGATGTTGTTTCCATTATTAATTATTAATGTGTACCATGCATTATCTTAAATGATTGTTTTGCCAGACCACCAAAATATGCACCACAAATGTTACATTAATTTTCACAAAAATCAAGTTATTATCATTTCCTCGATGAGTGATTGTTAGACAACGTTTGCTTTTGAATTGAAATGCAGATCCGATTGACGAAAAGCCTCGGAAACCAAGTGAGAAGAAGGCTAAACCGAGAAAGAACAGCTTTAGAGGGATCAGGCAGCGGCCTTGGGGCAAATGGGCAGCCGAGATTCGTGACCCATATAAAGGTGTTCGGGTCTGGCTAGGCACATTCAACACACCCGAAGAAGCAGCTCAAGCCTACGATGAAGCAGCAAAACGTATCCGAGGTGATAAGGCTAAGCTCAACTTTCCATCGCAGCCACCACCCGCTAAAAAACTTTGTGTCGAGTCTCCCATGGAGTCAACTAATTCGACTGTGCATGAACCACTATCACCACTTGCATTGCTGAATTATGATCAGTTTCAAAACCCGTCTTACTACCCAAACAATATGCCCGATGAGTATGAGTTCAAGGAACAAATATCAAGTCTTGAGACCTTCTTAGGTCTCGATCATGATTCGCCTCAGTTTGGTGGTATCAGTGGTGAGTCGAGTTCAGTTTGGATGATGGACGACTTCCCGATCATTATATAAGTTGAATGGATATCCCATGCAGACCGATCGAGTGAGCAACCGAGTGGAGTGTGATGCGTAGAATTAGTCGTTTCTATATAAAACGCTTGACTTGCATGTTTATGGCCGGGTTGATAAGTGACGAACTAAGCTTGATAATAATGTGTGACTTGCATGTTTATGTTTTGTTGATTGCCTTTTCAAGTTTACTTGTTTTGAAGTATGCTCAGACGCTCAGTTTGTGTTATATATAAGCTTGTGCTTATTGCAAAGTCATGTAAATAATCTTTTTAATGGTACAGTAATGATCAATGATATATATAGACTTATGGTTGTATCTCGTGCGTTGTTTTTTATGTGTAGGAAAGTAGATAAAGATTAATCAAGGAGGTATTCTGGCATAGTTTTCCAACTACTATATATTCGAACCTCTAAATAAAAACGTCTTATTATTGAGTTAGTGAAAATAGAATCAATTTCTTTCATCAACTCGTATAATATAAGAGATTAAGACAGAAGTTTAGATACAACTTTGTTTTTTCTCGCAAGGAGAGGATAAATCCTCACCATCTATTTTGATTTGATCTAAACGTGGAAATTAACTTAAGATTTAAAAAAACACTGAAGAACTATATTTGTAAAAAAAAAATTCAAAAGTTTCAAAAATTAGACGGAGGGACTAAAGTTTTAAATTTTCCGAACTAATTTTTATCAATAATGATATTTCATTTGTGAAAAAAACAATGAAATATCACTAGTAATAAAATAATTTTATCATTAGTGATATTTCATTTTATCACTGGTGATATTTCATTGTTTTCTTCACTAGTGAAATATCACCGTTATTAAAAATCAGTTCAGAAAATTTACAATTTTATTTCATCCACCGATTTTTTGCATTTTTTGACATTTGGGCAAAAATAGTTCCTTCGTGTTTTTTCAATGGATTTTAATATTAGATAATAAATTGCTAGGATTAGCCCATTTATTTACAAATAAAAAAAAGGTTGCAAAATAACTCAACTCTAACATTAATTTGTAAGTTTAATTAAACATTCAAGATATTGTCATAAAATATATGTAATGTTGCAAAACAGGGTATACAAGGTCGATTAATCGCCACCTAAACACAACACGATTTGTAACATTGCCGTTTTTATGTAACAGGGTCAAACAAATAAGTCAACTGATTGACAACGAAAAACGACAATTTGTGTTAGTCAAACATGCTAAAAACCCGCAAATTTTGCCAGAAGTACCCAAATTTCACCGTACACTTGGTTTGATCAATTATAGCAAATGTTTAAATTTATTAGAATTGTTTTTTAAAAAATATAATCAAGAATACCTAAAACTCACCGCAAATACTCAAAACGTGTCGAAAATACATAAAATTTCTTAGAAATATCAATCGACTAATCATCGATTAATCTCGCCTAAACTGATTACAAATTACAAAATACTCGATCGCTCGGCTAGCAATTCGTAATTTTTGTAACCTTGAATATACGCATAAAACTCGAAAAAATTGGCCGTGATAGTAATTTTTTGTTTAATCCGTTTTGGTAAAATGTGTTTTAAGATAACCTAAAATAATAATGTGAACCTCTAGTTTATTGAGTCATAAAAAAAGGTAAATCTAAACATGATTTTTAGTTAGATTAATCTACCAAACATCAAATCACGAAAAAGGGTTTGGAAAAGTTTTCAAACACAAAATTATTTTTGAAAAGGAAAAAGTTATGGAACGAATCTTTCATGGAAGCCCTGCAGCCCGGCTTCTTTGTTACTACTAGTTTTGGGTTTTGCTAATGACAGCCCTAAGGGTTGTCGTTAAGAAGTAAAGTTTTATTACATGATTTAAATGAATGATTATGATTGGATAGATTTTCCGAAAAAAATGGAGACAAACCCTAAGAATATGGATTAACAACTAATCCTTGATTCTGATTGGCTAAAATAATTCATTACAACCAATTGTAATAAAAATTCAATTTTTAACGACAACCCTTAGGGCTGTCATTAGCAAAATCATTTTAAAAATCTGGATTCAGACAATCAGCCTCTATCTTAATTGACTTAATTAATCAAGAATTAGGTTTAAACCGAAACAAATATATGAATAATCATCCTTAACCGGTCAATTGAACATTTAGGATACGAAGATAGTACCAACTGTGTCAAAGCCTAGTTGATTCGTAATTATTCTTTTCACATAACTTGAAATAGTTGTTGATACCTATACCATACGCTTTCTTTGGCATGAGCTTTTTTCAAGCTTTTTAAGAACTTTTAGGTTTTGGTTTAAAAAATAATCTCTTTCAAAAGAAGTAATTTTGTTTGAAAAATCAATTTAGAGCTTTTATTTTAAACAAGGAGCTTTAAATAAAAAAGCTTATTCATTAACCTTTTCAAATTATTTAGAGTTGCTAAAAAAATTTAAACTGTAAATTACCTATATCCCATCCAACCATTTTTTTAAAAAAAAAATTTTGGTAACCGTGATTTCTGATTCATTGGTCGACTAATTCACGGGGTTTGAGTCCATCGTCACACAGACTCAAAACAGGTAAAACTCTCCATTTCAGGAGGTAGGCGTGACCACTTCAAGGTTGTTTGCACCTAGCAGGAAACATCCAACCATATTATAATCGATTTAAAATATGTTCTTTTAAGTCATTTTACATTTTAATATTACAGCTAATATTTTATTTATTAAACACTTTTATTAAGAAAAAAATACAATTCATAGCTCATGATAACAGTTTTGAAGTTAATAGTTTATAACATACAATTAATAACTTACAACATATTAAATATATCTGTAGTATTATAAACATGCCAGCTTTTAATGATTATATAAGAAGTATATACGTTTTATATTTCTAATATCGAGAAAAAAAATTATTAATAATTTATGACTTTTGTGCTATAATAATTTATTTGGCTGGTAACATGAAGCTATAGCTCGACTAAAACTCAAAATAACAATAAAAACTTAAAAAGACTAATGATATGTTGATTTTATGTTGCGTGTGCTTTTTTTTATTATGATTTCGGATATATTATCTGGATAATTCATAGAGTTTCAACTCATCCATACAAACACAAACCAAGTAAGAATTTGATTTTTTATAATTTTAAAATTGTTTGCACCTATTAAAAATTAAACTTAAAATTTTATAAATTTAATAATAATAATCACAAATCCATTTGCCGATATAATGATTGATTCAAATTACATTTATTAATAGTTTCTTACTTTCATATAACACTCTCGTACCCACAACATTAATAAGAACGGATAAGCAAAATCAAGGTTTATGAGTAAAACGGTAAAGTTTCTATGATGTTTGATAGGGCTATAAACGAACTAAACGTTCATCGAACCGTTCGCCGATCGTTCGACAAAAAGTTCGTTTATGTTCGTTTATTTAATAAATGAACAAACTTGAACAAGATTTTTCGTCCGTTTATTTAAATAAACGAACATGAACAACTAATCCGTTCGTTTATTTGCGTTTGTGAACGGTCGATTATGTTCGTTCGATTAAGTTTGATTAGTGCGTTCGTTTATGCTCGATTTTATCATTCGATTAATATCTCAAAAATTAAAAAAAAAGTTAATAAATACTCCATATTGAGTATTTCAAAGATCAATAACAATAATATAAACTATATACTAAGTATTTTAAATATCATATGGACTGTTTCAAGTAAAAACTTTAGTTTCATGTTCGTTTATGTCTGTTTACGTCTGTATATGATCGTCTATGTCCGTTTACATATGTATATGATTGTTTATGTTCGTTTATAATACGCATGGGCATCGGATGAGGGCAGGCCAAACATGGGCCATTACTATCTATCTTATGTTTAGGGTTTTATTTTTATGCTTTATAAATACCGTGTCATTGTTATCAATGTAATCAATCAAGTTAATCAATAAACAAATTTTTAGTCTTTTCATCTCTAATTCTTAAGGAGCAAGCACACGCTTGAAGTGGTGTTATCTATCCCGATACAAAATCGAAAGGGTCATATCAATTGGTGCATTCATTAAGAGCCCTCAATTCATTGAAGGATTTTGATCTACGGTTCCAATCATTCAAAAAACATTAACTGTTCATCGAGATCACTGTTCATTAGACGGGGGTACTATTCATCAAGCGGTATTGTTCATCTGTCGTCATTGTTCATCCGGCTACTCATCGACGTTACTGTTCATCGGGAACTGTTCATCCGAAAAATAATAAAAAATTAATTATTTTTTGGTTGCTATGGCATCGGACAACAACGATCGAGACGCGCTATCTAAGCTCTTGCATAAAGGTACGGTGGTCGATTATGAGAGTAAGTTTGTGATACTTACAAATCAAGTTACATGGATGTCTGAGGATTTACTAATATATTTTTATATATGTGGCTTTAAACCGCTCTTACATTATACTCTTAAGGTCATCGCCTACAACTTTAGGAGAAGCATTTTGCTTAGCTCGTATAATGAAGGTTCGTTTTGAGACAATTGTAGGAAAAAAACTTAGCGTTAAAGAGAAATTATTCTATCATGGCCAATCGAAGAAGCGCCACCTATGGCTAAAGGGTCTTTCGATGCTAAGGAAGATATTGGTTTTTTTAGGTTAGTAGCATGATTGATGATGTATTCGATATTGGTGAGAGTAATGTGGAAATTATGAAAGTTTGTAGCGACTTTTGCGAATTTTTAGAAAATAAGGGGAGTAAGGAAGAGTTTCTTATGGATAGTTGTGAAGCACGTGGGGTTGACGATGATGAGTTGAATAAAGTGATATCGTTACCTAAGGATGATGGTGACGATCAAAAGCTTTAGGTCTAGAAACGCTAGCGGAGGAAAATGAATTAGCAGACGTCGGGTTTAGTCCTATACTCTCTTGTTTGGTCGATCATGAAAGTCTGCGAGTTTTCCATGGGAAAGAATGTGTATCGATGATGATCATGGGCTTATGGGATATTCGTCGTATCAACTTGAGGACAAGTTGATTTTTTGAAGGAGTGGAGATTGTTACGGTATGGGTATCGAAAGGAGGAAGAAGGATGTTGTTGGAGTATTATGTGTTGCAGAACTTTCTAGGTGGAGAACGACTATGATGGAGAACTATTTGGGTGGAGAACCGTGTGAGTGAAAGACGAGAGTGCGGTATCATTTGGATATGGGATCCTGGAATCAGTATTTCTTTTCAAGACATCATCTTGAGGGCAAGGTGGATTCGAATGAGTGAGAAATGATACGTACGGGCTTCGGATGAGGGCGGGCCAAACATGGACCATTACTATCTATCTTATGTTTGGGGTCTTATTATTATGCTTTATAAATACCGTGTCATTGTTATTATTTGTTGATGGTTTAATGATATGCCAGGCTTATGTTAGTTATCCTTATCATACTTATTTAATATTTAGGATATACTATATGTCTAGGGAAATATCTTTTATGCTAGGATTGATCTTGTTATCAACTTGTGACACAAGCAATGGTTATTTGGTATATATACCGAATTATTATTATCAGTCAATCAAATGAATCAATAAAATCTTCGGTATCTCTTCTTTAGTTCTTAAGGAGCCAGCACACGCTCGAAGTGGTGCGCTATCCCGATATTACCCGAGATGGTCGTATCAATTGGTGCTTTCATTGAGCTCCCTCAATTCGTTGAGGGTTTTTGATCTAGGGTTTTGAATATAAAAAAATAAAAATAAAATAAGTTATTGTTCATCGACAGTTCACTGTTCATCGACAGTGCACTGTTCATAGATGGTATTGTTCATCGGGGCTACGGTTCACACACGTATTGTTCATCGTGCACTGTTCATTGGGTATTGTCAACCGACGTACTGTTCATTGGTACTATTCATCGGAAAAAATTAAATTATATTTTTTCTCGATTTATTGTTTATGGCATCGGGTATTAGTGATCGGGATGCATTATCTAAGCTCTTGCAAATGGGTACGGTGGTCGAATATCATAGTGAGTTTAAGTATCTTATAATTCGAGTAACGAGTATCTTTGAAAGTTTACTTGCCTCGTTTTATATATCTGGTCTTAAACCAAAGCTACAACTAGAATTGTTGAGGTTTTACCCGAGACCTACAACATTAGGTGAAGCCTTCTACTTAACCCGTATAGTAGAGACCCGTCTTGAGAAAATTGTAGAAGAAAAGCAGACCATTGAAAAGAAAGCGGCTGCTTCTTCTAAAACGCCAGGCGTTGCACTAGAAGTTGCACCAGAAGAAGTGGGGAATGCTACATTCGGACCTAATAAAGATCACATTGAGCTTGTTGGGGAATCGCAACAGTTTATTCGTGAATCGCAACAGCCTACTAATGAATCACAGACTATAGTTGATGAATCGCAGCTTATGGTGGGTGAATCGCAACCTATGGTTGGTAAATCGTGACTTGTGGTTAGTGAATCACATCTTGTTGTTGATGAATCGCTCAAGAGAGCCACATGGTTTGTTACACCCGGATGGAAGGAGTGTAGAGCAGAAATCCAAAAATTGTTACTTCTTGAGCCAAAGAACAAGTTGGAACGGAGTATGTAAATGCTTAGGAAACGTTTCAAAATTGGGACCCGGGAATTATGAGTGTTTTTCAAGACGTCACCTTGAGAGCAAGGTGGTTTTGAAGGAGCGTGGAATAACATGCCAGGCTTATGTTAGTTATCCTTATCATATTTATTTAATATTTAGGATATACTATATGTCTAGGGAAATATCTTTTATGTTTATGATTTATCTTATGATCAACTTGTGACACAAGTTAGGGTTATTCGGTATATATCTTAGACTATGAAAACCCCATCGGTATGACATTATTCATGATAATTTATAGAGTACACATAATCACAAACCCTAATGGACCCAACCCACAAGTCGGGTTTGGGCCAATATTTATCCTCTAAGACTCACCCGTAGTCCGAGCGACAAAATCACGAAAGCTCGGACTGAAGCAGAAAACAAAATAAAACAATAAACAAAAATAAAACGGGATAACCCGAAGTATCCCCTATTCTACTTTCTTTTTTTGGATAACCAAAGTTTCCGAAGGATAACCAAAGTACCCCGAATTTTTACGGATAACCAAAATATCCGAAGGATAATCAAAGTACCCCGAATTTTTACAGACAACCAAAGTATCCGAAGGATAACCAAAATACCCCAAATTTTACGGACAACCAAAGTATCCGAAGGATAACCGAAGTACCCCGAATTTTTAAAAATAACCAAGTATGCCAAAACATACAATTTTTTTTACTTACTAACTAAAAAGTAATATAAAAAAAAGAAAAAAAATCTGTCAGTTCATCTCTTTGATTCATAAGTGAATCTCATGTACCATTATCTTCTTCTCAATAAAACACCATCTTTTAAAACCCAAAAGTTTTCTCATTAATGTCCTAGATCTGTTTATTTTAGATCATCTCTTAAAACCTTCTCGTTGAACATCATCAGTCTCATAGATCACCTTTCAATCTCATTCATAAAACTATGGTTCTCTTTTCATTAGGGTTAAAAATAATGGACGTTGACGGCGGTCGTAAAATCGGAACCGTAAAGTGGTTCACCGACAGCAAAGGGTTCGGGCTCACCACAGGTGAAAATGGCGTAATAGATCTGGTGATAGAACAAAGATTGTTGATGTTGTCGTTGTGCAGGGAAGTGACGAAGAAAGAGGAAAAGAAGATATATTACGCCATTTTCACCTGTGCTAACAGATCTGATGTTGTCGTTGTGCAAAGAAGGTTATGGTGGTAACAGATCTGATGTTGTCGCAATGCAAAGAAAGAGGAAAAGAAGATTGACGAGAGAAGTTAAGATCGGGGTATTCTCTGATACCATGTTTGACTATGAAAACTCCATCGGTATGATATTATTCATGATAATATATAGATTACACATAATAACAAACCCTAATGGACCCAACCCACAAGTCGGGCTTGGGCCAATATTTATCCTCTAAGAATATATACCGAATCATTATTATCAGTCAAACAAATGAATCAATAAAATCTTCGGTTTCTCTTCTTTAGTTCTTAAGGAACCAGCACACGCTTGAAGTGATGCCCTATCCTGATATTACCCGAGAGGGCCGTATCAGTTTACGTTCGTTTAACTATTTATAAACGAACATGAACAAGTTTAAATTAAAATAAATGAACAAGAACAAAATTTTAGTACGATTAAACGTTCGCATTCATTTATTTATTCGGCTAAAGTTAAATAAATAAACATAAACATGACTTTTTTCGCATTCGACTGATTCATTTACAACCGTAATGTTTGATACAACTTTGTACTATAACATGATGTTTTGTGGCATTTTATAATCCTATTAAGACTCAGCAATCCGTAAACTGGTTGATCCCGATAAAAACTTTGTCACTTCGGCCTTTTTTTTACAATTTACAAACGACGTATCAAGGTGATATTACTTCCTTTTATAAAATTGAAATTTAATAGATAAAGTTACATAATACTCAGAAAAAACATTACCTGATTATATAAATAAAATAAAAAATATTACAATAACTTTGGCTATCTAATCTCTTGGGGTCTTGTTTTGAATGTTTTCTTCTTAGACATAGTGTAATGAGTAAGTTTTTTGAATTGTGTAATTTGAATGCATGAAAAAATTTATTAAATGGATTATAATTATTTAAATATTAACTTTTTCTATATACTACACACTAAACCGTAACCTTAACTTTTTTTCCTCTTGTTGCTCCACAACTCGATCGTAATCCCGACTTACTTCAAATCAACAACTTATTGCATTCCATCAGTGTATCGAGACGATCAAATGAAACAGTCAGTCAGATCGATTCCAAAGAACTTCCACTGCCACCACCCTAAGTTCCCTATAGACATGCATGACTTATAAAGTTTAATTAACAAATTACTAGAGGTTTGCAATATTCATATAATATTTACAAATTAATTAATTTTTGAAGAATGATATGTCATCATATTTTACCCAATCAATTGCTTTAATTTTTTTCATTTTAAAAATAGTGTTTGTGATAATTTAATTGATTTAATAAAGAAAAGCCTAAGTTTATTAAGTCTTACAAAAATTGTTTAGTTATGATTTAAGAAAGAAATCTAACTTGAAATATTAAATAATAAAAAAAGAGAAATGCAGAAATGCTCCATGTGGTTTGCTCAAAATACAGGCGGTCTCTCCAACATTACGAAAGTGCAAGTAACTTCCCCAACGTTAAGGAAAGTTGGCAGGCAGCCCCCAACCTTTAACGCTGTTAACGTTGACTCGTTATCTTTGTTTGACTAAGGGCATGACCTTTTTTTATTATTAAAAAATTATTAAAAATTTGTCCCCTTGTTCCCTATAAGTACAATAGATTCACAGGCCTTGTTTCCATATTTCCCCTAAATTAAAAACCCTAGTTTTTCAATAAACATAAATTAACACCAAGAATGAATTGTTTTTGTGAAAGCATTGCCCATACATCCTGGACTGATACAAACCCAGGACAAAGCCGCCCTTTATTACCACACAAAGCCTCCCTTTATCACCAAACTGGAAAAAAACAACATTTTCCACACAATCATGATCACAGCAGCAACAATCTCACAACACTCATAAATTTTCCACAAAATTTTAAAAAAAAAATCAAAATTTGATCAAATTAATGGACCAAGAACCTTCATCGTAAGTTATCCATTTCGTCTTCTTCCTTACTTTTGACAATTCAACTCTCAAATCCTTAAAACAAACCAAACAATTTTCATTGAGGCATTTCGTCGAACACTTTATGTTCGTTTTTTGAATTTCATAAAATTCTCCTTCGTTAATAGGTTTTTTTTGGGGAAAATTACAGGTTTGAGATGAGTGAGATGTTGGGAAGATTCTTAGCGAGTACCAATTTGGTGCCGGAGTCATGTAAGTTGTGTGCAAGGATGAATGTTATGGGTGGTAATGGTAATGGAGGGTTTATGTGTGATGAAGTTGATGGGGTGGTTTATGTGCGGTTCTGGGGTAGTGGTGATTGATGATGGGTTGGATTTGTTTAGTGGGAAGATGGTAGAGCTTAGTGATGTTGAGTGGGAAGATGGTGGAGCTGAGGTGGTGGTGATTGATAATGGGTTAGATTTGTTTAGTGGGTTAATAGTTTTTTAATAATAAAAAGACGGTCGTGCCCTTAGTCAAACAAAAATAACGAGTCAACGTTAACAGCGTTAAAGGTTGGGAAGGCTGGCTGCCGATTTTTCCTTAACGTTTGGGAGGTTACTTGCACTTTCATAATGTTGGGGATGCCGTCTGCATTTTAAGCAAACCACAGGGAGCATTTCTGCATTTCCCTAATAATAAAATCAAAACTATTTATATTATATTATTTATTAATTAAAGATGACTTAATAAAAAATTTTAATAAACAAACTCTTATTTTTTTACTAAATCATTTTGTAAGTATCTTTTTATAAACCCTTTGCGAGGTTAGGTGATTAACAGTAAACTATCCATCCTTTTAACAAACTGTACGGGTTTGTTAGTTCTCTTCGGCCTTTGATTTTTGCGAAAATTACGAGAATAGCCATATACTTTTCAGCTTTTCTTGCAGAGGCCAAGTTTTTATTGGATGTCCAAAATGGCCATGAAGGTCGGGTGTTAGTTAATACGACTAACTTTTTTGCCACTTGTCACGCTCCGGTCCGTTTAATTTAAAACCACGTACGCATCGTTTTCATCGAAGGACAAAGTCTGTTTTTTTGTCAGCCTTGTGTTGTTAATGGTGGGCCCCAGTGTAATTAATTTTCTGACAATTAGATGCTCGGTGGTATTCTCACCCGAGGTTCACTTATATATATTTCACACTCACCCGAGCTTCATTTCATATGTACTACTTTCAAACAATATCTCAAAAACTTTCACCCGAGTTTTATTAAAAATCAAATTTTTTAGCAGTTAGTTTATGCCAAATCCACAATCTCTCAATACCAAAAACCCGAGTTTTATTAAAATTGGAAGTTTTTAGCAACTCGGTTATGTTTAAATCATAATCTCTTTTATATACTCCCGAGCATATTTGAATATAGCGGAGCAGCTAGAGTCTATTCTACTTTATGGCGGTATGTTATTTAAAAAAATTTTAATTTCATTATTAAATTTTAATGTTTATTTGTTATACATTATTGATATGTTTTTATTGTAAAATTTTAGGATTATAGTGTTACGTTGACGTGTAGAAGCAAGTTATCCTTGTTACCGTTTTTCAGAGAAAGATTTACAAACACACCAAAAGAACGTTTGTTTAGGCAATCATGTTTTGGTTGGTTGTGGAATTTGCCAGATTGCGTAGAGACTGGTCTTTTAATACATTTCCTTGCTTGTTGTCAAACGGATTTTGTAGAAGAAGAGACAGAAAATGTTCCGTTATGTTATGATGTTGGTGGTCATATTATAAAATTTGGCAGGGAAGAATTTTGTTTAATGACCAGTTTAAAATTTGGTGTACAGTTTAATGGTAGTTATTTAAAGGGTCCAATGCCTTTTAGGAGACGTGTTTTTTCATCAGCTTATGATACTCGTCATATACTCGTTAGGGATTTATATAGATTTGTTAAAAGCGATGCATTTGAAAACCTAAATGACTATGATGCTGTACGGATTGCGTTGATAGCTGTGTTGGAGTTGGTGCTACTTGGGCATGAGTCTAGTTACGTTGTCCCAGAATGGTGCTTTAGGTTAGTTGAAAATTTAGATGCATGGAACTTCTATCCGTGGGGTTCGTATGTTTGGTCCACATTGTATAATCAGTTAAGGAATGCCGTATACATACGTGCTGAACACCACCATGCGAATGTAGACAGAGACCAAGACGATGAACCACCCAAGTATCAATTAATGGGTTTTACATGGGCTTTCAAGGTAAGTTACTTTTTGTGTTTAGTCTAACTAAAATATAGTACTTGTATAATTGGAATACATTTTATTTTCAGGCTTGGATGTTGGAGACTTATAGCGTTAATGCGGTGCATTATTTCACACGACTTGATGGTTATCCTCGATCAGTCCGGTGGCTTCGAGAAAAAAAGTTTTTCCGTAAACAAATTCCTAGATTAATCGATGTGAGTTATACGACGCTTAAACATTCCTATTTGTCAATAACTAATTTATTAATTTGTTTATGTGTTTAATTAATGTTATAATATTTTGCAAGGGTGTTATACCAAACGAAAGGTTGTATCCCGACGAAGTTGAGATGTCGTTAGACTGGTGGATTGATAGCCTTAGATATTTCAATAATGAGATCCATCAACCGCCCCAAGTACCTGAGTTTGATAACCGATATAGTCGTGATGATGTACCAGCAGACGTTTACACAGTTTTGATGGAAAAGGATCGAACTATCCAAGAATTGAATGCAAAAATAATGGTAAATGGTTAACATGATGTATGTACATGTGTATCATTGAAAACTTGACGTATAATTATTCCAACTATTTTAATGCAGGCATTACAGGGTTCTGGCCAAGTTTCACCCAAAAAAAATGTTGTTAATGAGTCTGATGTTTGTGGGTTCGGTAATGAGTTTACTGGTACTCAACATAGTGGTTTTGTTAACATTGAGGTAAAATTTTTTTTTTTATAATTGTCATGTTACTTTTACATTTATGCTAATTAAAAATAACTTTGAATATATTGTATGTTAGCACCAACAACATGATGGTTTAGGTGATTTTACCCCAGTTGGTAGCCACTTCTTTGACGATATTCGAATGCCGTCGCCACATACACCCTCTTATAAAGGGACTCCAAACGCTTCGTTCGGGCAGCCTGCTAAGCCATCCTCGAGTCATAGTATGTATCAAATGAATAACCCGATGCCCCACGAGGGTTTTGGTCGATGGTCTAAGGTTGATCGAACATTGGAGGGTAGCTCTTCACAACATCGTGATATTCGCGGCTTACACCCAGTAAGTAGATCATTATTATTATATAATTATTTATACAAGCTAATAATGTAAAATATTTATTTTAATAAATGTTAAATTGTAATTAATTGTCAGGAAATGATAGATCGTGAAAGAAGAGCACGTCGTCCAGGACCACAAAAATTGAGCCCATTTACATCTCTTCCGCCTACAACCAAATTAGGTCCGGGAAAACGTGGTGGAAAGTCAAAAAATAAGAGTGTGTTCGATGACATTACAACCTTTAATTTGGGTGATGAAGATAACGGTGAATTTGGTTTTCAGCTTCAAAATCAAAGTCCAACCACAACAGAATTTGTTTCGTTTGAGAACGTAGATCCCAATAAGGTATATTTTTAGCTAAATATTTTTAAAATGTTATGTTAATGACCACCGATTCTTTATTTGTTTGCCATGTTTAGGTAAGGCGAGGAATGTATGTTACATACGAGGAGTTTATGCAGAACCCTGTTGATATATTCTTGGATTGTCATGTTAAGGGTTTTCTTGTTATGGATACGTTCTGGTATGAACTAGTTCCTCACCTTGCCAATATAAGCCTTTCAAAGCGTAATTCTGTAAGGGCTGGTTGGCTGTCAGATGATGTAAGTTTTTTTTTAACTGTTCAAGTATTAACAATTTATTTAGTAGCTATTGAAATAAAATTTTAACTTATGTTGAAACAGCAAATTAATTGTTGGATTGAGTTGCTCGTTAGGCGTCGACCGAGTGGGGCTGATTGGACAGTTGCAAAAACTGGGACTGCAACGTATTACCCTGGATCAAATGTTTTTTATCTTTTATTTGATAGGTTCTTAACAAGAACTTTGAATGGTTCGACGTATCCATACCCAGCGTGGCATGACGTACAAACTGTAAGTATTTCCATTAATATCTTATCATCGTAACATATATTTAATAGTATTTGCTATAAAAGATATGCGTTCTACTAATCAATTGTATATAAATATGATTTACATTTGTAGGTGTATATGCCAATCAATTGCGGTAATAGTCACTGGGTAACCGCTATAGTTAATTTAATTACTGACGAGGTGGCGATCTTAGACTCGTTACATAGAAACTTTCGAAAGGATGCCCTGAAGAAGCAATTTACAGAATGGTCAAGTGTGGTGAACGGCCTTTTGTATCGTCAAGGTTATTTTAGAAAGCGCATACGTAGACCACATGATTTCAAAGTATCCTACAACGAAGTCAGTTTTCATGTTCCACAACAAGGAAACTTTATGGATTGTGGGGTAATAACATGTTGGTTGATATACAACCTTTCGCAAGGTATAGTCCCTGATGTAATAGGTGAACCTAATGCATACTTTCGCCAAGTTAGAGAAGAAATGTCGAAGTTTTTGTATACCCATCGTTACGAGGATACAAGGGAGTGTGGCTATACACAGAATTTGTATGTTTGAATGTTGTCTGTCAATCTCTAAGTGTTAAAAATAAAAGTTTCTGTTATTTATCTATTTTCGTTCAAATTGTATGTTTGTTGTTATTTGACTAATATTTATATATAAAAGTTATTAAGAAAAAAACAACTAGCATAGATGTGACTTATCAATAACAACAAAGCTACTGACAATGATGTGACAGAACCCTGACATATAAAGCTACTGACAATGATGAGACAGAACTCTGACATAGTGTGACAATACAATGAATTTATGTTTGTCTCTCTAAAAAAATCCCGACCTTAAATTTTTTGAACACTATATATACATTTGTTAAATGGCTACATATTTTGTTAAATATATCAATAATTGTTGAAGTATGGCTGAAGATAACAATTCTCATTACCCAAAGAATTTGTACAATTTTGTTGGTTCTTCTACACAACCTAATATGGCACGTACTTCATCCCCAGGACGTCTAGTTGCTTCACAACCCAACCAGCCCCTACCTTTGACCCCAGTTTGTTTTCCAACTAGTGTTGAAAAACCATTGAGGATCATACCTGGACCGGCTGGTGTTCTTCAACAAGCAAAGTATAGAAAAGCAACAGTGTTAAATGAAGTTGGTGATGTTGATGGAACATCTACCCAAGATTATGTAAAGCAAATAGTTGAAGATGCAAGTGAGGATGATCATTTTTCGCGTGACCCTTGGATTTGCGCAATACAGTATTTAGCTGATGAAGGGAGTAGTGTGATCGGTTGTTTAGGTGACATCAAAAGTTTTATGACACCTAAAGGAAAACTTGAAAGAGTTGTGGCGGTAGTTAAAAGTTGTAACCTAAATTCAATTGGCGACCTAAATGTAACACTTAAAGATACATCTGGTATTGTTGCTGGTACAGTTCATCACAAAGTTATGGAAAAAGAGGGATACAAAAAGTCTATAGCAGTTGGAGCTGTGTTGATACTTAAAAACGTGTCCGTGTTTAACCCGAAACCAATGGAATATTATCTTAACATCACATTGAAAAACATTGTTTCAGTGTTTGACAACAATGTGATTTATGGTTATTTTTAGTTTATGTTTTACTTTGTGTTCTTTGATAAGGACATGTTGTATGTGTACTTTTTGTTTATGGATGTATTTGTGTTGTTTTCCAGTGTATCAATTCAGAATGAATTTAATAATATTTATTTTATGTTTGTGTGTCTAGTATTATTTTTTTAATTTAAAATGCAGTTATTAAAGACAAACCATATATTATATTGATTAGAAAACATTGAATAGTACATAACATAGTAACTTGAACAAACACAATAGAAAGACATATTGTAAACACTTAAATTATTTGAAAAACACATAATGTCTAAATAGAAACCTAATTTCCGTAGATAACTTCGTTTTGTGGTCGGTCAACCAGAATTAAGGATTCTTTGTATGGACCAACGAGGAATGAGCCACGATTTCCTTGCATAGCTCCAAGGTTTTGAAATGATTGCAAATTTTGGTTGTACACTTGCACCACATTAAGAAACATCACTCTGTTGACATCAGCTTCAATTATTGGCTCTCCATCAATTGTAAAGCCTAATAATTTTGGCAGATCATAATACGGCATGACACGAGTGAACAGTAACGTAGTTGAGTTAATAAAACCAGCAGCATCAATTCCTATTATCCATGCACAAATAATCCTCGCATCTTCATGAATGTAACTTCCCGAAATTACAAGCGAGGTTCCAGGATTAGTAACATAAAACGGTGGGGGAATCATTGAAGTAATTGTTTCAGGAATGTTTTGTACATGAAATCGTCTAGCAAGTAAATCAAACGAGACAATTAAGTAAACTTTATCTGAAAAAATCCCCTCAGGATTTAAATATTCAGATCCCACCCAAAATTTTTTACCCCCAACCACTGCTTGCCCTTTCCTTTTTATTCTAATGCTATCACGTGGTAAACGATCAATGGGAATACTGGTCCATCTATTTGACCTTAGCGTAAACACATGAACGTACCATGGCCCCTGTGAGTATAGGGGGTAATTTATTTTCAAAAGGGTTGTGTCTAATGTTCTTGGATGAACACCAAAACCAAATATCATTTTTGGTGAATTGGGTTGAGACACGAAGTTTGGTAGAATAATAGATACACACTTTTGTATTGAAGGGTTCCACAATACAAGAGCCATATCATCAGCAAACGCGAAGCACCATATACCTTCTGAAGTTGCTATTGGCTTAAGAGCATTTAGATTTAATTGACAATGAATACGTGTGCACATTCGGTCATTATGCACCGCATACAAGTATCCATCATTACCTTGCTTATATGCCATATTTAAAAAAGAAGGGTTTGTGGTGCGTGAACCGTAAATACGTATGAAGTCCCTAGCTTGTATCTCATAACGCCATCTCCTACAAACGTTGCGAAAACGAACTAAATCGTCAACACCAGACTTGAGCATTATTTCTCTTTGAACTTCAAATGGTAAATAATCAGACATAGTTAAATTATAAATATTTCACAAATCTCAAATTTGGGAATAATCAAAAATATCTTAGAATTTATATTTGTGAAGTTGATTAGACTGGTCACTGACACCTTACAATGTCTCAGGGATTATTTCCCGAGCATAGAAATATCATTGTTTATTATGACATTGATTAGACTGGTCACTGACACCTTACAATGTCTCAGGGATTATTTCCCGAGCATAGAAATATTATTGTTTATTATGACATTGATTAGACTGGTCACTGACACCTTACAATGTCTCAGGGATTATTTCCCGAGCATAGAAATATTATTGTTTATTATGACATTGATTAGACTGGTCACTGACACCTTACAATGTCTCAGGGATTATTTCCCGAGCATAGAAATATTATTGTTTATTATGACATTGATTAGACTGGTCACTGACACCTTACAATGTCTCAGGGATTATTTCCCGAGCATAGAAATATCATTGTTTATTATGACATTGATTAGACTGGTCACTGACACCTTACAATGTCTCAGGGATTATTTCCCGAGCATAGAAATATCATTGTTTATTATGACATTGATTAGACTGGTCACTGACACCTTACAATGTCTCAGGGATTATTTCCCGAGCATAGAAATATTATTGTTTATTAAGTCTCAGGTGTATAAAAAAATGGATCTATTTAAGTATCAACTTAAATTGTTTTTGTTAAACAAATCCACATAATATTAGTAGAATAAAAAAAAATGTCTGACTACATTCCCTTTGAGATTCAAAGAGAAATCATTGTTAGGTTGCCTGTAGAATCTTTGTGCAGGTTTCGTCTTGTATCTAAGCGATGGAGATCTTGCATTGATCGGCGAAGTTTTATTCGTAGGTTTGGTTCGCGTGAAGTTGATTATTGTAGTTTCATCTTACAATTTAGGGAAACAGCTGAAAGTCAAATGTACAGTGTTGATGCTGACTTAACATTTACACCAAGAACTTCTATAGTTAATGATCCTGCTCTGAAGGCACTTGCAACATCAGAGGGGATTTGGTGTTTTTTAGTTACCAATGATGTTGCACTTCTGTTATGGAACCCGTGTATGTCAAAGTCGGTAACCATATTGACACCATTCCAACGACTAGAACCTCCTGCTACTAAAAGAATTTTTGGGTTTGGGGTGTATCAACCAACACAAGATCCAACTATAGTCAAAATTAATTATGCTATAAATGGTCAGGGTACATGGTCTGTATCAGTATTTCGAATGACTACCCGGTCATGGACCAATCTTGACTCTATAGGTTTTCCTGATGCTACTATTAGAATTAAGAGGGGTAGTCAGGCAGTTGTTGATGGTAAAATATTTTGGTCGGCTTGTGAAAAATACGTTTGTGATCAAGGTTATCTTCACAGAAGGTACGTGATCGTGTCATTTGATTTGCTTACCAATCAAATCTTAGTCCAAGATGTTCCTCAAGAAATCATTAATGACATTCCACCGCCATTCACGGTTACCCAATCTGAAAACACTCTCGTCCTTGGTGGTAGTACAGCTTGGGAATACGGTAGGAGTGCTATGGCATGGGATTTAATGTTGAACGGTGGAATTGTTAGTGTTGGTTCATTGCATTATTTTCTCCCTATGCCAATTGAGCATATGCCCAAAATTTTGGGATTCACAAATGATGATACCCCAATTTTTGAAACGAGCGTTGGTCCCTACGGTGAACCACACATACTAGAAACATGGAATCATGATATGGGGATCTTTAATAACAACGAAGCTATTCAAGGAATCCCGGGTTCGTTTATGGTTGGCCCGTACAAGGAATCTTTATTCCTTCTAAACCGTCCAGTTAGTGATATAATTGCATAATCTATTTTACCTTTCTATGTATTAGGTTATGTAATTTCATTTCTGTCCTAATCAAAAAAATAAATATTTCATAGTAAATATTTATTTCCTAATGTATTGCTTTTAATGAAATATTTTATTTATTAATGCTCTCTTTAAAACCCTCATTATTGATGCTCTCTTTAAAACTCTCCCGAGTATCTTTTTAATTGTTACTGTCATTTGATTAGACAACTCACTGCCATTATTGATGCTCTCTTTAAAACTCTCCCGAGTATCTTTTTAATTGTTACTGACATTTGATTAGACAACTCACTGCCATTATTGATGCTCTCTTTAAAACCCTCCCGAGTATCTTTTTAATTGTTACTGACATTTGATTAGACAACTCACTGCCATTATTGATGCTCTCTTTAAGACTCTCCCGAGTATCTTTTTAAATGGGATATAAATGTTTATCTTATCAATGAATAAACCATAATTTTCAAAATGAATTCACAACAAAAATCATTCAAATGTATAATTCACTTTCGCAATCAAGAACGTGGTGCTATGATGCGTGCAGATATGACGTACTCAATGTTACTTAAGATGATATACAAAAAGTTCAATTTGAATCCTGGTGAAAAAATACAACTTTCGGTCAAACTTTCTTCAATTGATAGTATGCTAGATATTACTGACGACAATGAGGTATCTTTTTTTGTTGAATGCGCTTGTTCTTCTCCTAACGAAATACCCAACTTGTATGTTCGTTTACAAAAAAAAATGTTCAATTTTTTCGATGATAACGAATTTGAAAACAAAGAATCACAAACTGATGAAGATTCAGAGAATGATATTGTAGATTCTGGATATAAACATGAGGCCGATTTTACAAAACCAGGATCTTCATTTGCTTTTTTATCGGATGAAGAAAATGACAACGTAGACATTAATAACGAAAAGGTTGATTCTGGATATAACAAGAATGCAAATTTTACAAAACCAGGTTCATCATCATGTGCGTTTTCTACACATGAAGGAAATGAATATGATGATAATTCATCTAAACATGATAATAATAATACTCAAAACCCGTTTTCAAATAAATGGAAAAATTTAATGTCAAACTTACCTAACGTCCCGGAAACCCCCTTTTATACGTCAAAACCTACGATAGCAAGGGATTACAATAAAGATACACAAGTTTACGTTGGAAAGGTGTTTCTAAGTTTGGAAGCCCTAGATTTGGCCGTTAGGTTGAAAGTTATCGAATCCGGTTATCAATTTAGAGCTAAAAAATCAAACATCAATACTCGTGTTTATCATTGCTATAATTTTAAAGAATGTGACTGGATTATTCGGGCAAGACGTTGGCCAAAAACAGATGCGTTTGAGATTACAAGCATGATTGATATTCACACATGTCCAAAAACACAAACTTTTCCAAACCACAGAAACGCAAATAAAAAAGTTATTGGTCACATATTTAGAGAAGAGTTAAAAGATGATAAGCGTGATTTGAAAAGTAAAGATATACAAAAAGCCATCATGTCAAAATATAAAATAAGTGTATCATATCAACAAGCGTGGAGAGGTAAGGATTATGGGTTACACATGATTAGGGGATCGCCTTATGATTCCTTTGAAATGTTACCATATTATTGTTACAATTTATCAAAAAAAAATCACGGAACTGTCACACGTATTAAGACAAACGAAGAAGGAGTGTTTGAGATGCTGTTCATTGCCCTAGGTGCTCAGGTCAGTGTTTTAATTTTTATATTATTCATTGATTAGTATAATAGTGATGCATTATTTTTTATATGTTATATTTTGAATTTTTTACCTTCAGATCCGAACGTTCCTTAATCAACTACGCCCTTTGCTTATAATCGACGCTGCACATTTGAAGGGTTTGTACAAGGGTGCAAATTTGTTAGCTGTGGGGATGGACGGAAACAACCAAATTGTGCCAATCGCTTTTGGTATATGTCGAGGTGAAACTGGCCCAAACTGGTCTTGGTGGATGTCGGTACTTAAAGAATGTATTGGTGAAAATCCAAATATGATTTTGATATCCGACAGACATGCAGCTATAGCTTTGGCAATACGAAACGAGTTTCCATTAGCGTTTCATGGTATATGTTGTCGACATCTAATGATGAACCTATCGTTGAAAAAGAAGAGGACAAAAAAAATTTACTGGAAGATTTGCAAGGCTTACACGGTGGAAGATTTTACATACAACATGAACATACTTCAAGCAGTTCAGCCTGATGCGTACCAGAAGTTAATTGAAGCAGGTCCTCAAAGATGGTCAAGAGCGTATTCTCCCCGCCCCCGCTACAATTATTGTACTTCTAACAGCGTCGAGTCTGTTAATAATTGTACAAGAAAGACAAGAAGGCTACCTATAACAATGATGACAGAGTCGTACCGGCAAATGGCGCAAAATTGGTACTACGATCGACGTCAAGCTGCAGGTAGTTATGTTCATAATTATAAAAGTAAAACTCTAAAAAAATTTTATTTAAACAATAATCTGCCTTTTTCTACCAGCAAATATGAAGTACGAAATCACAAATTGGGCCGCGGATAAGGTGGAGAAAAGGAAGATTAAAAGTGCAACATGGATCGTTCATGGCGTCAATCAATATCAGTACCAGGTTATGGATGGTCATTATAACCGATTGGTCGACTTTGGAAACCATACATGTGAATGTCGTAAATGGCAGATTTCAGGCATACCTTGTGGGCACGTGATAGCTGTAACTAGATTTTTGCGCATAACAGATTGCGTACAATTTGTAGCTGATTGGTTTAGAAAGGAAAAATATCAAGCCACGTACGCAGAATCCATCCACTTTGTTGGAGATGTGCATGAATGGGAGTTTCCTTCACATATACGTCCCATTATACCTCCTGTAATGTATAGCCCACAACCTGGCCGTCCTAAAAACACCAACAGAATATTGTCACAAGGTGAGTTACCAAAGGGTATACATTGCACCCGATGCAATGAAGGAGGACACAGGCGTGATCAGTGCAAAAAATCATACATCCCACAACCTCCTGTAAAGCCTCGCCGACAACAAGTTCCAACAACAAACAATAATTATGCTAGTCCCGTCGACGAATTTAACCAAACCACTTTTAATGATTTCGGACAAAACACGTCACAACCATTTCAACCTTACTTTCATAACTCATACCCAACAGATCATTTCGAAACTCAAAACCCTGAAGTGCCACAACCTGATAACGTTTATGAGGGACAAAGCTTTAGTCACAACATACATCCCTCACAACAGTATGATCATACACAGAGAAATGACTATCAGAACACATCTTTTGCAAACGAACACTACAATTCACAACAATACACCTCTCAACACCTAGATGATATAAACCTAAACAACTCTAGTTGGTTCAACAACTTTGGTTTTTAAGAGAAACAAACTTTGTTTGCATTTGGGCTAGTTTGGTGTATCTTGTAATATATTTCCTTTCGCAATAAATTAAGTTCATATAATCAAACACCCACAATGAATTATACACTGGCATATCATTTATTATTGATAAAAAAGGTGACATGACAATACATTTAAGTAGTTAAAGGACTAAATGCACACATCTATATAATGCACCTTCACACAAACAAATATCACAACGTCTAGTAACCCAGTTTCATATTCCAAACATGAAATACACTATCCGCTTGCACCATTATGGAAGGTTCTCTTCACCCCCTGGAAGAAAATTTGTAGGTGGTCTCATTGCAACAATAGACCAAGTCGACCTTCAAACTTTTTCACCAAATAAAATCAAATTTATTCTGACCAACAATATAGGTTACGATCCTACCTCCTCAACATTTCTATACATAAAAAAACCTAATTGTTCTCTAGATTCAGGCCTGATCTCATTGGACGATGCTTTACAAGACCGTGAATTTATCCAAACATATACACATGTTCCTAGAACTGAACTACATGTATATGTGTCTCGTGTCAAATTATCACCTTTGGTTGTGGCGGAACAAAACATCGACAAGGGTAACAAACAGAGAGAACAAGAAAAGCCTTCATGTTCAAGAAAACTATTTGAGTAATTTGCAACAAGTGGGGACATATTCATTAGTGTATGCTATGAATTTGTAACCCACCACTTTGTAATGCATGCTCAGACTTGTTGCTTTCAGATTGACTAGTCTTATCAATGCTACAATAGAAATAAATGAACTACTGTTCCATTTAATCTTCTTGTTATATATATGTCCTTACATTTAGACTACAATCCATACTCATCTTTAATTCATTCTTCTCACAAAAAAACATGTTAACCTCAAATCAAAATACATTCGAATTTCAAGTCAACCACAATGGCCAATTCAAACTTAACCCCCTAAGATATGAGCACGGTTCAGTACTGGATGTTAGTGTTCCACCAATGTTGTATGCAGATATGGTTAGTTACATAAAATCAAAACTAACTGTTCTATATTACACCCATATAACAATTGACAACATATATTACGCACTACCACAAATCAACAACTTACAGGGTCTGAAAAAATTGAAGACCGATTATGATATCGATGTTATGTACGACATTGCTAAAGTCTTTGGAAAACTCCAGATTTACGTTTCTCATCAACCGGTAGATTTAACCACGGCGTTGATTCCAAATGACGGTTCATTGGAGGAATCGTTAACAGGTATCATTTCTGAAGAAACAACCCTAAAACTACAAGAATCACTCCGGTATCTACATCAAATGCAGAAACAAAAGAATAAAAAGTTAGATCAAAATAGATCGTTCCAACTAGTTACAAAACCAATACCAACTACACCATATACCCAAATCAACTACAATTTTCTCGTTCATAATAGTGGCCAATTGGTGATAGATGCAACTAATAACCCAACATATGTCAACGGTGGTACAATGATGATCAACATCCCAAGAATGAAACTTAAAGATATTAAACAATATCTTTTCAACATTCTTTCTTACAAAATCCATGCTCTTTATTACAAAATAAATTATTACGAGAAATCTCACACAATCAAACTAAGAAACAACTATGACATGCATGTCATGTTCGACATCTCAGCAGCGCACGGCATGTTGGAGATATACATCGATCATGTAGGTGTGGATTTTATTATACCAAACTACATATGTTCAAATGCTGCCCTTGCAAAAATGATGGCCGATGTAATAACAGGTTACGAAGGTGAAAATGAAGATGAAAATAAGGAAGTAACACAAAATGATTTCACAAACGACCAAATGATTGAATGGGCAGAACAAGAACACCTGGAAAACGAGGAGATTAAGGAAATTGCCCGCATCAGACCTAAAAGGTTCCTCTTATCTACTAACTACAATTAGTAGTGCTCCATCATTTGTTAGTAGTACTCAAACTGTCTTATTGATATGCAAAATTTAATGTTTAATAAGTTATTTTAATTTGCTTTATGTATCAAATGTCATGCCAATATTTAATTACTCATCACATGTACTATGACATTTCTTTGATTTGAATATCTAAATTATCACATCAAATCACTGACAATGTCCTTCATCTCATATGATTTTTCCCGAGTATGTCATTGTCTTAGCTGGATGCTCACATGCTTTCACTGCTTTAAATGTCAAGGAATCAGTGGACCATTTTTCTCATATTATTAGAATACTTATATCATTATTATAACGCTGTGATAGCAACTACACAAACTCGTATTCTATATATATATCTTCAAATTGATCTCTAACCCACACAATTCACAAACAATATTTCTCCCACACTAACATAATATGGATGCTTCCTCAAATCAACTTAGAACAGATGTTATTGAGAGCATAGAAAGGGATCTACAGGATGAGATCACACTTGCACACAATTTGGTGACAGAACTGAATTGTTACTTCCGACGAATGCGTGCCCGTGAACCACAAATTAGGTTGGTGGAGTCTATGCAAATGACAACAGTTACCAGTTACGGTTTGCATACACTTCTTATGGCTCAAGAAGCAGATCAACGTATGTATCACAACTTGATTGAAGCAAGGAAAAATTTGATTATAACCATTGCTAAGAAGGAACGATTAATTCGTAACTACAGATCGATATAAATTATCCAATCCTGTAACAAAATAATCTTGCTACTTTCATGTTTGGTGTGTTCCGTTGTTTTTAATAATTCTAATAATATTATGCTTTTAATTGGTAACTACAAATCGATAAAAATTATCTCAACCATGCATGTACAAGAAATTTGTATATATTCATTTTACACCTAATATTTTTTTCATTTCTTCCTTATTTTTTTCTATTATAACGTTATACAAAAATTTGCGTATACAGCTTTCCGACTCATAATTTAAATAGAAAGTATTATACAATTTTTTTTTAGCAAAATCAACAAAAGTGTCATATTTTGGCCATTTAAATATTTTTCACATTATCAATAAGTGAATAACTATTTAAAATCAATTCAAAAAGCCAATAAAATTTTGTTAAAAAAATTCATAAAGATAAACTAAACAAGCGCAAAGTAGGGGTTACACACAAATTTTACTAAGTTTTAAAACATTACTAAAATTTATTACTTTACAAAAAAATGTAATTAATTGGCACGTTGAATAATATATTAAATACTAATGGTGCTGTTCGACAAGTGCGTATACGGCATTCCAACTCATAATTTAAATAGAAAAAATATTGTACAATTTTTTTTCATCTAAATCTTCACAAGTGTCATACTTTGGCCGTTAATATATTATTCAACATGCCAATTATATTTTTTTCGCCTTATCAATACACAAATAGCTCTTTAAAATCTATTCAAAATGACAATAAAATTTTGTTATAAAAGTTCATAAAGATAAACTAAATCAGCGCAAAGTAGGGGTTACACAAATTTTACTAAGTTTAAAACATTACTAAAATTATTAACTTTTCAAAAAAAAAAAAAAAAAAAAAAAAAATGGTGCTCGGGAGTATATTTATGCGAGATACAACTTGTCAGTTCGCGGGGCCCAACCACATTCTTTGACTGACATCGACTCAGTCGATGATTTCAAGGTAAGAAACATTAATTTTTTTGGGTGGCTATTAGAGCGCCACGTCTATTTTTGATAGTCGTATTAACTAACACCCGACCTTCATGGCCATTTTGGACATCCAAGAAAAACATGGCCTCTGCAAGAAAGGCTGAAAAGTATATGGCCATTCTCGTAATTTTCGCTTGATTTTTATGAATATTTGGTTTTAGGTGATTGACAATAAACTATTTAAAATATATTTTTTTAGCAAATATTATCTCTTGTCTATCATATATATTCATACTCTTTTTTTTATTTGAACGTTAGTGGAATACACTGAAACCTCATAAATGTTCGATGATGTATAAATGTTCACTGACTACATCTCCATTGTATTTCTTATGACAATTCAACTCGATTCTACATTATTTCTCAACCTTGTCAATTATTTCAACCAAAGCCACCAGAAAAGTAAAGAAAAAAAAAGAAAAGAAAAGAAATTGACTAGAAATAGAAACCCAAGAGATCACCAAATTGGCTTTTCTATGATTCATTTAGATTTTCAAGCTTGATGTTCGTTGACTTTTGCAACAATTTATAAATGTAATTTTTTTTTACTTTGATTTTCATATCTTTTTGGTTAGCCGTCAAAAGTATCTTGTATGTTGGTTCATCACCAACTTTTAGAGTTACGAGTTTAAACCTCGCTGAAGGAGGAGGTGTAAACTATATTGTCAATATCTATCTATACTTCTATACTACATTATAAAGAGCTGATGTCAAAAATTAAAAATGTTGAATTTTCAACAATTCCTTAAATACAATTTGTTACAACTGGTGTAACTGAAAGTAATTAGGAAAGTATTCAACTTCTTCACAAACTTTGCTAAAGTAAGTTGTTATTCCTCCATTGTTCTATAGTTTTTTTTATAGAATTGATCAAAATACGAGTTGATTAATTTGTTCATGAATTGATTTTGTCTTGACATTATTTTTTTAGGGCAAAGATGCAAACATATTATGATTCGAGCACGGACTCAACACATATGATGCATCTCCATCGGCTCCATAATCTGTATGGTAAGTTATTCTACTTCTTTACCTTTTGTTTTATTTTGAATTCAGATTCGGGTTACAAGTCGTCTTTTTTGTTACAAAGGAAAACGAATACTTCTCCAATCAGGTTTATTTTATGACGTTATTTGAATTTTGTTTACTATGTGTCTTTGGTTGTAATCTTTGTATTTCGATTAGAAATTGTATCGGTCTTGACTTGTTTATACATATGCACATTAAGTTTACCAATGTCGTTGTGCGGGTGGAAATTGTATATTCGAATTGTGTTTGGGTTTCCTTTCGACGTAGTTTATGATATGTTTTTAGGGATTTTACGACTGTTACAATGATATTTTGAAGTTTGTTTTGTTTATGTATTGGTTTACAGCTCCCACAGGCCACAGGTGTTGTTTCAAATCTTCCTTAACTAATTTGTACTTATGGTTTTATGTTAGTTTGCTAGATAAAGTTCTATACATACATATGTTGTTTATCCTCATTATTAGGTACCACATGTTTAGGATTTCAATAAAAGGCTTCGTGAACTTTGGGCAACGAATCTGTTCCACAAGAAAAGAAAGGCCAAATGTGGCTTCGTTTCAAGGTATGCCTTTATTAGAAAATGTAACAAGTTATCGTTTCGCTCAACCACTTACAATCCCTTGTTAATAATTATCTTATGTGCAACAATTGTATAAACGGGTTTTAGGAATTGATGAAGGTATTCAAAAATGTTTAGTGAAACATGCCTCATCTCGGTGGAATGCAAGCTGAATGCTGCTAGAACAAGATCCACACGCTTATATGAGAAGAATACTTGTGGTTCTAGCAGCTTTAACTTAACCACATGATGCTTGCTACCATATCTCGAAATGTTGCTTGCCTTGCTGTCAATAATAGGCAATTTGCTGACTTTGCCGTCATAAACGGTGTTTATGCACGTGCTTCCTGCCTTCATTAATAGGGTGATCGATGTTGCTTTTTAGGTTTCGCAAATAGGCATTTGAACATGCGATATCCTATGAAAAAAAGGTGTTTAAGGGTCTGAGTTTTGTTGTCATTAATGGTGTATTTTTGGTGTGTGTTGTCTTCAATAAATGATGTGTTTGATAAATCCTTTTTGCTCTCACAAATAGGGTGTTTAAACATGCTATTTGCGGTCTAAATTAGGGATTTGAGGGCCTGATTTTGCTGTCATAAATGGGAAATTGGGTAAAGCTTTCTTGGTCCTTTAGAAGCGGGCCACTAAGTGATGTTTGGTAGAGCTTATTTGCCTTCGCCAATAGGGCCTCAAATATGCTATTTTTTGTTCAAAGTAGGGTTTCATGGGTTTTACGTCTGCTATTTGATGTAATAACAAAAAAATTCACCAATGGTGAATGTGAGTTAGTGTTGATTTTCATGTGCTTAGAGGGTGTTTGGATTAGCTTATTTTACAATGGTTATATAAACAGTTTAAACACGGGTTGAAGGAATGGTATGCTTAAGTAACTTTTTATACATTCGTTATTTTTTTTGCTATCAAAACATAAATAAATGATTTTAACACCGGTTGCAATATATATGGAGACCTATCGAAATAACAACAGCTTTAATGCAAGGTAAAAACAAACTTTGGAGAATAAAGACTTTGAGAAGCTTAAAAGCCGTTGTGGATGCCACTGAAGGTGAACTAAGGAGGGTGTTTGAGCGTCACTGTGGCTTCGGTTTAGTACTCATGTATATATCATTAAGTTACATTTTTTACATCAATAACATTAAAGCTGAATAACTTAAATACTAAAGTCATAAACTTGATAATAAACTTGACATGTCCTAATTATTTAGTTTGTAATTCAAGTTAGAGCTAAAGTTTCAAATTGCATGCGAGGGATCCTACTGTATTAGATTTGAAGGTTTTTTTTAATAGAATTGGGTTTTGCGTTTTGTGAACATTAATTTTTAATGACAGGCTCTTTTTATTTTATATGTAGAATAATGAGGCATATGAGCAAAAAGCCACCGGCACATTAGAATAGAAGAGGTGAAGGCCAAAGGCTTTGGAGAGAAACGTGAACCCCCATGACGCATTAGGGCAGAAGAAATGAAACGTTGAAAAGGGCCAAATTATGATTGATTTTCGAGCTTGGAAAGAAGCTAAGCAAAAACACTAGGTACATTTTAAGTCACTTAGTTTCATTTAAGAAAGACTAATAAATTAACTACTATAAACTAAGTGTGCAATGTTTGCAGGCTTGGCGCAGGGTTTGCAAAAATGTCACCTAACCTTGAATAGGGTTGTCTATATGTTGTTTGTCGCCGTTGTGTTTGTCAAGGTAACTACTTTTCAATGCAATTAAGCACTAAATAAATGAACGATTTTAACACCGGTTGTCTGTATGTTGTTTGCAGCCATTGTGATTTTAACTTTTTTACCCATTCACCCCCCTTTTAATTAAGCTCTTGATTTTACTTGAGGTTTCAATGTAATTTGTTCTGTCAACTTTATACAATGTTTTAGTTTGAACATGTTATTACACATCTGATGACTTATATTGTTATGATATTCATGGTTTTAGGTATAAAGAATCTGACCAGCCTATCTACAAAGTTTGTGATCTTGTTTTAAATCCCAGTCTGCTTAGAGTGCACGTCAGATATCTAAGAAGCATCGCAAGGTAATATTATCTACCTGTATGATTGTTTATACTTATTATTTATTAAATTACATATTATGAAACATGCCCTTTTCCTTCGCTCCACCAAATATTTTGAACGCATCATTAAACCAATTTTCGGAGCCTTCTCCCATCCCCGTGAAGTGATCAAAAGGGTTATCCCGTTCTTAACATCTCTATAGCAATTTTCGCTGCTTCACTTGGATTCCCAATCGTTTGAAGTTCTTCACAAAGGTCATGCGCCAATTGCACTATCTCTTATTTTCTAAACAACCTCATTTTTAGATAGCAATCAAAGATGTTTCAAAGATTTCTCAGCAGATGGAAAAAGCTTTATCTTAGGATTGTGGGAATCTGATAACCAAATAAATTTTACTCCCTCTAAAGATTCTTCAAGTGATGGCGGATCACTCCGAGCCAAAGTGGGTAATATGAAATGCTACCTTGCTGGGCTTTCCGCTATTTGTTTCTCAAGAGCTTTTCTCACAGCCAGTAGGACATAATTGAGTTTAATATCACTTGGTTCTTTACCAGTTTCTACATTTGTGTAAGATATATAGGTTTTGTACAAAGTTTATGATATTTTCATTCTTTAAGGAACAAACAAAATCAGTAATGTGACTTAAATTTTCTGCTTGGCTAACAAACTCGACTGCCAATTGTAGAAACGCTTGCTAACCCTCATGATCAACAATAACATTAATATCTAGACTATGTCTCCTTACCATGAGTAGAGCGTCCTTAAAACAACCAAGAACCAAGGCATTAACAATCTACTCCAATACCAACTTTCTTGGATAGATGCTTTCTAAGTTCCTGCGGATAGTTTGTATTATTACATCATATTCGTTTTCATACACAACCACTAAAATTTTGGAACCCTTTTTTCCCATACATTTTTTTGAACGACAATTTTATTAAAAAATTAGCAATGAGCTAGACAATTACAAAGAAAGTAAATACGGATGTTGCAACCAACTATCCCAATTTAAAACATTTCTACATCTAGAAATATACCAATTAAAAGATCTTAACACAATATTATCAAAAATGGATTCTTTCCTAGGCTTTTTGGAAGCAAATAGCAGTTGGTTCCGGAAATTCCACAATGTCCACCAAATAATATAGAAAACGCCTTCCAAAATATCATTTAATTTAGATGTAAGCCGAACAGATTGGAACCATACGAGCCACTCAGAATATGAATGAAAGGGTTGCACCCCCATACGAGCCACTCAGATTGGAACCCTTTTTTCCCCTACATTTATAAACTTTTTTTCTTCATCTAGGTTCTTTTTTGTTACTACAAATGGTACACAATTACCATACTTGGCCTCCGTTTGACCAAGCACGATATCTTGAATCTCAACAAGAAAGAGTATGCAAAGTATAAACTTAAAATCACGAAATTTACAAAATGTTTCGATTGAATTTTAGTGTGACTTTAGATTGTACTTTTTTCCTGGCACATTTTGTAAAGTCTTGTGTTAGACTTTCATCTCATATGGTACAAGACTTTCCATTGAATATTAGTCGTACCTCATAATATTGTATCGTTAATTATATGTCGCCAGATAATTCCGCCGCTATGCACGGGTAATCGTCTAGTACTTAATATAGAGGCAATCATTCATGTAGTTGGATTGATTGGGAATGTAATCCTTTTTCTATTTCTTTGTAATCCTACTTTCTCCTTGCCCTCCTTTAGTTTCTTGCTAAGTCGAGGTGTTTAATAATATTTTCCATTTATATATATATATATATATATATATATATATATATATATATATATATATATATATATATATATATATATATATATATATATATATATATATATATATATATATATATATATATATAGTGCATATATACATATTAATTTCAAACTTAACTCAAAATCAAAAGGGGCAATTACAAATATACCCATGTAAACTTCCATATTTGCATATTTCCCCAAACAATGCTTAAACTGTATTGTAAATTCTGCATTAAAACTTGTATTGTGGGGAAATATGCAAATAAACAAGTATACTTGGGTATATATGTAAATCTCCCAAATCAAAAATTAAGATAAAAATATTAATAATATAATCATTAGATCATTATTAATCCAAACCTAACTTTAAATCTTGATCTTCCATTTTTTTAACAAACTACTATAACAACTTCTTAATAACTTATTAAAAATTCACTTCTATTTTTAAATTGAAATATCTTTTCATATATTTATTTTTTTTATAATCTAATTTTATCATATTTTTTAGAATTTTATTATTTTTAATTAAACATCCATTTTAATATATATATATATTTTCATTTTTAGTAATTTTATTTATTTTAATTAAATTTTTTACAATTAAACATTAATTTGATTGTCAAAAATAATTATTAAATACTCGTCGCGACATTGCGCGGGGATCATACTAATATGGTATAAATTATAAAAAAATTCCGTTCTAATAAAAGAAAAAGTTCTTAACATGGTAATCATCCTTTATATCTCCGATAGCAACTATATAAAAATAATATTGTATGCGTTTAAAATAGTTGTCATCGATAATAATCTCAAAGTTTTTAAAAAAAACATTGTTATTATTATTTTCTCTTTATTATTTTTTAACAAAATAACGATGGTATTATTAAATATTAAAAAATAATAATTTGTAATAATAATTTTAAGCAAAAAATTTATATATTAAACTCGATCAAACTTCTCTGTTTATTTCTTTACCCAAAACACTTTACTTTTTATTTTTAGTTTTGCACAACTAAATATGAACATCTCAAACATGAAACTCGCATCATTAATGCAGGTTTTTAGTATTGCACAACTGAATCGAGACATCCCAAAATGAAACCCGCACTATTAATTTAGATCGGAGGGAGTATATAAACATGTCACAAATTCATAGCAACATATTTTTCTAGCGGCAAATAATTATATTTGTGATATTCTGCAATGTGTGTCGTGTAACATTCGAACATAAAAGGTGAAAATATCAAAATGCAATTACAAAAACTTGTAACATGCGATAATTCAAGTTAAACAATAACTTCTAACATGTTATAAAGAACATATAAAAACATTTAATGCAACTGAAAATAAAACGTTGCATCAATTACGAGATAACTACAATTAACTTATGCATATTAATGGCCACGTAAAACTTCTTAATACACAACATTAGAGATGTAAACTTCTCCTTGAATAAACTTTTTCGCTAGCTTCAAATATTAAGTAACAACAAATTTGTTTACATGTAAGTTTTTTTACACTAACAAAATAATACATACTCATCAAGGATTATATGAATGGAATACAACTATTGTAAAACCCGCTTAAAAATATCATTAAATTAAAACTTTTAATAATAAATGAGTGCACGATAAGTAAATACGTGTAATATATATGACACGACAAGATACAAAAAAGATATGTATAATAAATACTACATGACAAGATACGACACATAATTAAAAATCATAAGTTCAAGACAAGTAATAACGTATATCGAATTTACAACACGAAAAGTATTAAATTAAGGCACGATAAGTATTTACGTATCTTTAATAATACATGACAAGGTTTAACACGAATTTATTTACGAATAAACGACACACGAAATTTGAAGGGAAAACGAAAACATATATGTTAGGGGGTGTAATGGCCGGTTTTAAAGAACAAAAGAAGAGGGCCAAGCCCGGCCCATTACACAATAACTAGCAAAAACTCTTTCCTTACTTTTCATTTTACAAAGTTTACAAAAATTAAGAAAACCCTAATAGGGTGTTGCTTGCCGCCGGCAGAAAAGGGAAAGAGGAGAAAGAAAAGCTTTTTGATCTTTTATTATTTTGGGTTTGTTTTCGTAATTGTCATCCTTAATTTACACACTTTCGGTAATCACCAATCCATCCTTCTTTTATTTTAAATCTGTGAATCATGAATGAAATTAAATAATAGGAATGAAACCATGTATTATGACTAAAAGCATGAATTAGAATCGGGTTTGATGTTGTTTGGACACGAAAACCGAGAACCCTTTCTAAGGGTGCTCTCAATGAGAATTTAAGCCAAACAGCCGCCAGCCATTCGGCTCGGTGGCTGGGTTCTTTTGGCAACCACAAACAGCAAGGCCAAGGGGGGGGGGGGGGGGTTCCATCAGTGGCAACCGAGACTGTTGGGTCAATATTTACTGACCCTGAAACAACTCTAGGATTTGAATACAAATCCCACTAAGTGTTTCATGCTCAGTAGTAAGGCCAGTCTGCTGATGGATGACCAGAGGAACAAAGTTCCTACTGAAGACTTTAAAGTTGAAGAAAGTTCAGCACTCCCCTTCCAGTGAACTTAGAAGACAAAGGTGTCTTCGCTTCAAATACTAGGTGGTCTAGTTGCTGAAGAACAAGGTCTGAAGAAGGGCTTTCAGTTCAATTTGGCTTGACAATACCAAACTGAATGATGTCGATCTCCTCTAGGATACTGAAGACTCTTCAGTATTCTGATGGTTTTGCATTAGGCGGGAAAAGATTACGTTAAGTCAAAGTAGGTTGCTTGTATACTTAGATATAAGTATAACCTTTATCTTTTCTAGAATAGTTTATTAAGTACTTTGTACTGTTTATCCAGCATGGCATCAACCACTCACTGGATAAACTCATACATTGGTACATGCAAAATGAAAACCCTAATTTACACTGCCTATATAAAGGAGTGTACATTGTGAGAGAAAGGTAACCAATACAAGATCTTAAACTCTGGAAAACCTTTCTCTCTCGATACCAACTAAACCATATAGCCAAAGATGCAAATGAACGTTTAGATTGGAGCTTAGAGTTTAACTTTGGTTAAACGTTTAAGTAGAGGAGATCAAACCCTATTGTCATTCAACCACTTTGTTATTCCGCAAACAAAGTGGGTTATAGATTCTTTATTTGATTCTAATAAAAGTCTATACGTTGAAAAGTATATTGGTATTGTTGTTTTAATCTTCATAGTTCTTATCTAATGTTAAAACAACACACTTGAGTCGAAGTAATAGTTATTAATTAAGTTAATAAGTAACATCGAATTACAAGGGACCAACAAGTGTTATCAGAGCAGTTTGATTAGTTAAACTCTTATTTTATTAAAATGCTCATTTAAAAGTTTTCAAATCAAGATCCAAAATGGCTCAAATTATACCACAAACCCTAGAATATAGGGGTGGCCAACTCAATGCTGCTCCTGTACTAGAGGTAGCCAACTTTACAAATGGAAGAAGAGGTTTCTTGTCCACATGGTTGGAATTGAACCTCAATTCCTTGGAATCATTAAAAATGGTCTTTTTGTTCCCATGGTTGGGGACAATAAAAAACCTGAAGTACAATGGACTGCTGATGAGAGAAAAGCTGCAAACCTTGATCAGCGTCTCAAAAGTCTCATCATGTCTGTACTCCCAGATGACCAAATGAATTCTGTTGTAAATTATAAAACAGCCAAAGCAAAATGAGAGGACCTTATTCTTTACCATGAGGGACCCTCTGATGCAAAAGAAACCAGAATCATGGATTTAAAGCTTCAATACAACACCTTCAAGCACAAAGAAGGGGAAACCCTCACACAGACATTCACCAAATACAAAGCACTAATGAATGAACTTGTGAATGATGGTGTTGAGCTTTCAAAACTTGAAATCAACATAGTTTTTGTTAATGCATTGCCAAAGAAGTGGCTCAGTTTCTTCCAAAGCTTGAGGAATGCTAATCACATTAAAGATTGTGATCTAGCCTCTCTTTTTGGAAAACTAAAATATGAAGAAAACTTAGTTGATAGGATTTATGAAGGCTCAAGCAAGAGTAAAGCATTAACCATTGCTACACCCTTGTCCACAGCCTTCTTTAGTGAAGCTGTCATTCAAGACTACCAAGATAGTCTTGATGATGAGGAAGATACTAGATCTAGTGAGGAATATCTGAATGACCTCAAAGAGGAATTTCATGAAAGAGCACTTCTAGCCAAGTCTAGAAGGTTCTTTTATAAAGGAGGCAAGTTCTCCAGCTCCACAAAAGCTTCAGTTGACACTGAATGCTACAAATGTGGGAAGACCGGTCACTATTCTAAGGATTGTTATTCAAAAACATCTCTCCTTTCATATTCCTCACCAGCTCAATCACGACCTACTGGTCACTCATCATTTCAACCAAAACAAATTGCTTCTACTCCATTTCAGTAAAGCAGGGTTGAACTCAGACCAACAAAAGACTTTGAGGCCAAATATAGAGAAATCAAAGCAAGATTGGCCTTAATGAGTACTAAAAGCTCCTCATCCAAGACTCCCAAGAAAGACAAGAACAAAGGGCTTGTTGCTGAAGCCTACGAATGGGATGAAGAAGATGTTTCTTCAGATGATGATGAAATGGTTAATGTAAAAGTGTTGATGGCACTTACTGATGATGAAGGGGCCAACTCAAAATATTGTCACCAGAGAAAGTGCCAGAAATGGTGAATGGGTCAATGTCACAATCAAAAGGTACAAACTCTTCTTGAATTAGAAGATAAAGATGACATTAAATTTGTCTTTGATTACTTGTGCATTGATCTAAAATTTGTTGAAGAGCAAAGAAACAATTTGCTTGAAAAATTTCAGAAACTTGTTCTACAACTTGAAGATTTTGAAAGTAAGCAAATATAGCTAAAAGAAGCTAAACTTGATATTCTTACTTTTCAACAATTGAACAAAGAAATTTTAGAGGAAAATAACTCTCTTAGAGTGGAACTAAAAGAAGCAAAAGAAATTGTTAAGTCTTGGCTTAGAAACTCTGATAGGGTAAATCAATGCATAAGTGAACAAATACCTGCTCAAAAGAGTAAAATGCTTGGTGCTGAAGGATCCTCCAACACCAAACCTATTGTCTTTGTCAAAGCCTCAAATGAGGATGGTAGCTCGATCCCTGACATTGAAAGGTCAGGTGAAGAGAATTTACCAAATCATGACACTTGACGAATCCTTCTTCCTGAGTTTCAAGCAAGTGTTGACACTTCAGCACCAGTTGAGTCCTCAGTTACTGAGGATGACTCAGATGATGATATAGAGAATGAAGTAAGTACTCCACTCCCTCCTTTAGAGAAGTTGGTTGGTGCTGAACCCTCTACTTGACCCAATACTATCCAGTCTATCATCAAGTCACACACCATACACAAAGGTAGTTCTTCCAAGCATGTCAAAATTGACACTTCAAAGAACTCTTCAGCTCCTGCTGAAGGTTCATATATGGGAACTACCTCTTCAGTTTCATCAAATAAACTGAAGAATGCGAAATCTGAGGAAGATAAGAGAATGTCTCTTGTCATGTAAGAGATCAATGATCTTAAAATACAACTCAGGCATCAGCAAACACCAACACGATTCAGAGATGAACCTTCAGACTCTCCTCATTTAAAGTACAAGACACAATTCAAAAGAGCTTGTGAGTTATGTGGTCAAAACAACCATCTTACTCAAACTTGCTTAAGAGTGATTTATTGTACTAAATGTGAAAGGACTGATCATCGCACTTGTGAACACACTCAGTATATGCTGGCCAAAACAAGTGCTGATATCTGCATCTCATTCCAGGCGAAATATGCCTTTCCCACCATGCATTCATTGTGGTATGGGCAATCATCACTCAGATGACTACCACTATTACCCTGTTTGTAATATTTATGGAAGTTATGATCATGACACTCATGGACATAATCGAATCATCTCACTCAGAAGAGGTATTAAACCAAGAAACCCTAACTCTATTACCAAATGTTGTGAGACGTGTGGAAGCGACGTCCACACTACATCTGATTACAACCATATAGAGTGGTTCAGAAGAGGTGAAGTCCTCCAGGCTAAGAAAGAAAAAGATGTTCAGACCTCCTCTTCTTCTGAGCAATTACACATACCCTCTACAAGAGGACCCTTCAGATCTAGAACACCTTCTAGATCTAAAACCCCCACCCAACAAAGGTGGGTTTCAAAACAAAACTAACCATTTCCTTAACTTGTGCAGTGTGATCTCAGGAAGCCTATTTGGTACCTAGATAGTGGCTGCTCAAGGCATATGACTGGCACCAAAAGTTATCTGCACAAGTATAAGGAGGAACAAGGTCCTAAAGTTGTTTTTGGTGATAACTCATCAGCTACTACTGAAGGATTTGGTTCAGTAAAATGCAATGGTATAGTTTTCTCAAGGGTAACATATGTAAATAGATTGAAGCACAACCTCATCAGCATAAGTCAATGATAGGTGTGAAAACACCCATCCTTTTACCACTTATTTCTTTCTAAAACAAGACCAAAACGCGTATTTAATGTCATTTGTTTGGAATTATGCGTGGTTTGTGTGTTTGTTGTGTTTTTAGAGCAAACCGGATAAATATTGAAGAAAACATGGGATTACACGGGTTTTATCGAAGAAAAAGACGAAAAGACAAAGTCTATAGTCCAAGAGATGCAAAAGATTTGAAGTCAATGGGCCTATTTGAAGATTTATCGAAGAAAAGGACCAAAGATGGAAGATTTACATATGTCGAAAAACTCAAGTCTATTAAATGAAGAAATTAAAAGACGAGATGAATTTATTCGTCGACAAATCCTGAATCGAAATCGAAAACGTCAACTTTTCTGAAAAGACGAGAAGACAAAAAGAAAGGGAGAAAGCCTACTCACCAACCAAAGACAAGGCCTATAAATAGGACCTCCCTTCACACATTGGAGACTAGTTTTTATTTTTTCCAGTTTCTTTCTTTTTGTTTCGTAGGGAACCAACACCACTAAGGTGTTGGTGATTTTTATTTTCCTTGATTTCATCATAGATTTGTAAGTTTTAATCTTTCCCTTTGTTTGTTTAACATTAATCTTTCAATACCATCTTTGCTTAAATCTTGTTCATCTTTCTCTTTTGATTTAAAGTTTTTAAAGTTTGAATTTGGTTGATTTGATCTCAAAAAGTAAGTGGGTTTTGTGTTTTTGTTGTTGGGATTTGATGTTTATCATTAGTAAATGATTATTGGTTAGTTTGGTTTAAATCTTTTGGTTTAATTTGGTTAGATTTGATTAAATTCGTGCTTAGCCTTCATTTTCTGTTTCACTGTTCTTCATCAAACCCAGATTCCGAATCAACTGTTTCTTACTTTTTATTCCGAACCAACACCAATATTCCGGATGAAGGATCTTAGTTAAATTATTCCGAACCAAGTTTCCCTTCCAATTATTCTGAACCAACTCAAACATTCCGAACGAAGCTTTCTTTCAATTTATTCCGAATCAGCTTTACATTCCGAATGAACACCAGATATTCCGAACGAACTGTTTTTGTGCTAGTTATTCCGAACGAAGAATTTTGGTAATTTATTCCGGATGAGTGAAAACATTCCGGATGAGTGAAAACATTCCGGATGAGCCTTTTCTGTTAAGTATTCCGAACCAACTCAAATATTCCGAACCAACCATTTTATTCCGGATCAGTTTCTTTATTCCGAACCAGCAGTATTCCGAATGAAGCATTTATTATTATTCCGCATGAGTTATTCCGAATGAAGGGTATTGTTCAGTTATTCCGAATCAGCAGATGTTCCGAATGAGCAAAGGATATTCCGGATCAAGGATATTCCGAGTAAACAAAATTATTCCGGATCAGTTTTTCTTTTGAGTATTCCGAATCAGTGTTTTTCTAGTAAAGGGGTATTTTACTGTTTCTGTTTAATTGTTTAATTTTAATTCAGTTCAAGCTTTATTATTAACTGTTTTTATTAACCGCTTTTAGTTTAATTTTATATCTTTGCGCATTTAAACCTTTTTAGTAGATTAGAAAACCAATCCCCTTTTTAGTAACCAAGAACAACTATTCCACTTTGAACCGTGATCAATTCGAGAAGATACCGAGAACTTAATTGAACCCATACAAAATCTCTATGTATTAAATGGCGCCGCTACCGGCTCTTTTCATAGAGATTAACGGAACTTTGTGAGAAATTGGATTTTGGGATCCGTTCACCGTGAACGTTACTTTTTTTTTATCATTAAAAGTTTTCAAAAACCCTAAAAAATATAAACTTTCCAAAAATACAAAAAAATTAAAAAACATAAAAAACCAAAAATATTTCTTGCTTTGTTAGTTCTTTTGCAGGTGTATGCGCACTCGATCAACGTCTTATCAAGAGCCCAAGACTCTCGATAACTTAGACATGGCCGGTGTACACAACAACAATAATAATCCACCTCAAAACAACATGAATAATAACAACAATGAACCTCTACCGGACAATCGTCCTATGATCGAACTTTTGCAAGCACATGTAGAGGGCAACAACGATCCTATTGTCATACCCGCGATTGCAGCCAACAACTTTGAGCTCAAATCCGGTTTCATTCAAATGGTCTCTGCTCAACCATTCTTGGGGCGCACCATTGATGATCCTCATGACCACATCAAAAGGTTCCTACAACTCACGAATACGGTCAAATTCAATGGGGTTCCACAAGAGGTAATCCGCTTACAACTTCTTCCTTTCTCCTTAGAGGGACAAGCCCGGCATTGGCTTGCAAAGGAACCGCCACAAAATATTCTGACGTGGACGGACTTAGAGACCAAATTCATAAACTACTTTTTCCCACCCTCTCGTACTACCGCTTTGCGGAATGAAATTATTAATTTTGAACAAAAGTACGATGAGTCTTTTAGTGAATCTTAGGACCGTTTTAAAGACCTTTTAAGAAAGTGCCCACAACATGGTTTTCCCAAAGTGCACCAAATTAATACTTTTTACAATGGTTTAAGCATGAATGACCAAGATTCACTAAATAGTGCCTCGGGGGGTAATATTTTGGTTAAGTCTTCTAATGCCGCTTGGGATATTATTGAGAATAAGTCTAGAGTGCAAACCAAGAGTGTTCGGACCAATGCCGCTAGTGCTAGTACTAGTGACAACGACAAGAGACTTGACAAACTTACGTCGCTTATTGAATCGCTTGCTGTGACACCGCTAACAATACCAAAAGCATCAACGCTCAAAATGCTCAAGTCAATGCTGTAAGCCAACCATGTGAAATATGCGGGGGTCCTCACTCTTACACTACTTGTACCTTGTGAGAATGTTAACGCAGCATACGGTAATTATTCCACGGGAGGCTATCAAGCACGTCCTCAAGGTGACCGCAACTTGCTCAGCTATCGCTCAAACAACTTTCTTTCCCCGCCCGGTTTTCCTCCAACCAATCAAAACCAACAACAAAACCTTAACCGAACCAATCAAAACCAACCTCGAGCACCATACCAACCACCTCAAACACAACCATATCCACCTCAAAATCCTACTCAAGTTTACCAACCTGCTCCTTACCAACCACCTGCTTATCAAGCACCTCCTCCTACTCAACCCACCGTTTTCAACCACGAGGTCGAAACGTACATGCGGACGAATGATGTGTTGGTGAAGAATCTGCAGACACAGATTATTAATTTGAAGGGCGACATGGTGAAACAAGGGAATGATCTTAGAGCTGATATGCGAAACTCTTTGAGTAGTCAAACGAATGACCAAAGGGACATGATGGCTGGTTTCTTCCAAGGTAATCAACCCTCTTCTTCGGATACTCTTCCGAGTAACACCGTTGCTAATCCAAGAGGGGAGATGAAAGCAATCACCACTCCCAGTGGAAAAGGTACCAAGGAGCCCGAGCTTCCTACACCTACACAGGTGATTCTAACAAAGGAAAACGAGTCCACTATTCCTATTCATCCATCTCTTACTTCTACCCCTCCACCACCCAAGGATGTGAGTGATCCTACAATCCCAAAGCTTTCCTCTTCTTCCGATATACCTTATCCCTCAAGGTTGAGGAAAGAGAAGCTCAAAAGCAAGGACGATATTCAAGTTTCAAACTTTCTCAAAATGTTTAAACAATTGAATTTCAACATCTCCTTTGCTGAGGCTCTCGCTCAAATGCCTAAATACGCGAAGATATTTAAAGATCTTCTTAGTGACAAGGAAAAGCTTCTTGATATTGCTAATACCCAACTTAATGGGGAATTGCTCCGCGGTTCTCTTAAGGAAATTGCCAACCAAACTTGGTGATCCGAGTCGCTTCTTAATCCCTTGCAACTTCCCGGGAGTAGAGAATTGCATGGCCCTAGCTGATCTAGGTGCTAGTATTAACTTAATGCCATTAAGTGTTTGGAAGCAATTATCTCTCCCCGAGCTAGTCCCCACCAAAATGACTTTGGAATTAGCTAACCGTATGGTTGCTTATCCAGTGGGGATAGCCGAATACGTCTTCGTTGGCGTTGACAAATTCACCTTCCCGGCGGATTTTGTTGTCTGTTGACTACGAGATGGACCCTCGTGTTCCATTAAACGTTGGACGTCCATTCTTGAGGACCGGTCGCACTCTCATCGATGTAGAAGCGGGTGAGCTTATCTTGAGAGTTGGTGACGATCAAATTGTCTTCAACATGGGTAAGATTTCTAAACAGCCTTATTCATACGAGAGTGTTAATTGTATCGACGTTCTTGATGAGGCTTGTGAAGAACACTTTAACGACGCTTGTAAAAGTAGTCTTGCCTCTCTTCCCAATGTTGAAACCGTTGCCTCTATTGCTCCATCACTAACTCCATTTGGAGAAAGTGATTTCCTTTTGACTGAATTTGAAGCTACTTTGGGAGATGTGGACTTACAATATGACGATTCTCCCACCGATTGGGATGAAGACATTCGTACAATTGAGAAACTTCTCAATGAGGACCATATTTCTCCACCATCTCCCAAGGATATTGTTATCGATGAATTGAATACACCCTCCATCGAAAATCCTCTGGATTTAGAGCTTAAGGAATTACCGTCCCATCTCGAGTATGTGTTCCTTGAAGACAAGAAAAAGTCACCCGTCATCATCGCTAAGGACTTGAAAGAAGAAGAAAAATCTCGCCTTATCGCCGTGCTTAAAGATCATAAGAAGGCAATTGCTTGGAAAATTTCCGATATCCGCGGAATTGATCCAAACTTTTGTACTCACAAAATTCTCATGGAAGATGACTTTAAACCCGCAATCCAAAGCCAAAGAAGGGTTAATCCTCGAATTCATGACGTCATCAAACAAGAGGTTATCAAACTTCTAGATGCCGGCTTAATTTACCCTATTTCGGATTTGCCATGGGTAAGTCCCGTCCATTGTGTGCCCAAGAAGGGCGGAATAACCGTTGTTCCCAATGAACACAACGAGTTGATTCCTACTCGTCTCGTTACTGGGTGGAGAGTTTGTATCGACTATCACAAACTCAATGATGCCACGAGAAAAGATCATTTTCCTCTTCCTTTCATGGATCAAATGCTCGAGCGTCTAGCGGGTAATGATTACTATTGCTTCTTAGACGGTTTCTCCGGGTATTTTCAAATTCCCATCGATCCCAAATACCAAGAGAAAACCACATTCACTTGTCCTTACGGAACATCTGCTTATAAAATAATGCCTTTCGGCTTATGCAATGCTCCTGGGACATTTCAAAGGTGTATGATGGCTATCTTCCATGACATGGTTGAAGAAACTATGGAAGTCTTCATGGATGATTTCTCGGTTTATGGCGATTCTTTCTCTGCTTGCCTTGCCAATTTAGAACGTATGCTTAAGCGGTGTGAAGACACCCGCCTTGTTCTAAATTGGGAAAAATGCCATTTCATGATAAAAGAGGGCATCGTGCTAGGACACAAAATCTCCAAAGCCGGTCTTGAAGTGGACCGTGCTAAAGTCGATGTTATTGCAAAATTGCCTCCAACTTCAACCGTGAAAGGTGTGAGAAGTTTCCTTGGTCATGCGGGCTTCTACCGTCGATTTATCAAAGATTTTTCTAAAATCGCTCGCCCGATGACCCACCTCTTGGAAAAAGATACTCCTTTTATCTTTTCCAAAGAATGTTTTGAAGCCTTCAACTTTCTTAAGGATAAGCTAACTAATGCACCGGTCTTGGTTACCCCTAATTGGGAGCTACCTTTTGAGTTGATGTGCGATGCTAGCGACTTTGCTATTGGAACGGTTTTGGGTTAAAGAATGAATAAACACTTCCAACCGATCCATTACGCTAGCAAGACAATGACAGGGGCTCAATTGCATTACACGACAACCGAAAAAGAGCTTTTAGCTGTTGTCTATGCTTTTGAAAAATTTCGCCCCTATCTTGTCCTTTCCACTACCATCGTGTACACGGACCATTCCGCGTTGAAGTACTTGTTAACAAAACAAGATTCTAACCAAGACTTCTTCGCTGGGTTTTGCTACTTCAAGAATTTAAAATCGAAATTCGTGATAAGAAGGGAGCTGAAAACCTAGCCGCAGATCATCTCAGTAGACTTGAGGATCCTTATCAAGGGGATCATCCGAACAAAGAGATCAATGACTCTTTTCCCCTTGAGACCTTAATGTCTATCAACTCAAATTTTGATGAAACCCCGTGGTTTGCGGACATTGCAAACTACTTGGCGGGTGGAATTCTCATTGACGGGTTAACATCCCAACAAAAGAAAAAGTTCTTTAAAGATATTAAGACTTACTTTTGGGATGACCCGTATCTCTTCAAAAAATGCGCTGATTTGATTATTCGTCGATGTGTTGATGGACCGGCAGCTTTAGACATTCTCGAAGCTTGCCACAAAGGACCCACCGGTGGTCTATTGGCCCTCCATTTATCGTGACGCTCACGAAATGGTGAAAAATTGTGATGCTTGCCAACGACAAGGCAAGATCACACATAAAGATGAGATGCCTCAAAATTTCATACAAGAATGTGAAATCTTTGATGTATTGGGCATCGACTTTATGGGGCTATTTCCATCATCCAAAGGGAACAAGTACATCCTCGTAACCGTTGACTACGTTTCTAAATGGGTTGAAGCTAAGGCTCTCCCAACAAACGATGCGAGGGTGGTTGTGAACTTTTTGAAGCAGCTGTTTGCTCGATTCGGTGTTCCTCGTGCTATAATCAGTGACCGCGGGACTCATTTTTGCAATGATCAATTTGCAAGAGTCATGGCTAAGTATGGTGTTAATCATCGTCTTTCCACCGCTTATCATCCCCAAACCAATGGCCAGGCCGAGATTTCCAACCGTGGATTGAAGCGAATTCTGGAACGTACTGTGGGAGAGCATCGTGTCGCGTGGGCCTTATGAATTAGATGATGATTTGTGGGCTTTTCGTACCGCATACAAGACTCCGATTGGTTGTACACCATATCGTCTCGTGTACGGGAAAGCATGCCACCTCCCCATTGAGTTGGAGCACAAGGCTTACTGGGCCTTGAAGTAGGCTAATTTCGACATCAACAAAGCCGGTGACCTACGCAAAATCCAACTCAATGAGCTCAATGAACTCAGGAATGAAGCTTATGAAAATTCTTTGATCTATAAGGAAAAGACTAAGCTCATTCATGACTCTAAGATTAAAAACCGAGAGTTCCAAGTTGGAGACAAAGTTTTACTCTTCAACTCTCGGTTGAAAATCTTTTCGGGCAAGCTGAAATCCCGTTGGTCCGGCCCATTCACCATTGCCCAAATTTTTCCATATGGTACTCTAGAGCTCGCTCAACCTAATGGACCTAATTTTAAGGTGAATGGCCAACGAGTGAAGTTGTACTTTGGTGAGGACATCTCTCATGAGATGATTCCATCCCTCACCACGTTTCCCATGAACTAGTTTTGGGTCGAGTCAGGCTCGTGACTCGGTTATCAAAAACAAGCGCTCCTCGGGAGGCAACCCGAGTATCTATCCTTTTCCGTTTTACCTCCTAAGTGTAGGGGGACCTATATAGGTTGTTTGTGTTTGTGTGGTGATGTGATTACAGGGATGAGTGCACTTTTGGAATCTTTGAAGAACCGTGCTCCCGTGTTATCCGCAATCCGGTTCTATCTCTCAACTATCGTGATTCAATTTTCTTCATACTCACATTTGAATTTGATCACTTTAGTCGTCTCTTCCTTAGCTTGATTTAACCAACGTGCACAATGTCATAAGTGTAGGGGAGACTTTTCCCACATGCTTAAACATTGAGGACAATGTTTATATTAAGTGTAGGGGAGACTTCTATCGAAGTTTTAAGTGGACTTTTCCATTAAAATGCCTTCATTTAACCGGAAAATCATCATTTTCAGCATTTTTCAAATTTTTAATTAACTTTGGCCATATAGTCGTAATTTTTAAATTTTTATCGTTGCTTTCATATGTATTTATCCCACAATAAAGTCAAAAGTATTAATAAAGTGGTGTAGCAAGTTTAGAAGTCTTTGACATATTAGGCCTGTTGCGATTATTTTGACTCAACCCGAATAGACTTATCCAAGTTTATTCTAGCAAGTATCCTTAACCATGTAGACCTTAATTGGTTTATTAGGCTAAGCATCCATGAGTCTCATTACTTGAGATTTAAAATTGTGGAGAACGAGAAATGATTGAGTCAATTATAAGTCGGTATTCTTGCACAAGCACACTTGGTGTGATTATAAGCCTATTCTCCCATCGCTTGCTAATAATTTATCTGCAATAAGTAAGGTCGTACGATTTTATTGAATAACTTAGCTTCTAGCCCAAGATCGTTTAAAAGTTGCTCGGTAATGATAAGAGTTCATAGCCAAGGCATAACTAATGAAGTGGGGCGCGAAGATTGGCGAGTCCGAAAAGGCCCTAACAAGGCATGAGGATTCCGTTTTATTGCTAAAGATCCAAGGTGATGTGAATGGCATTATTCCCAAAATCAATATGAAGGATCAAGACTCACGACGAAAAGCAATCAACTCCCATAAAGATCATGGAGAAGTCTATCCGAAAAGACCCTAACAAGGTATGAGGATAAATAGATCCAAGTCCGAAAAGGAGGCGGATCGTTGTATCTCAAAATCCCAATTAACGATTGAAGAAATAATGATGAAGTCGTGGTCAACAAAGTTGGAGTATCCCTCAAAATTCTCCAAGTGAAGAAACTCTATTAACGAAGAGAAGACCATTATTTCAAGAACGTCTCTCAAGATATGAAGTATGAAGTACATGCCAAATATCGGCCCGAGAAAGGTCTCAAATCGTGAAGCGAGTTATACCAAGATATGAACTTTTTGAGGTCCCGAGAAGCATTTTTAAGAGATTTTGTCCTTTAGCTAACTGTTAATCAAATCGTCATACTTTGCTTTCAGCCTAAATAAACTATCGAAATAAGTCCAAAAATGCATCTTCATGATTATTCTAAGACAAAAATAAAATATAAGAGATACACCTAGGAGTACGGGAGTTTAAGCATATAATTAAGCCATGTGTGTAAGTGTTTGTTTTGCTAACTTATAATAACAATGATCTCGTTTTTAAGCTTAGTTTGAGGAACGTGAAACTTGAGGGTGATAAATCTTCGCAGCACCAAAGCCCTAATGTAAGTCTTAGATCTCTTTGCAAGTTATTTCCATGTAGCTATTTTCAAGGGAAAATGGTTTTCTATCCCTTTTGTTTCCTTTAAAGCTTTTATTTCTTCATAGTAGCTTAAATTTTTGTTTTAGTAGTATATTAATAAGGCCAAGGTTGATTGATTGTAAGAAAAGTGTAAATTTGCTTTGTCACTAAGCATTGCATGAGGGCATGGCAATGGTTAAGTGTAGGGGATTTGATAGGTGTGAAAACACCCATCCTTTTACCACTTATTTCTTGCTAAAACAAGACCAAAACGCGTATTTAATGTCATTTGTTTGGAATTATGCGTGGTTTGTGTGTTTGTTGTGTTTTCAGAGCCAACCGGATAAATATTGAAGAAAATATGGGATTGCACGGGTTATATCGAAGAAAAAGACGAAAAGACAAAGTCTATAGTCCAAGAGATGCAAAAGATTTGAAGTCAATGGGCCTATTTGAAGATTTATCGAAGAAAAGGACCAAAGATGGAAGATTTACATATGTCGAATAACTCAAGTCTATTAAATGAAGAAATTAAAAGACGAGTTGAATTTATTCGTCGACAAATCCCGAATCGAAATTGAAAACGTCAACTTTTCTAAAAAGACGAGAAGACAAAAAGAAAGGGAGAAAGCCCACTCACCAACCAAAGACAAGGCCTATAAATAGGACCTCCCTTCACACATTGGAGACTAGTTTTTATTTTTTCCAGTTTCTTTCTTTTTGTTTCGTAGGGAACCAACACCACTAAGGTGTTGGTGATTTTTATTTTCCTTGATTTCATCATAGATTTGTAAGTTTTAATCTTTCCCTTTGTTTTTTTAACATTAATCTTTCAATACCATCTTTGCTTAAATCTTGTTCATCTTTCTCTTTTGATTTAAAGTTTTTAATGTTTGAATTTGGTTGATTTGATCTCAAAAAGTAAGTGGGTTTTGTGTTTTTGTTGTTGGGATTTGATGTTTATCATTAGTAAATGATTATTGGTTAGTTTGGTTTAAATCTTTTGATTTAATTTGGTTAGATTTGATTAAATTCGTGCTTAGCCTTCATTTTCTGTTTCACTGTTCTTCATCAAACCCAGATTCTGAATCAACTGTTTCTTACTTTTTATTCCGAACCAACACCAATATTCCGGATGAAGGATCTTAGTTAAATTATTCCGAACCAAGATTCCCTTCCAATTATTCCGAACCAACTCAAACATTCCGAACGAAGCTTTCAATTTATTCCGAATCAGCTTTACATTCTGAATGAACACCAGATATTCCGAACGAACTGTTTTTGTGCTAGTTATTCCGAACGAAGAATTTTGGTAATTTATTCCGGATGAGTGAAAACATTCCGGATGAGTGAAAACATTCCGAATGAGCCTTTTCTGTTAAGTATTCCGAACCAACTCAAATATTCCGAACCAACCATTTTATTCCGGATCAGTTTCTTTATTCCTATCCAGCAGTATTTCGAATGAAGCATTTATTATTATTCCGCATGAGTTATTCCGAATGAAGGGTATTGTTAAGTTATTCTGGATGAGCAGATGTTCTGAATGAGCAAAGGATATTCCGGATCAAGGATATTCCGAGTAAACAAAATTATTCCGGATCAGTTTTTCTTTTGAGTATTCCGAATCAGTGTTTTTCTAGTAAAGGGGTATTTTACTGTTTCTGTTTAATTGTTTAATTTTAATTCATTTCAAGCTTTATTATTAACTGTTTTTATCAACCGCTTTTAGTTTAATTTTATATCTTTGCGCATTTAAACCTTTTTAGTAGATTAGAAAACCAATCCCCTTTTTAGTAACCAAGAACAACTATTCCACTTTGAACCGTGATCAATTCGAGAAGATACCGAGAACTTAATTGAGCCCATTCAAAATATCATGTATTAGTCAACTTTGTGATGCAAAGTATCTTGTGCTGTTCGATGATAAAAAAGGTACAATCTTCACCTCCAATCATGAAATTGTGATGATTGCTCCTAGAGTCAAAGATGTTTATACCATGAACATGAACTCTACTCAGGAGACATGCGTCTTTGCTAAAGCCTCCAATATTACCAATTGGATTTGGCATAAGAGGTTTTCACATCTCAATTTCAAAACAATAACTCTGCTGGCAAAACAAAATCTTGTTATTGGTCTTCCTTCACTTGTCTACTCAAAGGAAAAACCATGCTCAGCATGTGAAAAAGGGAAGCACCATAGGGAAAGTTTCAAAACAAAGCAAACTTTCTCAATCAAAGAAAGTCTACATTTGCTTCACATGGACTTATTTGGCCCAGTATCACCTAGGGCCATTTGTCATGAAAAATATACACTTATCATTGTTGATGAGTACTCAAGGTACACCTGGGTATATTTTCTGACAAAGAAAAGCCATGCACCAGATGCCATTATGTCTTTCATCAAAAGAGTTGAAAATCAAAATGACACTCATGTCAAACAACTCAGAACTGACAATGGCACTGAATTCAGAAATTACTCTCTAATCAAATTCTGTGATGACAAAGGAATTTCCCAAAATTTCTCATCTCCTTACACAGCTGAACAAAATGGTGTGGCTGAAAGAAGGAACATAACTTTGATTGAAGCAGCAAGAACAATGCTTGCTGGATCTGCTCTCTCTAAGCATTTTTGGACTGATGTTGTAGCCACTGCTTGCTACACTCAAAATAGATCCATTATTATGAAGATACACATGAAGACTCCCTATGAAGTCTTCAGGGGGAGAATTCCAAACATCTCATTTTTACAAGTGTTTGGGTGTCCAGTATTCATTCACAATCACAAGGATCACCTTGGAAAGTTTGATGAAAAATCTGATGATGGTTATTTTCTTAGATACTCCCTAGTATCTAAAGCATACAGAGTCTTTAACACAAGAAGACAATGTATTAAAGAAACTTATCACATCACATTCAATGAAAGTTCTGAGGCTCTCACCTTTTCAAATCCATCAGATGATGAACTTCATATACATGAATCTCACAATTATCCATCTGATGAATTTAATCATTATGAGCCTTTTCAAAAATATCAAACAAGCAATTCAGTCCCTCATATTGATCCATTTGAAGATATGACAAGTCCTACAAAAGGAAATCCTTCAGTATCACATACTGATGGCTGTCAATCAAATAATGATCAATCTCAAAATGATCAAATGATCAGCAAGGAAATACAAATGACCAAAATGGTCAGTCTCAAAACAATCAGCATGTTGACACACATGATCAAAATGATCAATCATATGCAGCTGCTAAAGAACAATCTGAGCCCCTTGCTCAAAGCTCTCCTATCGTCTCTAAAGAATTGGGTCTTGGATATGTTGCTTCTGACCAAGAAGGAAGCCCTTCAATGATTGAACCTTTGTCCACTGAATATCCTTCAGTAGACACTAGAGACATCCCAAGTCCAAGTCCATGTCATGGACTTCCAAGTTCTAGCTCTAACCATGATACTAGTACCTATTCTCCAGCTCTACAAAAATCTTGGACTCAAAATAGTCACATATAGCTGGTGAACATAATAGGTAATCCTGGTGAAGGTAGAGTCACTAGATCTATGGCAAAGAAACTGAGTGCTGCTTCATCTGGAGAATGCCTCTATGCAAATTTTCTCTCAGAAATTGAACCTACAAAGGTTTCTGAAGCACTCACACATCCTGGATGGGTGGATGCCATGCAAGAGGAACTCAATCAATTTGAAAGAAATAAGTCTGGAAATTGGTTATTCTTCCATATGGTAAATCAACCACTGGCACCAAATGGGTTTACAAGCTCAAAAGAGATGAAACCACTGCAGTGACCAAAAATAAAGCTAGGTTGGTGGCCCAAGGATTCAATCAAGAACCTGGTGTTGATTTTGATCAAACATTTGCTCTAGTTGCACGTATAGAAGCCATACGAATCTTCCTTGCATATGCCACCTACATGAACTTCATCATCTACCAAATGGATGTCAAAAGTGCATTCCTAAATGGTGACCTAAAAGAAGAAGTTTATGTTACTCAACCTCCTGGCTTTGAGAGTAGTAAATACCCAAATCATGTCTACAAGCTTTACAAAGCTTTGTATGGACTGAAGCAAGCTCCAAGAGCATGGTATGAAAATCTCTCAACATTTCTCATTGAACATAAATTTGTCAGAGGAAAAATAGATAGCACATTGTTTGTCTATAAATCTAAAACTGACACCATTCTGGTACAATTTTATGTGGATGATATAATCTTTGGTTCTACAAGCTTGAAACTTTGCAAAAAATTTGCCAAGCTTATGACCAGCAAGCTTGAGTTGCGTATGATGGGAGAACTCACATACTTCCTTGGTCTTCAGATCAAACAATCTGACCAAGGCCTCTCCATCAATCAAGAAAAATATGTCAAGGATCTGCTGAAGAAGTATGATATCAATTGTGCTTCAGTAAAGACTCCAATGGTACCCCCTAACAACTTAGGACCTGATCTCACTGGACAATCAGTAAATGAGACTAAATATAGAGGTATGATTGGGTCACTCATGTACTTAACCGCAAGCAGACCTGGCATTCAATTCTCTACATGCCTTTGTGCAAGATTCCAAGCAGATCCAAAGGAATCACACCTTACTGTTGTAAAGAGAATCTTCAGATACCTAAAAGGTACACCAAGTCTAGGTCTTTGGTACCCCAAATCCTCAGGTTTTAATCTAAAGGGGTACTCAGATTCTGACTATGCTGGTTACAATTGGACAAAAAAAGTATTTCTGGTGCCTGCCAATTGCTAGGTGGCAAACTTGAGTGTTGGAGTGCTAAAAAGCACCAAACAGTTGCCATGTCTTCAGAAGAAGCTGAATATGTGGCAGCTGATGGATGTTGTGCCAATGTCCTTTGGATGAAAAGCCAACTGGCTGATTATGACATAATATGAAAAGGTGCCAATCTTTTGTGATAACACTAGTGCTATTACAATATCCAACAATCCAGTCCTCCACTCAAGAACAAAACACATTGATATCAGATATCACTTTATCAGAGATCACATTGTGAAAGGGGACATTAAATTACATTTCATCCCCACTCAATACCAATTGGCTGATATCTTCACCAAACCATTGGATGAACCAACTTTCAAAAGATTGATAATGGAGCTTGGTATGTTGAACATTGATGATACAAAACCTGAACCTTTAGCATTCACTGAAGAAGCCTAAAGGTTCAGAATTCCTTAAAAGATTTTGATTAATGTTAAGTAGCATTGTCTGAGTAAAGGAGTGTGCAATGTCATGTGTCTATTTCACTTTATGTGATTGTGTATATGATGTTTTGTCGCCTTATCTGATTCACTGAAGCTGAACAAGTAATTACCAGTCATCAAAAGGTTCCTTCAGCAATGCAGAACAAATTTTAATACAACTGAGTAGCTAGGCCTGAGTAGAGGAGCGTGCAATGTCATATGTCTTGTTAACTTATGTGAACATGTATATGGGGTTTTGTCACCTCATTTGACGCACTGAATCTCACAAGTATAGCCATCAGCTTCAGCATATTTGAGCAATAGTTTTTAAAACAAATCAATCATGTGACTCAATGGAGTAAATGGCATTAAATTTCTTGAGAATAAATACAAAACATTCTTTCAAAAGGTGTCAATTGTGTATTTAGGAAATATCAAGCGTCCATATCACAGTCAACAACTTTCTGACACAATGAGGCGTTTCACTGTTCAAAGCAACAGAAAATCATCACCTTTTTCAGAACATTAATGAGAGAGTTTGTGCCATTTGTTCAAAAGAAACCCTAAAAGTTTCATTCTCTTTTCAAATGTTTTACAAAATTTGACAACTCAGTTTAAAAAGTGTTTACATATATCTTTTAAAGATTGATGATTCATATCATTTGCAAAAACTTAAAAAAAAACACACACACAACTCTCTCTCTCTTTTCAAAAGAACGCACACAACAAACATCAGTGGCTGTTGAATCTTCTTCACAACCACAAGAGACTGAGATCACCCTCAATCCTTCAATCCATGTAAACTATCCCATCGAGGATATATTCTTTAAACCCAACCACATCACCTTGATCAAACTAGAAGCCCTAACATCTGAACCACGAAAACAAGTACTAAACTTCTTATCCAAATGTGTGATTCGTGATGCCTTGTTTAAGGATCCAGGGGTTATGTTTGAAAATGTGTTAAAAGAATTTTGGTTCACAGCACAAGGGTCAACGAACAAGAAATCTATTGAGTTTGTGTCTACAACCTTGGGTATTCATGGGAAAATATTTAATAAGTGTGTAAACACTTATCCTTTTGCCACTAAAATCAAGGAAAAACAAGACCTAATCATGTGTTTTATATCGTAAAAGTCGGAATTGCGCGTGGTTTTGTGTTTTTGTGTTTAAATAGGTACAATTGATCAAAAGAAGAGAAAACACGGGATTTCACGGTCAAATGTCGAAGAAAAGTCCAAGAAAGAGACAAAGACAAAGTCAAAGACCAAAAGTGTGCCCAAGTTCAGGAAAACCGGCTAAACCGACACGAGTTTGAAGAAAATAAACAAGAAAGCCGAAATCAAGCTCTTTTCTAGCGGATTTAATATTTATGGAGTTAAACGGGCTTGTGGGTCCCATATTTGGGTTAATGGGCTCAAAGGCCCATTTGAAAGTTGTATTTTACTTAGTACATGGCCCAATTCAGCACAAGTTAAAAACGGATGGAAAAGGATTTATGGCCCAAAAGCCCATTTTTGTGCTTAATGAAGAAAATAATTGGGCAAAGCCCAAGTACAAGAATCAACAAACAAGGATAGAAGATTTTGCTAGTCAAAGTGCACAGTCAAACAAACCGGTCAATTCCCCACACGTTTTCCATAATAAAACGTATTCTTTTACTTACCAACTACCCTCACATGTACCTCCCCACACACGAGAAAAACTCAGTCAACCCTTCACAACCAGTCAAACCCCCACACGTCTTTTATTCACCCAACACCACACACGTGTTCTTAATCCCTTTACCCTCACACGAATTAATAAAACCCCACTCCCATTTTATTTTATTTTTACGTTACAAACATTGCTTCTTTTCACTGCTCATTTCTCTCCCCACAAACACAAAACACAGTTAACTTTTCTTTCACCACCATCAAACCCTAATTCACCCATATTAATTTTACCCACGAAATTTGGGGGCTTTTAATTCAAGCGTGTAATTCACACGTTTTTTGGATTAAATCCCTACATGAAACGGAAGTAAACACCAAGGAGTGGTCCTATCTCCAAATCCGACGTGGCTAAATACTTGGTTTTGATTGGTGGGAACACCTCACCAATACCAATCCACCAATCAAATCTCTCCACCTCAGCATAAAGAAGCAAAAATGACGCCAGGTCAATGATCCGTGTGATAGTAGAGCAATCTCATCCGTTTGATTAGAAGAAAAGAGAGAGAAATAAGAAAAGAAGGAATCAACGGCTATGATTCGAGACCTTGGGCACCAAGTTTAGGGTTTCTTTATAAAAACCCCATCTCCAAGATGTAATGGGGCCGCTTTTTCTTTATTTTTAAGTTTTTTAAATTAATTTAGGAGTAGGTTAATTTAGATTTAAATTTTTGCAAATTAGATTAGGGTTATTGTAATTTTTAATTTCAAGTATTTGTAATTCTCTTTTAATTAATGAAAAGTCAATTTTAATTAATTTCGTCTCTCAATTTATTTTCTGTTAAACTTTTTTAATCTTAAATCTGCATTCAATTAATCATTGTCACTGTTTGGGTTATTATTCGGTTAATATAAAAAAAATCAAAAGAAAGTGTAATAATCTTCCCTACTGGAAGATTTATCTAAAGGATACTGTTCGAGTGGAAGGATTGTTCGAGGCTGTTTGTTGATGGTTCGGTTGATGATTTAAGGTGGTGTTTGTTTCGGTTCAAATCGAGGTACAGCGCCTACCTTCATCCCAAAGGCTATCTCCAAATGGTTCTAATCTCCTTTCTCTCTTTAGTTTTAGTTTAAGTTTTAAATTATCTGCTTTAATTTTTTAAACTGCTTAAGTACTGTTTGGGTAGTGCTTGTTTTGGTATTGTTTTCGTTAGGATCTGCTATTGTATTTTTTCTGTTTGAATTTTAGTATAAATTTAGATCTGCTTTATTTGTTAGTTTTAAAGATGTTTTTGTTTATTCAGTTTTGGTATTTAATTGTTTAGAATCTGCTTATTATTTATTTTTAGTTTTAAGTTTTCGTGTTTAATTGATTAAATTGTTTTGCTTATTTCGATTTAGCTTATAATATGCTTACTTGTTTTCATCTTGCTTATTAGATTTAAGCACTTATAGCTTATTCTGTTTTTTTTATTTGCTGATGTCACTTATAGCTTATTTGCTGATGTTTTTTTATTATTTGGGTTTAATTATTTGCTTTCTTTTTTGAGTTTTACTAGCTTATTTGGTTTAGTTTGGTAACTTATTTTTGCATCTTAATTGCTTATTTTATTAGTTCATATAGCTGTATTGGTTTGTTTTTGCTTTGTACTGTTACTGCAAAAAAAAAAAAACTCAGACCATTTGGTCTGAGTATTATAATTCCAAAATTAACAGTCCATCAATAACTAATAGCTAAAAAAAAGGGGTCACCAGGGATTCGAACCCTGGACCTCTCGTCTAGAGGACATACGCCATAACCATTTGTTCTTGCTTACTTTTTATGTTTGATTTCGCTTAGTTTAATTAATATAGGGATTAAATTTCTGGCAGTTTTATTTAAGTTGTTTATTTACAAGTTTTTAGTCTAATTAAGTTTTAATTTTAAATTCCGTTTTTATTTATTTTATTCAGTTTTCAAAAATACAAAAACACAAAAATATATTTTATTTAAATTGCTTTTATAATTTTAAAATAGTTTTCCAATTAATTTAGTTTCGTTTTAATTAAAGATAGTTTTAATCAAAAGTTTTTTAGATTTAAATTTATATCTAAAAGTTTTTATTTTAATTAAATTAGTTTAAATTTTAGTTTAGGTTTTAAAATATATTTTCATTTAAAGTCTTTAAAAGTTTTCATTTAATTAGATTTAAAGTTTTATTTTTAAAAATAAGTTTTTACATTAGTTTAGTTTAAGATAAATTTTAAAGATTTTTACTTTTTAATTAGATTAAATAACTTTTAGTATTATTTAAATTTGAAATTAGTTTTTCTTTATATTTAAATAGTTTTAGTTCATAAAATCCAAAAATATTATTTACCAAAAACAAAATAAGTTTACGTTTAATCCGAAATCAAATTCGAGTCGATCCGAGGAACGAAAATAATCGATAAAAATAGGATTGCAAAACCCTAATTTCAAATGGCGTCGTTGCCGCTTCGCTCGTACGATTGACGATTTTTCGTGAAGACGTTTGGATTTTGTGATCCGTTCTTTTTGAACGTTACTTTATTGCACAAAATCAAAAATACAAAAAAATCAAAAACTTAAAAATACAAAAAAACTAAAAAATCACAAAAAGCAAACTCTTTCCTAAGATTTTCTCCAAAAAATTAAAAAATCCAAAAGTAATACTTTTTCCTAAAAGTATTACACCAAAAATATTACGTATTAGTCTTATTTCTTAGTTCGATTTCTTTCGATTTTTCTTTTGAATATATATTTTTCTAAAAAAATACAAAAAGATTTTTCTTTTATTATAATATATTACGTAGCATAATAATTATTGCTATTTCTTTCGACACTACCATGGATAATCGTCCGATTTGGGAGATATTGCAAGAAGAGCGTTATAAGATTATGTCCGAGGAGTGTACGACTTGTGGTGGACCTCATGCTTATTTCAATTGTGACAAAACTTATGAGGAGGTTTATAATAATGAGGAAAGTATGTGTTATGATACTAATGTTTATTTTGGCTCCCCTAGTTTTCCTACACCTAGTGACCCACCACAATATGATCAACGGTTTTATGGGGAGTTTCAAAATCAAGGGTTTTCAAATAATGAAGGTTTTCCAAATGAAAGCAATTTTCAAAACTATAATCAAGGGAGTATTTCACAAACTCAAATGGACTTGGTTCTACAAAAATTGACCGAACATGAGAAAATCATGGAAGAAATGCAAGAATCTACTAGACAAATGCAAGAGTCCACCAATAGGAAATTCATGCTCATTTTAGAAACCTATCAAGATCAATTTGATATTGAGCCGTCTTTGAGAGTTGATATTGAGGCTAACACCACTACTAGTAGTGATGTTCCCACTATGGATCCTTTCATCTCTCCGCCAATAAAGGAAAGACAAGGCCCAGAGATTATCATGAGTTTTACTCACCCTCCAGTGTTGACACCCACGGATACTATTAGCTCACCTATTGAGGAAATTCCTGAGATTATACTTGAGCCTCCATTACCCATTGATGACCCCATTTCTTTTATGACTCCTTCACCCACTCCTTCAAATGACTTTATGCTTTCTTCAAAACCTCTTAGCGAGACATGTTTTGATAAACCAATTTTTGAAGAGTGTGAAGAACTTTATAATGAGTGCATAGAAGAAGAACCCATAAGTTGTCCTACACCTAAGGAGTTTGTAGATAGGGATGAGTTATCTTGTGATTCCGACTACATTTTTAATTATTCCTCGGGTTCGGATGAGGATGATTCTCCTATTTTACCAAAACCGACTTTTGAAAACCATGATACAAATGATTTATCGGATTTTTTACTCCTTAGTGATGACTTTTATACCCCGAGTATTGAGAAATTCCATCACGAGGATGCTTTTTATGATCCCGTGTTATTGGATTTCTCGCGTGAGCTTAATTGTGATCATGGTATTGATGAGAAGGCAAATGGAGTTTTAAAACTTGATATTGATATTGATTTTGAAAACTCGGATTTTGATAAATTCACATTTGCCTCTTCGCCAATTACTTTTGATTCTACCATCGATTCTCTTCCACACATCACTTTTAGTGATGATGATGGTTTTCTCATTCCCGAGATCGATGAGTTTCTTGATACTCCCGTGGATGAAAATTTCACATATGTTGAGAGGACCTTTTTACCTTTTATGACTTATCCTCCTGCCTCTCATTTATTATGTTCCTCCGGGACCGAGGATAAGATTTTTGATCCCGGTATTACATTAGAGGCTTCCCCATGGACCATTTAATTCGGGGTCGAGTCAGGCTCGTGACTCGGTTAACAAAAACAAGCGCTTCTCGGGAGGCAACCCGATGATCTATTTTTCTATCTATTTTCTAGAATAAGTGTAGGGGGAGTCGTGTAGGTTGTTTGTTTTGTGTGTTGTGATTGTGCAGGGACATGTGCTTTGATGATCCACTTTTGGTGCTTTTGACGCGACCCGTGTTCCCGTGTTTCCCGTGTACCCGGTTCCTTCGATAAGTTTTTGCTATTGTGATTCAATCTTGTATATAAATAAAACGAATAAATGTAATCACTTTAGTTGTACTTTCCTTAGCTCGATTTTAAAAAACGTATTCAATGTCCTTAGTGTAGGGGAGTTTATTCTCCCACATGCTTAAACATTGAGGACAATGTTTATATTAAGTGTAGGGGGGATTTCTATCGAAATTTTAGTGGGCTTTTCCATGAATTTGACCCCATTTAACCGGAAAATTTAAAAAAATTTCAACGTTTTTCAAATTTTTGATCTATTTTGGTCTTGTAGTATTTTTCTTTTATTTCCTTTTGTCATCGCATCTTATTTATATTTTCCATTTCAAGAATAAAGTCAAAAATAAAAAAATAAATAAAATGGTTTTAACAAGTTTAGATATCTTCGATATATTAGGCCTGTCGTGAATATTTTGACGCAACCCGAGTTTACTTATCTAAGTTTACTCTAGCTAGTATCCTTAACCATATGGACCTTAATTGGTTTATTAGGCTAAGCATCCACGAGTCTCATTCCTTGAGATTTTAAATTATGGAGAACGAGAGATGATAGAGTTGATAATAAGTTTAAGGGTTAATTTTTGCTTATATGGTTTTTGTGGCTCTTTCTTCCCGCTTGTATATATAATTGCTTAATAAATGAGGATTTTTGCGGTGTCGATTCGATATCTTAACTCTTAGCCAAATCTTTAATCTCCTTGTAATTAAAGCATGAACACATTGAGGATGCCAGCGTTGTGGACTTCCGACTAAGGTGGCTCATAACCACTAAGTAGGAAGTATTCAGACCATGGGACCACGGAATTTGGCCTACTATATATATCATAATAAAAAGAATAAGATTAAAACATGACCTCAAGGAGACTTAGGGTGTGGGGCATGTAGCACGAACCTTGTCATTAGAGCCTTAGGGTGTATGGCATGGTAAGTGTTGAATAAAAATTGATTCAAAAATCAATTCCCTCGTTTATCGTTCAAGGAGCCTTAGGGTGTGGACAATAGACGGGGAGCATTTTTACATCTTAAAGAGCCTAAGGGTATATGATGTGAACTTGCTAAACTCCACATCAAGTCTAAATGACTTTGGAGGAAATAATTAATAAGTAGTACTATTGGCCAAATTTTGGGTCCGGGAATTTATTCCCCAAATCGTGTTAAATCATCCTTGATGTGTGCTTGCTTTAGTAACAACGTTTTTGAGGACAAGGCTAGGTTTTGAGTATCGGGTTTGCACCGTTTGGCCTTCATTTTTGGAATAATAATTATCAAATAAGTCAAATGAGCCTACGGGTGAATGACAATCAATAAAATCTAGAGATACAAAGTAGGAATTTGAGAAGGAGTTTTACACAATTATCTTATATGAGTGGTTTTAACTTGAGGACTTATGGTAAACAATGATCTCGTTTTTAAGCTTGGTATGGGGAACGTGAAACTTGAGGGTGATTTATATTCATGACACCAAAGCCCTAATTCAAGTCTTAGAATTCTTTACAAGTTTCTTCCATCAAATAATTTCCATGTTAATAAATTGTTATTACTTTTGTTTCCTTTAAAAATTTTATCTTTTCATCGTAGTAGTAATAGTGTATCTTAATAAAGGCCGAGATAGATTAATTATGAGAGAAACGTAACTTATGCTTTAAAATAATGCATTGCATGGGGTCATTGCAATGGTCAAGTGTATGGGATTTAATAAGTGTGTAAACACTTATCCTTTTGCCACTAAAATCAAGGAAAAACAAGACCTAATCATGTGTTTTATATCGTAAAAGTCGGAATTACGCGTGGTTTTGTGTTTTTGTGTTTAAATAGGTACAATTGATCAAAAGAAGAGAAAACACGGGATTTCACGGTCAAATGTCGAAGAAAAGTCCAAGAAAGAGACAAAGACAAAGTCAAAGACCAAAAGTGTGCCCAAGTTCACGAAAACCGGCTAAACCGACACGAGTTTGAAGAAAATAAACAAGAAAGCCAAAATCAAGCTCGTTTCTAGCGGATTTAATATTTATGGAGTTAAACGGGCCTGTGGGTCCCATATTTGGGTTAATGGGCTCAAAGGCCCATTTGAAAGTTGTATTTTACTTAGTACTTGGCCCAATTCAGCCCAAGTTAAAAACGGATGGAAAAGGATTTATGGCTCAAAAGCCCATTTTTGTGCTTAATGAAGAAAATAATTGGGCAAAGCCCAAGTACAAGAATCAACAAACAAGGATAGAAGATTTTGCTAGTCAAAGTGCACAGTCAAACAAACCGGTCAATTCCCCACACGTTTTCTATAATAAAACGTATTCTTTTACTTACCAACTACCCTCACATGTACCTCCCCACACACGAGCAAAACTCGGTCAACCCTTCACAACCAGTCAAACTCCCACACTTCTTTTATTCACCCAACACCACACACGTGTTCTTAATCCCTTTACCCTCACACGAATTAATAAAACCCCACTCCCATTTTATTTTATTTTTACGTTACAAACATTGCTTCTTTTCACTGCTCATTTTCTCTCCCCACAAACACAAAACACAGTTAACTTTTCTTTCACCACCATCAAACCCTAATTCACCCATATCAATTTTACCCACGAAATTTGGGGGCTTTTAATTCAAGCGTGTAATTCACACGTTTTTGGATTAAATCCCCACATGAAACGGAAGTAAACACCAAGGAGTGGTCCTATCTCCAAATCCGACGTGGCTAAATACTTGGTTTTGATTGGTGGGAACACCTCACCAATACCAATCCACCAATCAAATCTCTCCACCTCAGCATAAAGAAGCACAAATCACGCCAGGTCAATGATCCATGTGATAGTGGAGCAATCTCATCCGTTTGATTAGAAGAAAAGAGAGAGAAAGAAGAAAAGAAGGAATCAACGGCTATGATTCGAGACCTTGGGCACCAAGTTTAGGGTTTCTTTATAAAAACCCCATCTCCAAGATGTAATGAGGCAGCTTTTTCTTTATTTTTCAGTTTTTTAAATTAATTTAGGAGTAGGTTAATTTAGATTTAAATTTTTGCAAATTAGATTAGGGTTATTGTAATTTTTAATTTCAAGTATTTGTAATTCTCTTTTAATTAATGAAAAGTCAATTTTAATTAATTTCGTCTCTCAATTTATTTTCTGTTAATCTTTTTAATCTTAAATCTGCATTGAATCAATCATTGTCACTGTTTGGGTTATTATTCGGTTAATATAAAAAACAAAAAAAGTCAAAAGAAAGTGTAATAATCTTCCCTACTGGAAGATTTATCTAAAGGATACTGTTCGAGTGGAAGGATTGTTCGAGGCTGTTTGTTGATGGTTCGGTTGATGATTTAAGGTGGTGTTTGTTTCGGTTCAAAAGGAGGCACAACGCCTACCTTCATCCCAAAGGCTATCTCCAAATGGTTCTAATCTCCTTTCTCTCTTTAGTTTTAGTTTAAGTTTTAAATTATCTGCTTTAATTTTTAGAACTGCTTAAGTACTGTTTGGGTAGTGTTTGTTTTGGTATTGTTTTCGTTAGGATCTGCTATTGTATTTTGTCTGTTTGAATTTTAGTATAAATTTAGATCTGCTTTATTTGTTAGTTTTAAAGATGTTTTTGTTTATTCAGTTTTGGTATTTAATTGTTTAGAATCTGCTTATTATTTATTTTTAGTTTTAAGTTTTCGTGTTTAATTGATTAAATTGTTTTGCTTATTTCGATTTAGCTTATAATATGCTTACTTGATTTCATCTTGCTTATTAGATTTAAGCACTTATAGCTTATTCTGTTTTTTTTATTTGCTGATGTCACTTATAGCTTATTTGCTGATGTTTTTTATTATTTGGGTTTAATTATTTGCTTTTGTTAGCCCTATATTTTATATAGTCGAACAAGAATGTAATAGGTCATCTTAGTCGTTAAAAGGTCTTGTATTGTAATAGGTTAGTCGGGAAAACCGGGCTTGGACTTTAAGCTAATATTGTATAAGTTAGGGGCGTAAGCCCAAAACAAAGCCAAGCCCGGCCCAAGATGAAGCCCACAAAGGCCTTAGAGCCGTGGGGTATATAACCCTCTTTCACATGTGAAAGAGGGTGTTGGTTCATTTCATTAAACACATAGTTTTAGTGTAAACCTTCCACCTCTCTCTCTACTCTCTCTCTCTACTTTTCTCCTCTTTCTCTCTCTAAGAATCTTGTGTTATGGATTGAATGGGAACAACATTTGGTATCAAGAGCCTATAGTGGATAGGTGATTAAAGATTCGTATGTGGTGTTCTTGATTTTTCGTGGCTTCTTTGATCCATATCTCACGTACCATCTTTCTTTTTTTTTTGTGTTTTTATGGTCTTTTCTTGATACAAATCATATACTTACTAGTAGTAGTGATTTGGGTATCTTGGTTTTGGCTAAAACACAAATTTTTTGGATCAAAAGTTGCGAAATTTCTTGTTTTTCTTCATTCCGAAATTCAAGCAAGAGTCACCATCGGAAAGTACAATTGTGTGGGATTTGATCGCAATAATCTTAGGATTCCACTTTGCGATCACTGTATTGTGATACCTTACTCCGATCTGGATATTCCGATCGTGCATTGCGATCTGGGATTCCGACGGGTTGGTTTTTTTAAGTCGTTACTCTGTCCAAATTGTCTCAGCCACATTCCGATCTAACATTGCGACAGCATATTGCGATCTGAACATTCCGACAGCCACATTCCGACAGAACATTCCGATCTGGACATTGCGACAGTGCATTGCGATAGAACATTCCGATCTGACATTGCGACAGTGCATTGCGATAGAGCATTCCGATCTGAGCATTCCGATAAGTATTCCGATGGACATTCCGATGGATATTTTGTTTGAGTAATTTTTAGACTTAGCCACTATCTATACTAGTTTCGGAACGTAGTTTACACGAAGATTAAAAAAAAAAAAAAAAAAAAAAAAAAAAAAAAAAATTGGCGGGAAAATTATAGAAAAATTTATTTTTTCCTAGACCATTTTTAGGCCATTTAAGCTTCAATTTCAAATTTTGGCGAAGCGAAAAAATTTTCGACCAAAAATTCGAATTTTCGGACCAAAATTCAAATTTTTAGGCCAATTTTAGGTTTTATTTTTGTCAAAATTTTTCACTTGTCAAATTTTTTCCCTACTAGTTTTTGGCTATTTCTAACTCGATTTCAAAAGTTGGTGATTCAAAAATTTTCGGCTTACCATTTTGTCGGACTGAGGAATTTATTGTCGGACTGAGAAAAAAAAAAATAAATAAAAAAAATAAAAAAATTGGAATTTTCGGAATTTCAACCACAATCAAATCACAACACATCCACTAAGATCCGTAATCCATACACATCATATCTTCTTCGAGACATCCGTTCATGGACATCTTCGTGGATTCAACAACAACAACGTCCATGGCTGAGATGAATAAAGAGAAGATGCAGAATCCAAAGGTTCAGACAAACATTGAGACTCCAATCAGTAAACCTACTAACAAGGATTCTACAACCAAAACCGTTCATGCAATCAAATACAAGTTGTCGAAAGCAAAAGAAAGATGCATGGAACACTTTAAGTTGCTTCAGTCACACCTTCAGATTCTTTCAAGAGAAGACCTAACAGGCACTCGTATTGAAATTGGATTCAAACGGGTATTCTTTCTACTATTTGGTCAAGATGTTGAGACATTCATCAAAACATTGCTATTTAATATGGACCATCTTCAACTTGAACTTACCAAAGATGATCTTCACGAGACTCTATCAATGGACATCCTTTTATCTCTCAACCTTCAGTTCCAGCAATTCATTGACTCAAGTGGCTTATCCAAAAATGATCGAGAGTTCACAAGCACATACTTTACCAAATATACTCTCGTAGATCTTCAAGCGTTCAAAGAGACACTTCTTCAACACATGAGTAATATACAGAAGTCAGTTGCTGAAAGAACACGCCATCAAAGGCAATTGGAAAGAAGGGTGAATCAAAGACTGATGCAGACGAAAGAGAGCACTGTCGATAAAGATCAAGCATTGGATGCTTCTTCGGTTGATACAGAGAGCAGCAGGTCAGAATCAGAAACTCATCATACCAGCACAAGCTCAGGGAAAGATACAGAAGTGGTTATTACAGCTATCAGACCCACATGTGACAATGAGCCAATAGCTGAGGTACCATTAAATACTGATTCTAAGACTCACGAGCTCGAAACTCTCTTAGCTCAAACGACAAAAGATTTTGAGGATGCCAAACTTGAATTTTCAAAGAAAAATGACAAATTTGAAGCTTATTTTGAAAAACTTGAAAAAGCAAATGTTGTTCTTGAACAAAAATTGGATCGTAAGATTCAAGATTTCAACGCGGAAAAAGAACATTTTGTGAAACAAATAAATTTGTTAGAATCAAAGTTGGCTTCTCAAAATCCAAGTCCTCCTCCTGCTTCATTAACTGAATTATCTGTGCAACCTATCGACACTGTAGAAAGTAATGATACGAATGCTGAAAATGACATATTTGACAATATGAATATTAAGTTAGAACAACGTGTCGCTCAATTACTTCTACAAAATGAGCAATTAAAGGCTCAGATTCAGGAAAAGGTTTTTGCACTGACAGCGGTGAAAAACGAATTAAGGGAGATAAAAGGAAATAGTGTGGATACTATGTTACCAAAACAGTCAGTCTTGGGGAAACCTCCTTCTCAATCATTCAGAAATCGCTCAGTTGCTAGACAACCGAATGCGTTTAAATCTGAACGACTCAAAATGTCGAATCCGAGGTTTGCATCTCAAGTTGACGTGCGTAGCAAGTTGCCTAAACCAGTCACTCCACAATCTAGACCGACCTTAAGACAAACTGCTTCTGCAAAACCCGATCACATGAATGCTTCAAGCAACTTTAGATCTAGCTCCAAGAACATGCCTAGGCGTAGTTCAAATGACACGGGTCATAAAAGCTATCTAGAGGATGCTAAAAATAAGACACAAGCAAGCGATAGGACCAAACCACAACCTAGGAGCGTTGTTCACACATCTAGGAATTCTAGACCCTTCTATGATGTGCACAATTCTGCCAACCCTAGGAACTTTAGAGCCTTCTCAGATGCTAAGCACTTTGTTTGCACGAAATGTAACAAATGCGTGTTTAATGCCATTCATGATGATTGTATCACTAAAGTACTGAACAAGGTGAACCAAAAAGCTAGAGCACCTCAAAGACGGAACCCTAAAGGAAATAGGTTTTCTCCAACTAAGTCTTCCGCTGTGCATGAGAAACCTATGTCTCCTAGACCTTGTCTTAGGTGGATACCAACGGGTAGAACCTTTAAAACAATTGGTCTTAGGTGGGTTCCTACTGGAAAGATATTTCCCTCTAGCTCGACAAAGGTTCATAGTGAACCCCCACATGGTTCTCATCAAGATATCGCTAACCCACATGCAAGCATACAAACTACTGATGTAAGTGCAGGTAATAAAGTAAAGTTTCAACAAGAACACAACGGTTTTCCATATACATACCGTTCAACAAAAGACACTCTTAGAGTTTGGTTGCTGAAGAAGCAGATATTAGAGAAGCAAGCATCTCAGGGGTTTCACAATTAAGCTTCAACAATGACTTACAGTCACATTTCAGGCTGTAACTCGAACGTCAAAGAAAGGGAACTTTATCTCTTCAACGATAAGTTACCCTCAAAACGAGAAATTCATATTTCTCGGTCACAAGCTTATAGTAAAACTATTCAAAAGTTTTATGCTCGTGTACATGGCTTATAGTCAAATTACAGACTGAAACCCGGGCTCACAAGACCGGAAAGTTCATCCCGATGATGACTTATCCTCACAACGAGAAATTAAGTTTTCTCGGACATGAGCTATCTGTAAAAACATTCAACGTTTTTCAGCTCATGTACAAAGACTTACAGTCACATGTCAGATTGTAACTCGTACCTCAAAAGAAAGGAAAGTTCATCCCGAGTATGACTTATCCTCAAAACGAGAAATTCGATTTTCTCGGACACGAGTTTCTATTAAAACTATTCGAAAGTTTTATGCTCGTGTAAATGACTTCTAGGCGCATCACAGCTTAGAACTCGGACCTCAACTAAGGAAAGTTTATCTCGGACGATAACTTATCCTTCTCAACGAGAAATTCATATTTCTCGGTCATGAGCTTCTCATAAAAACATTCAAAGTTTTTAAGTTCATGAAAACGATTTCTAAGTAAATGTCAGCTTAGAACTCGAACTTCAACTTAAGGAAAGTTTATCACGGATGATAACTTATCCTTCACAACGGGAAATTTATTTTTCTCGGTCATGAGCTAGTCACAAAACAATCAAAGTTTTGAGCTCATGAAAAACGGACCCGAAAGGGGAGTGTACGTTTCAGTGCGCTTTCCCTAAGCAATAGAAGAGAAGTCTTCTATCCTGATTATTTTAAAACCGTTGAACACAATTTTTCAAGAATTTCTCAAAAGGTTTTTCTAAATCTTTCAAAATTGTGTGTTCAACACTCCCTTCCTCATAAGTGGTTTTTATATCTCAAAATTGTCATATGTTATTTTGATCAATTTTTGAGGGGGAGCGTTTTAAAATCAAGCCTTTTAATGTTGTTGGGTACATCTCTTAAATTGTCATATTTTATGTATCCAACACATTCCGAAAATGATATAAAATTGTCAAATGTAATATATTATATCGGAAAAGGCATCTCAACTCCGTACCTCAACATATATTGTGGTGTCGTTTTTCTAAAATTTTGTCAAATTTTGTCTCAAGACACACATATATTGTTGAGGGGGAGCGACCCGACTGAAAATGTTCCATGATTCATGTGTGCACACATGTTTCTCTCCCAACGATTTTTCGGAAAATGTCATATTTTAATCAACTGGTATCTCTAATATTATATTTTTATATTAGAGATAGGGGGAGAAAATGTGATTAAAATGTAATATATCGCAACATGTTATCTTAAAGACTCAAGTGCAACTCTTTCCTTCACATGCCAAACTATTTCGTATATCGATGCATGTGTGTAGGGGGAGCTTTTCGGAAATGTAAAACTTTCAAGTGTTAAAAGTTTTGATTTTTATCAAGCACTTTGAATGGTTTTCAATGGTTTTATGGTTACGATCTTTACCCAAAACAACCTATTATCCACGACGGAACGATGGAGTCAAAAGGTGGTTTAGGATAGGAAACTAAGTCCTATGATCCAACCAGAACCGGAGGGATCTACCCAAGGACATTCCATAGCTAGAAATAGTTGTCCTTAGGAAAGATGGAGTGGAATGAAGCTGAATGCGGACCAAGTACTTAAGTTAGCACTGGAACAATCACAACAAGGTGCTAATGATGACGTATTGGTAAGCATTGAAGGAGTTGAATATTCTATGCAACTTAGACAGAAACCGGGTCAATACATCTATTGAAGACAAGTCATCATGGACCCAGTGATGCAATGCACAACCCTTCCCAGCCATTCGAGTTTCTCTCAAAAGAAACTTGTCTCATTGTCACGGAGATCAACACGTATCTATTGACTTTCTCACTCCGAGTCAGGTAATATTGAAAAGGTGGCAGTTTGCTCCAGCCTCCGATTACCAAAATGCACTTATTGAGTCTAGAGCCAAACGAGATCAATTTATCATCTCATTAGGACACAATCGAGTCCTACGCATTATCCTTGTGATATTGCCAGAACATCTGAGTGATACGATTCACAATGAAGATGGAAATCCTGCTTGAGCCAGCATCAAACAAGCTCATGGTAGGTAACTTGTGCGATTTTACACGAATCAAACTTGTGAGAACTGGAAAGCAACTAAGTTTGGATTCTTAATTGATTCAAACTTGATTCCAGGTTTCTTCGCAAAATCCATGTGATCTTGCCAGAACATTCAGAGTGACACTCATTAGTGTTCACAGTGACGAATGGAAATCCTTCCAGTGTCAACATCAAACAGCACTGCGGTAGGTAACTCGCAAGATTCTCTATGAATCAAGCTTGTGACAAACTGGAAAGCAACAATGGTGCGATTCTTTTAGAATCAAACTTGTTCCAGGAACTCTGAATTGACGACTCTAATCAAACGGATAACCGTATCCTTTTTTATTCACTCTTTACGTTCGCAGTCTGCTTTGAGACGGTCGAGTAAAGAGAACTGGCTTCTACCGCCGGGAAACCCTGTCAAGGAGGTTCTTAATCGAATTTACCTGATCACATGTACGGTATTTAATACCGTTTAACGGTCTTCACCGACCGGAGGTAAAACGCTACCGAGTTAGGATGAAATGTTCAAAGCCATTTTATCCGTGTCTATACATGTTGCTGCATATCAAGAAGGTGGCGGAGCTGTGATACCGATGTCGATTCAGAAGTCACAAGAGCACAAGATGGCGATAATCAAGATACCTAAGAATGTAAGAATGTAATAGGTCATCTTAGTCACAAGGAGTACAGATGAAGATCTCAAGCACTCAAAGTCAAATGACAAAGGCTCAAGATAAAGATCACGAAAGCATGAAGGAACAAAGTTGTTACAAACAAGATCAAGACCAAGATACAAGACCAAAGCAGGAAGATCTCCTCTACAAGAATGTATTCACTCAATCATCTTATGCTTTTTAAGCTTTTTAAGATGACCGATACATTGGGGGAGATTGTTAGCCCTATATTTTATATAGTCGAACAAGAATGTAATAGGTCATCTTAGTCGTTAAAAGGTCTTGTACTGTAATAGGTTAGTCGGGAAAACCGGGCTTGGACTTTAAGCTAATATTGTATAAGTTAGGGGCGTAAGCCCAAAACAAAGCCAAGCCCGGCCCAAGATGAAGCCCACAAAGGCCTTAGAGCCGTGGGGTATATAACCCTCTTTCACATGTGAAAGAGGGTGTTGGTTCATTTCATTAAACACATAGTTTTAGTGTAAACCTTCCACCTCTCTCTCTACTCTCTCTCTCTACTTTTCTCCTCTTTCTCTCTCTAAGAATCTTGTGTTATGGATTGAATGGGAACAACAGCTTTCTTTTTTGAGTTTTACTAGCTTATTTGGTTTAGTTTGGTAACTTATTTTTGCATCTTAATTGCTTATTTTATTAGTTCATATAGCTGTATTGGTTTGTTTTTGCTTTGTACTGTTACTGCAAAAAAAAACTCAGACCATTTGGTCTGAGTATTATAATTCCAAAATTAACCGTCCAACAATAATTAATAGCTAAAAAAAAGGGGTCACCAGGGATTCGAACCCTGGACCTCTCGTCTAGAGGACATACGCCATAACCATTTGTTCTTGCTTACTTTTTATGTTTGATTTCGCTTAGTTTAATTAATATAGGGATTAAATTTCTGGCAGTTTTATTTAAGTTGTTTATTTACAAGTTTTTAGTCTAATTAAGTTTTAATTTTAAATTCCGTTTTTATTTATTTTATTCATTTTTCAAAAATACAAAAAGACAAAAATATATTTTATTTAAATTGCTTTTATAATTTTAAAATAGTTTTCCAATTAATTTAGTTTCGTTTAATTAAAGATAGTTTTAATCAAAAGTTTTTTAGATTTAAATTTAGATCTAAAAGTTTTTATTTTAATTAAATTAGTTTAAATTTTAGTTCAGGTTTTAAAATATATTTTCATTTAAAGTCTTTAAAAGTTTTCATTTAATTAGATTTAAAGTTTTATTTTTAAAAATAAGTTTTTACCTTAGTTTAGTTTAAGATAAATTTTAAAGATTTTTACTTTTTAATTAGATTAAATAATTTTTTGTATTTTTTAAATTTGAAATTAGTTTTTCTTTATATTTAAATAGTTTTAGTTTATAAAATCCAAAAATATTATTTACCAAAAACAAAATAAGTTTACATTTAATCCGAAATCAAATTCGAGTCGATCCGAGGAACGAAAATAATCGATAAACATAGGATTGCAAAACCCTAATTTCAAATGTGTGATTCATTCGGAATATTTTCCGAATGAATTCCCTTGATCCGGAATGTTGAAGATTCCGGATGAAGACCTTGATCCGGAATAGTTAATTATTCCGAATAAAACTCCGTGATCCGGAATATCTCCTTGATCCGGAATGTTGGATATTCCGGATGAACACTTTGGCTAAACCCTTGATCCGGAATGTTTGGTTGATTCGGAATGAAAGGCTGATCCGGAATGTTTGGTATTCCGAATGAAAGGTTTGATCCGGAATAATAAATTATTCCGAATAAACACCACTGATCCGGAATGTCCAATATTCCGGATGAACAACCCTTGATCCGGAACTTCTTGAACAGCACTTTGATTCGGAATGTACCTGGGAAAACAACAGACAGCGAAGAACACGCAAGAAACAAATATCACGAATCTAAACAAATATAATCAAAATCAACCACAAGATTAAAACAAACTAATCAATAAACATCTACTAATGATAATCAAACAAACCAAATCAATAAAACTAAAAAAAACTAATCAAATTAATCAAAACCCACTTTAATCAATTCAATAAAAACTCAAAAACATAAACATAAAGATTTAAGATCAAACAAGAAAGGAAGATAAGAGATTGACAAGAAAAGTAAAGATTGACAATAATTAAAAGGAAACTTACTTGAAATTAAATGTATTTAAGGTGCAAGATAATTAATTAAATGACATGTAATTAAATGTGCAAAAATTAAAGTGGAAGAGCATAGTTTGTCAAACTAGCCAACAAGAGAAAAATGAATGAAATCCTAATCTATTTATAGGGGAGATTAGGGAGGTGCTTAGGAAGCTTCCTCCCCTCTTTCTTCTTTCCTTAATTGCGTCATTAAGTCCTTGCTCTTCTTAATTCTTTGTTAATCTTCTTAATTCTTTGACTTTAACGACTTTGTCTCAGGATTTCTTTGAACTCGTCTTGTAATTCTTCAATAAATTAGACTTGAGTTCTTCGGCTTTTAGTAAACTTCCATCTTTTGACTTTTTCTTCGATAAATCTTAAGAATTGGTCTTGGACTTCCGTTCTTTTTGCACTCTTGACTTCTCGACTTCGTCTTTCGTCTTTTTCTTCGATAAAAGCCCGTGAATGCCCGTGTTTTCTCCCTTTTCCACATTTTCGTCCTAAATCACAACAAAAACACAAACCACGCATAATTCCGACATAAATGACATAAAATACACGTTTTGGCTCGGTTATTATTGTAATTAAGTGGTAAAAAGGATGGGTGTTTACACACCTATCAGGTATTCATGGGAAAATAAATTTAAAGATGTTTAGAAGGGTTTTAGGGTTAAACTATTTGGAGGATTCTAGCAAATATGAGGCTGTTCCCAATGATCTCTCTGTTGTCAAAACGTTTTTTAGAGAAATTGGATACACTGAAGAGATTGGTGATAAATGGGGGTTGAAGAGAAGATGTTTACCACCTAAGTGGAAACTTTTGATGTCCATCTTAATTGATTGTCTGGGTGGGAAAACTGGTGGGCTTGATCAAATCAATAAAAAAGATGCCCTTATTTTGTATTGTCTGGCAAAGGGCATAAAAGCTGATTTTGGAAAACTAATCTTTGAAGATCATGGAAAAATGGAGAAGAAAACTAGGGAGAAGAATGTGGTCTACACCAGATTTCTATCCCTCATTTTTGCTGACCAATTTGGTGAAGAGTACTCTAAAAATGAAGGAGTTAAACTTGTTTTCTCAATCTTTGATACCAATCGCTGGAACATTCCAGTAAGCACAACTGAACCTCCTTTCACATACCCCATGCTGGACATTTGCTCAACAAATGCTCCAATAGTGTTCAAAGCTCCAAAAGACACCCCTCCAACTGGAGAAGGGGATCTAACATGCACAAAGTCTAGAGCTTCTTTGGGACCACGTCAAAAGAGCACATCAGTGAATACTCTTAAGTGTAGACGTGGATCTAAGAAAAGGAGGCACCCCACAGAATCTTCATCAAAGAAGCATTATGATGATCCCAAAGGCCAAGCTTTGAAGAAACAAAATTCCTCGGCCAAGGACCAGAACCCAAGCCAGCCGCCACCATCAGTCTCTACTGAAGGTGGCATTCATCAAGAGGCCCTGAAGGCAACCCATCTCTCAACTTCTTTAGGAGAGAAGGGTGAAGAAAGAGCGCACCCTCAGCTCGATAGAGTGGAGTCAGCATCGGTAAGCAATTTAAATATGAATGCATCTCAAATTTCATTACCAATCTCTATCATTTGTCACTCTGAGTCTGTATCAGGGAATGATGTGTCAGCAAATCCAACAGCTGATACTGACCCTGGCCTATCTGTTTCTAATGATGTAGTTCCCCCGCAAAAGGGTTCTACTGAAGGAACCAAAAACATTATCATTGATCTTAACTCATCAGGGACTTTTTCTCAGGATCCATCAGAAAAAACCAACCCTGGTGGTGAAGGACTTGAAACTGACCAGCACGCTAAAGATGGGAATCATCAGACAATGAAGGAAGTGCCTCTCTCCACTGGCGCCAAGGGGGGCACTTGCCTACATTTATTTTCAGCATGTCTGTTGATGACTTGGAAAAGGAGTTGGGACTAAGTGAAAGAGCTCCAGTCAACCTGGATGATAGTGAATCTGAAGATGACCTTGCTGATTAAATTCCCAAGCCTCCATCCCCCAGAACAGTTAAGATAAATGAACTGACAAATCAGGTGTTGGTTCTACAATCACATGTGACCAAGCACAAGGAGGAAAAGGCTCTTGCTGATGCTGAACTTGTTACTCTTAAAGCAAGGTCAGTTTCTCCCACTGCTGAACAGATTAGAGATGCAGTTCTCATTGCACTAAAGCCAATGGTGAAGGATGTGGCCCCTACCACTTCTATCAAGCAAGAGATCATCTCTCTCATGGATTCCATTAATACTGCATCCTTTGAGCTCCATGTTGAATTCAAGCCAATTCTTACTCAGCTTAATGAGCTATGTGATTCAGTATCCAAGATCAAGGATAAGGTGGGCTTGCTGGAACAACAAAAGCTGAACTTATCTGATGAAGTTCAGTAGAAACTAAATGCTCTTGCTAATGTTCCAGCAATGTTGGCCAAGGTATCATCCACCTTAGTCTCTCTATGTGCATGCTTACCTGTTGGGGGTTCATCAGAAGTTGTAGGGCAATCTTCTGCTGAGGGGGAGAAAGTAACTATTCAGCAACTCTTCAAGAAACATGCACTAAATAAGGCCCAAAAACAACCTTTTGTTTATGTATCTCCGTTTAGTGAAGACATTCCAGCTAAGACTAAGGGGGAGTCTTCAGCAAAGGGCACTCATATTGATGGCCTTACCACCAGCACTGAATCATCATAGAAAATGGGTCACCTCCCATCAAACCCAAAAGCAAAGGTGAAGTCACTTTAGATGAAAGAATTATCAAGTCTGGACTGGTCACTCAGGAAGAACTTGATAAAATTCACAAGCTTTAGAATGAAGAAAAGCTCAAAGATCTGAATATGAGCTTATATGAAAGAATTGGAAAATCTGAAGTTGAAGGCCTCTTCAAGAAAAAGATGTTATACGAAAAATTCTGTATAGCAAGGTTGAATAGAAGATGTCTCTCAGAAATCACAAATGTTGACATGATGACTTACAAGGGAGATATCAATCTAAAGTTATATAGGGCTGATGGAGCTGATGAGATCATAGATGACTTTCAAGGGAATAAGCTCTCCTATACTGAATGGCTATAGATTAGCAGAATCATTGAAAAGAAAACATCCAGGAGATGGGTAGAAGTTCACACAAGAATTGTACACTTTATGAGAAATCATGAAAGGCTTGGTCAGCATCTGAACATCAGCAACCAAATCTCACTGGAGGATCAAGATCCAATTCTGGAACTGAACAAGAGAGCCAATCTGGTTCAACCTGGTGTGGGTGACATCTTTGTCACCACCAAGAAATACAAAGATCTTGTTCAGTTTGAAAATCATCTCCCTGGACATGTGTTAGAAGAACCAGAATTGGGAATGATTATGTTCAACCATCATGAAAGACAAGACTTTATGGGTATTAGTGATCTTGATGATCTAAACAATGAATTTCTTGGAAACATTCAGAAGATCTTCTTTGCTCACCATGGTGGTCCAGGACTCACTGAAGCTGCAAAAACTTTCAGCATGTGCTTACTATCAATACTGGACATCAAAAACTCTGATCCATCAGTTCAGACCCCTGTCATTGAAGAACTTAGGCCAAAGGAAAACTGAATAATCATTTGTATTAATTTTGTTGTAATTTGTAATGTTATTGAATAAATGATTATCTGATGTTTATAAGTTATTAATTGTTTAGTGCAAGTAAGAAGTAGTTGTTATGCTCACTTACTACTGACATTAGACTTTGGTTATTTATATATCCAAATAGGGGAAGATTGTTGGTTCAGTATTTACTGACCTTGAACCAACTCTAGGATTTGAATATAAAAATCCCCCTAAGTGTTTCATGCTCAACAGTAAGGCCAGTCTGTTGATGGATGACCAGAGGAACAAAGTTCCTACTGAAGACTTTAAAGCTGAAGAAAGTTCAGCACTCCCCTTCCAGTGAACTTAGAAGACAAAGGTGTCTTCGCTTCAAATACTAGGCGGTCTAGTTGCTGAAGAACAAGGACTGAAGAAGGGCTTTCAGTTCAGTTTGGCTTGACAATACCAAACTGAATGATGTCGATCTCCTCTAGGATACTGAAGACTCTTCAGTATTCTGATGGTTTGCATTAGGCGGGAAAAGATTACTTTAAGTCAAAGTAGGTTGCTTATATACTTAGATATAAGTACAACCTTTATCTTTTCTAGAATAGTTTATTAAGTACTTTGTACTGTTTATCCAGCATGGGCATCAACCACCTATTGGATAAACTCATGCATTGGTACATGCAAAATGCAAACCCTAATTTACACTGCCTATATAAAGGAGCGTACATTGTGAGAGAAATGTAACCAATACAAGAGCTTAAACTCTGGAAAACCTTTCTCTCTCGATACCAACTAAACCATATAGCCAAAGATGCATATGAACGTTCAGATTGGAGCTTAGAGTTTAACTTTTGTTAAACGTTTAAGTAGAGGAGATCAAACCCTATTGTCATTCAAGCACTTTGTTATTCCGCAAACAAAGTGGGTTATAGATTCTTTATTTGATTCTAATAAAAGTCTATACGTTGAAAAGTATATTGGTATTGTTGTTTTAATCTTTCATAGTTCTTATCTAATGTTAAAACAACACACTTAAGTCGAAGTAATAGTTATTACTTAAGTTAATAAGTAATATCGAATTACAAGGGACCAACATAGACCCTTGAGGTCTCGGTGGGTAAAACTAGGCAGCCGATGGGAACCGGCTTGGCAGTGAGGAAACCCCACGGCCAGTGGGAAGCTCGGCTGACCAGTGGCAAAAGCCACGGCTGGTGACTATGTGGTGCTCGTTTGTTTGTTTCGTGCAACCGAGACCTTAGGTCTCGGTGGGCTATGTTTTGAGGCTCGGCTAAGCCGAGGGTCACCAAGGGTGTTGATTATTATATTGGCTAAATTAGTCAAGGACTAAAAATAATTAATCTATTTAGGGCCCGTTTAGTAGCTGGGTTTTACCAGGTTTGGGCTCATATATATTTTAAAACAAATGTTTGATATCACTAGGTTAGACTCACGCGCAGTCTTTAGTCCCATTTTCATATCCAGGCTGTCTCAGTGGGTTTTTGACATAACTTTAATATTAAAACTCATTTTTTATTTCAAAATAAATGAAAGTCGCATGTTTTTTCACTTCTTGCTCTAATTCTTTATATTTTAATTAAAATAATATTTATTATTTTGAATCAGTAATAAACAAATATATATATATTTATAATAATTAATTATTTTCTCTCTCTACTTTTATCCTCAAAACCTACTTTAAATCTTTTAATCAAACCCTAAATCAAAGTTTAAATCTAAACCCGCATGTAGAAACTAGAAGGAGGGGGGGTTGAATAATTTCTTAAATTTACTTGTTAAAGATTGGTTTTTAAAAATCCTTTTCAAAAACTTAGGCTTGAGTATCTATGTGAAACCTTCTTAAGCACAATATGAACAAGGTATAGTGCAACTAAACTAATAATCACAAGTATAAAGAATAATGAATGTAAAGAGATAAGGGAAGGAAAGATCAAACCAAACACCAAGGATTTATAGTGGTTCGACAACGAAGCTCACTACTCGTTCCTACTCCACTCCTCGAGTACTCTTTACTCGAGAGTTCACTAATTAACAAGCTCCTTAAGGTGGAGAAACCGTACACAACGTCGCATATCCAATTTCCGACTCTAAGCTAAAAGTCGAGCCCGAATCTTAGCTTGGACCAATCTACACCAATATACTTTAAGGACCAAGTATTAACCTTAATACATACACAACTTCCAAATAGACGCAACTACTTGGATCTTCACAACAATGATACAACAATGAATAAATAAGTTTGGATCTTCAATGGATCTTTGAGGTAGACACAACACTTCAAGGATGGTAGTATTCTTCTCTTTGCACTTTGAGAGGAAAAGATGAGAGGAGAAAGATTCACTTCTACACAAGTAGTAATCAAACAAATGATCAAGGATTTGAATGATTTAAGAAGTATGAAAGAATCTGGAAATGTATGTGCAAAAGAGGTGAGGAGAAAGTCTGAGAATGGTCCACTATTTATAAGACAAACATCCAACGGCTATATCTGCCCGCGGTTCCTTATTGGAGCCCGCGGTTCCTTATCGATAAGGAACCGCTATAGCCACTAAAGAACCGTCAGAGTAGACTCCGCTCCCTTTTGTCTTTTAGTAGATTGGTTCGAATCTGGGGATTAAAATATCCCGAAAGGATATTATAAACCAAGATAGAATATGCCATTTTCAAATTTCAAATTTTCAAATAATTAATTTAATAAAACATTTTCTTAAAAATAAAGTTTAATAAAAACTTGTCACACTTAATAAAAAGTGGGTTTTAAGAAAAGATTAAATCCTTGATCACTTAATTAGGATGAGTACTTGTTTGTACATACCTTAAGTGATAATGGTTGAAATGAAAAAAATACTTGAACTCAAGAATTCGTTTTTCGTTGTTTTCGTAAATGCTTGTTTATACATATTGTCGTAATCAAAACAAATCGAGTCGAAAAATGCAAGTAACTTTTTTAGGCATCATTGCATTAACAATATCCCCCTTTTTGATTCCGACAATACATAAACTGAATCACCTAATAAAAACAAGATTTTCGAAGACGAGTTTATTTCATTTCTCCCCCTTTGTTGAAGCAAAAAGGTTGCAAAAGTATTTGAAGAAGAAAAGAACCGGACTTTGAAAATGCCCCCTTGGTGCTTACTCCCCCTTGCTTAGGGCACCAAGGAATCGATATATGGTGACAAGCTACAAAGAAGGGTTAGTAGTAGAGAAGAGATACCCAACAAGATATAGCAAAGGTCACACAAAAAAAATAAAAAAATAAGAGAAGATACAAAGAATCAAGATAAGTCATGTTAAAAGGAAACATGATAAAGATACAAGGAAATAAATCATACAAAGATGTATGAGAAATAAAGCAAGCCAAAAGAAAAGCATAAATCTAATCCTAGTTAAACTAGAGCTCTAAGATTTGCTTGAACTAGATGTCTTGAAGATAAGCAACCAATGCTTAGAAAAAAGATAAGGTAGTGGTGGAAGGAGGTGGTGGTGGCTTGGTAGAGATCTCATAGTCATAGTGAAGAGGAGGTTTGACTAAGAGACTCTTGATGTAATTCAACTCTTCATAGATATGAGCCATAACAAGATGTTGGTATTGACAACAATGACAATATGTTCCATGATGCATGACATTATCATGTGAAGGAGGAAGAATACTAAAGGCTAGTAGTGGAAGATAATAAGTTCCACAATCAACATTCTTAGAAGAAGAAGAGATGTGATTTTGAGTGTTCTTGGGTGAATTGGGATTGAAAGCAATGGGAGAAAATGGAGGAGAATCAAGACTTTCATTTGGGGAATAAGACATTTTGATTTGAGGAAGGATGCAAAATGCTTAAGGTTTAATAGAGAAAGCCTAAGATATTTTGCAGGTGGTCAAAGGGTTGAAACAAAGATTCCAAAAAGTGTTGGAACAAATTTGGAGTTTCAGGAAAATCCGAAAAGGAAGGTAATGTGCACGGTTTCTTATCTCCACAGGCGGTTCCTTATCGATAAGGAGTCGCGGTCTCAATGGAGAATCGTCCATAGTGGGTTGAATTTGGTGATGAGTGAGGATTTTCCAATTCAGCAAATCCTATTTTTCAAGTTTAACTAATCATGGAGATATGCTAAGAAGCAAAGATAGACAAAGAAAACACACAATAACTCATCAAACAAGGTGATACTCCATAGTTCTCTTTTGTTCTTGCTATATTTGAGAGACACATACATATGAATTATGTAAGCTCATTATGAATAGAAAGAAGCTATGAAAAACGTTTTTAGATTGAATTAACAATGCAAAAACATTTCTCGACCATTTTCGAAAGAACTTTGAGAATTTTGAAAAAGAGAAGAGAAGTTTTCCAAAAAGAGTTTGTGATACTCAAAAACTCAAAGAAAGAAAAGACTCAAAAGAGAAAAAGACTCGATTAATTAAAATGTGCAATTAAGGAATATGTTTCATTAAACCTAGACCTAGACGCAAGTAATTAAAAGGTTCCATCTTAAGTGGCTTAGTGAAGATGTCGGCTAAGTTTTCTACCGAGGGCACCTTCTCAATCGAAATGTTCCCCTTTTGAACATTATCCCTAAGAAAATAGTGGCGAATCTCTATGTGCTTAGTTCGCGAATGTTGCACAGGATTCTTGCTAAGGTCTATTGCACCCTTATTGTCGCACATGATGGGAACATCATCAAGAGAAATCCCGTAATCAACAAGCGCTTGCTTCATCCATAGAGCTTATTGACAAGCTTTACCGGCACTCACATACTCGGCTTCTATGGTGGATATAGCAAGAGCGGTTTGTTTCTTGGAGAACCAAGAAGTTAAACAACGACCCATGAAGGTACAAACTCCACTAGTGCTTTTCTGGTCCACATAGTCTCCCGCATGATCCGAGTACGCGTAGACAATGGTTTCTACGTCGGTCCCTTTAGGATACCATAATCCTAAATGTATAGTGCCCTTAATGTATCGGAAGATACGCTTAACCACTTCAAGGTGAGAGGTTTTGGGAGCCTCTTGGAAGCGAGCACAAAGGCAAACACTAAACATGATATCCGCTCGACTTGCCATTAGGTATAACAAGCTACCAATCATACCTCTATATTTGGTGTTGTCTACCGACTCACAATCATCATCTACGGTGAGTTTAGTATCCGAGGCCATAAGGGTCTTCATTGGTCTAAAGTCTTCTAATACAAATTTCTTTAGCATTTCTTTAACATACTTGGATTGATTAAATAAACACCATCGTCCATTTGTTTAGTTTGGAGTCCTAAATAAAAGTTAAGCTCTCCCATCATACGCATTTTGAACTCGTCATGCATGATTTTGGCAAAGTCATCACACAATAATTCACAAGTTGAACCAAATATAATGTCATCAACATATATTTGTACGATAATGAGGTGAGAACCTTTCTTCTTTGTAAAAAGTGTATTGTCTACCATCCCCATGGTATACTTATGTTTTACAAGAAACACTTTAAGTCTATCATACCAGTTTTGGGTGCTTGTTTGAGACCATAAAGAGATTTCTTAAGCTTGTAAACATGATCTGGTTTCTCAAAATCAATGAAGCCGGGAGGTTGAGCCACATATACCTCCTCATTGATCAAACCGTTAAGAAATGCACTCTTTACATCCATTTGTTGAATCTTAAAGTTTAAGGCACAAGCGTAGGCTAAAAGGATTCTAATGGATTTTAATCTTGCTACGGGTGCGTATGTCTCGTCATAATCAATACCTTCTTGTTGATTATAGCCTTGAGCTACAAGTCTAGCCTTGTTACGAGACACAACAACATTCTCGTCTAACTTATTCCTATATACCCATTTGGTTCCTATGATGTTCGAACTTCTAGGTGGAGGAACAAGTTCCCAAACGTCATTAGCAATGAATTGATTCAATTCCTCTTGCATAGCGATGACCCAACTCTCATCCATCAAAGATTCTTTAACATTCTATGGTTCAATCAAGGTGACGAAACAAAAGAAGTTACTTTCATTTTGGACTTGATATCTTAGGGTCCTTTGATTTAATTTGCCTATGACGTTATTGAGAGCATGATCCTTTGACTCCTTAATGTTTACTCCCTTTTCAACACTAAGGTCTTCAACTCCTATGTTTCTAACATCTTTGGTATTAACTATGTCTATTTCATCCAAGTCATCATCTTCCGAAGGTGGTGTCTTAGATGAAGGAGGGGTTTCATCAAATGTCACGTTAAGTGATTCTTCAATTCCACCCGAGGTTCTATTAAGGACTATGTAGGCTTTCTAGTTTGAGAATAACCTAAAAAGATACCTTCGTAAGACTTTGGGTCAAACTTAGTAAGGTAGTCTTTGGTGTTGAGAATGAAGAACTTGCTTCCAAACACCCTAAAGTATTCCAATGAGGGCTTCTTACCTTTAAGAATATCATAGGGGGTCATTCCTAGAAAAGGCCGAATAAGAATTCGGTTGAGAATGTAGGGCGATGTGTCCATGGCATTGCACCAAAACTTTTGAGTCAAAGATTACTCATTTAACATCGTCCTACTCATCTCTTGGATGGTCCTATTCTTCCTTTCAACTACCCCATTTGATTGTGGAGTGCGAGGAGCCGAGAAGTTATGGGTAATACCATGAGCTTCACAAAAGGCACCAAATTGCACTTCATTATCAAATTCCCTACCATGATCCGTCCTAATATAGGCAACTGAACATCCTAGTTGATTTTGAATTCTTCGAGTAAAGGTTTCGAAGTGATCGAAAGCTTCATTCTTAGAAGCCAAAAATCTAGTCCAAGTGAATCTAGAATAGTCATCAACTATAACTAAGGTATAAAGGTTACCTCCATAACTCCGTATGGCGGAAGGTCCAAAGAGATCCATATGTAGGAGCTCTAAGCACCGAGAGGTCGAAACCAAATTCTTGGCTTTGTGACTTGAGTGAACTTTCTTCCCAACTTTGCAAGCATCACAAAAGTGACTATCAAACTTCATCTTGGGGAGATGTCTTACCAACTCCTTAGAGACTAAAGATTTAATTAAACGCATATTAGCGTGACCTAATCTCCTATGCCAAAGAGTAGAACTATCATCTAAAGTCGCTAGACATAAGTTGTCCTTTGACTTCCTATTGACCTTCATGACATAAAGCCCATGCTTTCTAACACCTTTTTCAATGACATTTCCATCTTTTATGATTTCACTATCATATTCTGAAAAGATGACCTTACACTTATTGTCACAAATTTGACCTATACTTAGAAGGTTAAAACCTAAGTTATCTACGTGCTCTATGTTTTCTATAGTCATAGAGTCAAGAGAGACCGTACCTTTGCCAATGATATTACTACGTCGATTACTTGCGAATGTAACATTACCTCCATCATATGCTTTTTAGTGCGAGAAAAAACTTCGATTACCCGTCATGTGTTTAGAACAACCACTATACTTAATCCACTCATCGGGCTCTAAATCGATTCCCAAGCATATCTAGGTAACAACACACAAGATCAAACATTTGGTCCCCAATATCTCATGGGTCCAAAGTTGTTAGTTCCAAACATCCCTTGCATTTGGTTGGGATGCATGAATGGAGGAGACATTCCCCATGGGGAAACGTATTGTTGTTGAAAATTATTCCAATTCATATGGCTATTTTGTTGTCCATAGTTTCTCCTAGGTGTCTTTGATCTTGATCTAGAATTATTGTTATTCCTTCTAGGTGTTTCAAGTTTTACGTCTAGGTCGTGATTTAGCTTGATCATCTCTTTTTGGTGTTGGTGTTCTACTTCTAGGTTTAGACTCATTTCGTACTCTTGGAGGAGTAGATGTTTGTCTAGATAAGTTTCTAGTTCCCATTAGAGGTTTACTCAAGGGCTTGTACAATTTATCTAGAGTAGGAATTTCAAGAATGGGTACTTTGACCTTGTTAATAAGAATATGTTTTGGCCCTTCACCTAAAATAGACTTTTCTGAAAGTTCGGGATTTTTACAAAAACTTTCTTCTGTCTGCGGTTCTTTAGCTCCACTTGCGGTTCCATAGCAATAAGGAACCGCACCATATAGTGGAGAACCACGTACAGGGGTGTGTTTTTCTGAAAACCTAACTTGTTTTGGTTCACTAGTTGATGCTTCATTAGTGTTATATCCCAACCCAAATCTTTCCTTAGAATGAATTTGTTTGTTCAACATATCATCAAGAGCACTAGTACCTTTCATGAACTTTTCTAATTTAATGGAGGTACTCTTAAGATCTTCATTCTCTTGTCTAAGGTTTTCACATTTTAAACAACCTAGATCAACTTCTTTGTTTTTCTCAAGCTTAGATAATTTTTCTCTTAGCTCACTAATCTCATTCTCAAGCTTAGTTCTAGTTGATTTTAGCACTTTGTTCTTTTCAATGAATTTAAGGCTAAGCTTATGTAAATTATTGTATTGGCCTTATAATTCACTATCATATTGAGAAGAACTATTATTTCTATAATAATCGGTTTCGGAATGTACCTCTTTAGAAGTGTGAGCCATAAGACATTTCTCATCTTTGGGGTTGTCATCAACATCTTCACCGCTATCGCTTCATGAACCTCCAACGAACGCCGTGTGGTTCTTGTCGCGTGAAGGCTTAGGAAAATTGATGAAATGATTCGGATCACCACATCTAAAGCATTTCCTATCACCTTTATCATCTTTGACAAATCGTTTTTTGGAGAAGGGTTTCTTGTCGTTGTTTGGTTGCCTCACGTATTAACCTCGTCTTTTGAAGAACTTCTTAAAGTCTCTAACCGACATGGCATATTACTCATCATCACTATCCGAGGAGCTTTCATGGTCACTTTGCGCCTACTTGTCCTTGAGTGCAAGAGACTTTCTTTCTCTCTTGGTTTTCACCATTTCTGAGTCCTTCAAAATTATCATCTCATGAACTTTCAAGTTACCAATGAGTTCATCGAGTGATAATATGGCGAGATCCTTTGATTCTTTAATCGCCGTGACTTTAGCTCTCCATTTTGGATGCAACTCCCTAAGAAACTTCCTAACATTTTTCTTGCTAGAAAAACCTTCATCGAGTGCTTTTAGACTCGTAATAATAGTGTTAAATCTAGAAAATGCACTATCAATAGTTTCATCTTCTAAGATGACAAATTGTTCATATTGTTGAACAAGAAGATTGATTTTACTTTCTTTGAATTGGCTATTACCTTGGTGGGTTACTAAAAGAGTGTTCTAAATATCTTTAGCGGCTTCACACATAAAAATCCTTTCGTACTCTTTCTTTGGTAAATCATTATAAATCACCATTTTAGCCTCATTATTTTTAGCAAGTTTCATTTTAATATCATCATTAGCTTTGTCAAAAGTGACTATCTCTTTGATTTTAGAAACCTCATTATATTGATAAGGTAAAAAATCACCATTGCTAATAAATGACAAAGATCTAAATCTTTTGATTTCACATAAGTCTCAAATTTATTTTTCTAATAAATAAAACTATCGGTTTCAAAAAGAGGTGGTCTTTGCATGGATTGCCCTTCTAGATACTTGTTGGAATCTATAAATCGATTCAAGTTTTAAAATACAATATATTTTAAAAAGGCTTGAGCAACCACTCTCTAATACCAATTGTAGAAACTAGAAGGGGGAGTTGAATAGTTTCTTAAATTTATTTGTTAAAGATTGGTTTTTAAAAATCCTTTTCAAAAACTTAGGCTTGAGTATTTATGTGAAACCTTCTTATACACAATATGAACAAGGTATAGTGAAACTAAACTAATAATCACAAGTATAAAGAATAATGAATATAAAGAGATAAGGGAAGGAAGATCAAACCAAACACCAAGGATTTATAGTGGTTCGACAACGAAGCTCACTCCTCGTTCCTACTCCACTCCTCGAGTACTCCTTACTCGAGAGTTCACTAATCAACAAGCTCCTTAAGGTGGAGAAATCGTACACAACATCGCATATCCAATTTCCGACTCTAACCTAAAAGTCGAGCCCTAATCTTAGCTAGGACCAATCTACACCAATATACTTTAAGGACCAAGTATTAACCTTAATACATACACAACTTCCAAATAGACACAACTACTTGGATCTTCACAACAATGACACAAAAATGAATAAATAAGTTTGGATCTTCAATGGATCTTTGAGGTAGACACAACACTTCAAGGATGATAGTGTTCTTCTCTTTGCACTTTGAGAGGAAAAGATGAGAGGAGAAAGATTCACATTTAAACAAGTAGTAATCAAACAAATGATTAAGGATTTAAGTGATTTAAGAAGTATGAAAGAATCTGAAATGTATGTGCAAAAGAGGTGAGGAGAAAGTCTCAGAATGGTCCACTATTTATAAGACAAACATCCAACGGCTATATCTACCCGCGGTTCCTTATTGGAGCCCGCGGTTCCTTATCGATAAGGAACCGCTATAGCCACTAAAGAACCGCCGGAGTAGACTCCGCTCCCTTTTGTCTTTTAGTGGATTGGTTCGAATCTGGGGATTAAAATATCCTGAAAGGATATTCCAAACCAGAAAAGAATATGCCATTTTCAAATTTCAAATTTTCAAATAATTAATTTAATAAAACATTTTCTCAAAAAGAAAGTTTAATAAAAACTTGTCACACTTAATAAAAAGTGAGTTTTAAGAAAAGATTAAATCATTGATCACTTAAATAGGATGAGTACTTGTTTGTATATACCTTAAGTGATAATGGTTGAAATGGAAAAATACTTGAACTCAAGAATTCGTTTTTCATTGTTTTCGTAAATGCTTGTTTTTACATATTGTCATAATCAAAACAAAGCGAGACCGAAAAATGCAAGTAACGTTTTTAAGCATCATTGCATTAACACCACCTACAAACCAAACGAACCCTTAATTATTAATGAAATAAATCATGACTACATTAATTTAGCTTAATTAAAGACTTAGCCTATTAATTAATTATAGATTAAACATGACTTAATTAATTTAATTAATGGTATAAATATAATTTTATAATTAGCAAGTTTATGGTAAAATTTTATTAATATAAAATCATGCTTTATTGTTAATTAATAATCACTTTCAAATCATGTTATGTTATTAATCAATAATTATTTATAAGACTATAACATATTAAAGTATTTATTAAAATAAACTTTACTATTATATCATTTAATAAATTATGACTTATAAGAATATGTTCATTTAAGCTTCGGCTTATATTATATACTCCCTCCGTCCTAAAATTATTGTCACCAGACAAGATTCACACAGTTTAAGAAAAATATAATTATTACAACTTTCCCTCTTTTACTTTTGGCAGAATGACAATTTTTACCCTTAACTAATTAATTTAAAACTTCTTTCATATTTGTAATAACAACCCCACAAGTGAGGATAATATGGTAAAGTCGAACTAACTTCTCCATCTATTTTTAGAAGTGGACAATTATTTTGGGACAACCCAAAATAGAATAGTGGATAATAATTTTGAGACGAAGGTAGTACTTATTTAACAAGCTTACTACTATTATGTAAACTTTCTTTTTTTGGAAACTTAATAATTATGGAAACTTACTATTTTTAGAAACTTACTATTTATAGAAACCTGCTATTTATGGAAAGTTACTATATATGAAAACCTTCTATTTTTGGAAAGTTACTATATATTGAAACCTGTTATTTATGAAAAGTTACTAATTATGGAAATATCAAGTATAATAACATGAAATATATTAATCAAGAACACATGAAACGTATAATACTAAGAAAGACATGATGAAACATGAATAAGTAAAACAAGTCAAGAACAAGTAAAACAAGTCATGAACAAGTAACTTAAACTAAGAACAAGTAATTTATACATGAACAAGCAACTCATACATGTCCTCTATTATGTAGCTTACGTGAAGTCGGAGTAGGAATTTTACGCTGTTCATCTCTTTTGTCGTTTACTGGACATAAGGTACGGATATTCCGTTCTTTAGTAAGGACATTCTCTTTCTATGCATGATTAGGGTTCCCCGTTTCCTGCCATTTGTTTCCTCTAGTTTTCATATGATAAAACTTTTCATTGTTTGCCATGCTATCATTTTAAATTTCCTGAGCTATATACATGCATGACCATGACCATCTAGTTATGGAGGTAACATAACCATGACAGTTGAGGCACCGATGTCATGACTCTTCCGTGACGAGAGTGATTTCTCGTGGCGTCCCTTCAGTTTACATTGGCCATTATTATTATTATCATCATGTGGGGCGTATGGGTGCATCCTAGTACATGTTTTGCAGGTTTACAAGGTGATTGTGGTGTGTGCTCTACATCTATCACATTGGAGTTGATCCCTCCACCCAGACTTATATTATTAGAGGTCACCCCTCTAATTGTATGACGAGGTCACCCCTCTATGTATGCATGCACGTTGATATATGTTATGACCTATATGAGCTATTTGACATTTAAATTATATTGCATGTAGGGATGAGCATTTTGACCCGAATCCCGAATCCGAACCCGAACCGCTCCCGGAACCGTACCAATTCCCGATACCCGAATTCCGTTCGGTACGGGATCGGGACTACAAAATAAGGTGAAAAAAAATTCGGGACCACTAATTCGGTATGGGATCGGTACCAAATCGGGAAATTCCCGAAAAAAAAACGGGAAAATCCCGATTTCCCGGTACCGGTACCGATACCCGTACCGGTACCGATACCCGAATCCCGTTCGGGTACGGGATCGGTACATAACTTTTAGATCGGGAAAAAATCGGGAGCACTAAATCGGGACGGGATCGGGACGGGATTGGTCCCGAGCTCATCCCTAATTGCATGTATGAAAACTTAAGACTTTTCAGCTATTAACCAGTTTATAAAATATATTCTAGGTTTTCCAGGACATACACATATTCCACTGCATTTCATATCTTTTACTTATATTTCAGGTATTCTTATCATGTCATTATATCCGTTCACTGAACGCATTGTTGAGCCGTATTTTCTTTCCATGTTCCATACGGCAGGTATCCAAGAACAGACACGAGCATTTGAGAGTACATGCATAGGATGGAAGCTACCTTAAACCTCTCTCCCTTTTGTATTTTATATACTTATGCTTTGGTTGGACATATGTTTTCTCCTTTAGCCTTCTTTTATTCTTATCCACGTTGAGTTTATGTGGAGAGCTGATGTTTGATTCCGGCTTTCCTGTTGGTCTTTTATGTCTTTATGACTATATGCCTTATTATGCTTTGATAACACGCAATAAATATTGATATAACGGTCTACTTGTCAAAGTGAATAGTTACAACTATAATGATTCATGGAAAATGTTTATACACTTAAAAATTTTGTTCATTTCATGTCATCTTAAAATTTTGGAAAAATAATCAAAAGAGTCCTTCAATTTAGATCAACATGTCATTTAATCCAAAAAAAACATGTTTTTCCCATTTTCGCCAGGGCAACAAAAGAAGTAGGGCATTTCTGACAGATTGCCCCAAAAAAGTAGGGCAATTCTGACAGATTGCCCCAAAAAATAGGACAACAGAGGACACGTGACGCATTCTGCACCCAGTTGTCCTGTTGCCCTAAATAATAAATCATTTTTCAGAAATAAAAGAGTTAAGGGCTCTTATGAGAATTGGAAAAAAGATTTTATACTCTTTTGATAATTTTCCCTAAAATTTTTCTTACCAAATGGTTTAGTATGTATACACTAAACAATTAAAAACTTACAAGTATTTTAATAAACATCTCATCATGAACGCTCTTTTGTGCGTGTCGCTTTCATTTTCTATAAACAGACGAAATTTATAACTTTACTCTAGCACTTGTTTGTTGCATAATAATCTATTCCCTCGCATAATTTAAGATTAATTAAAGAATAATCAATCGTCATGGAACTCATTTAACAACCTAAGATATGTACTAATCACGTTAAAGATATATCCGCCGTTCTAAAAAAATCACGTTAAAAATAGTAAATTTACAACAAATCTATTGTAACGCAATACATGGACGAAACCAGAGGGTCTCATGAGATTTCGTGACTCACATACATTTTTTCGGTGTAGTTTTTTTATTTTTGAAACAAACATTGATTTTTTTAAATGCGTTTTGTCAAAATATTTTTCAAGGGTTATTTCTTTTAAGTAATTGGGTGTTGCATCTTTAAGCTAGTATATATAATGATGACTTTGCAACAGAATAATGATCATAATTATTAGTAGAATAAAGACCATATCGCCATGTTAGTTGCGAGTAAAGCACAATGTAAAAAGGGATAATATTTAATTTGTCTATAAGCTAAGAAAGTTTGATTAAGACTTGGCACAAGACTTGTGGTCTAGTTAAAAGAGAATAAAACAATATGCAAATTGCAAAGGATACATTGCATATCTGCATAGAATCACAATCTATGACGACCATATCTAAGAATATAATTGTACAATTTTAGTGATAAAGTATAATTTAACCCCACCATTTTCCTTATAGATTGATGGAAAATGGTCCCACTTTGATGTTAATCTATGTCTCCGTTCATGCACCTTCTCATTTTCAATAGTACGAGGTCCAATTATTGTAGTTCTTTTAGGGTTTATATTCGCTCTAACGAACAACTTGAGCTTAATATCCCCCAACAACAAAAGGACCTTATGATTAAGACTTGTTTTTCCACATAACGAAAGGTTACATATGAAAGGAGGCAAGAGGTTTATTTGGAATGTGGAAACTAGGAGAGTTTAGCTCGGATTACATAGCTCGAACGATGAATCGCAAGAGTGTTCGAGTGCTTGTTGAGCTCATGGCCTAACTAGCAACTTTACGTTTTACGTAAGTTTCTCGTATGGGAAGAGAAGGCGTGCATTGTGTCTCCGAATGTCCGATAACATTTTATCGATTTATCATTTATGTATTACGGAGTAGTTCTTTCTTGCCATGAGTGTCAATTACAAAATCATAAACATAAAGATTAACGTGAGATATATCATTCACATTAAAGTTCATTAATCATACAGTAAGTTTAGGTATGGTAAGAAGTTAAGAACCCTTTTATTCATAGATATATCATGAACCCCAAATCCAAACATCCCACCATTCTTTTCGGCAAAGCCAAATTACACCGAGCTGCCAAAGCTGTTTCACTGATTTTTCATCAAACATATACACGATTCTTGTTATTCAAGCTAACAATAGAATGTCGAATAGGATTTTACGAGTCGGAGAGTATCCTGCGCGCTGTGATGGGAGCTAATTTGTTCTTATTATAATCAGGGTTCTAAATAGCGCGCTATAGCGCGCCTTATAGCGGGCTATAGCGTGAATCGTGACCTCCACGTTACGAAACAGACTAAGGCGACGTCTTAAGGCCTAGCGTGCTAAAAAGCGCCATAAAGAGTGATATAGCGCGCTATAGCGCGTAACGTGGCGCTTTTTTCGAATCTTTTTGCTGATTTACAAGAATTTTGCTCGTTTACTAATTTTTGACTATTTAGTTGACTTGAGCTTAGTAATTTTACTATGGATATAAAATAGCCAGTTTTGTTTTCAACTAAAATTAAAATATTACTCCATTTTATAAACTCGCTATATAAATACTAATTTATAAATATTTTGTGCCGCTATATATCACGCTTCAGAAAACGCCATAACTTCGCTATAGCTTCTGTAGCTTGTAGCTTGGCAATAACGCTACACCACGCTTTACGCTATTTACAACCTTGATTATAATACATGAGTAAATTGTTTTTTTATATAAGTGAGAGGATCAGGTAATTATATATTGGGAAATGCTAATGACAGTCCTAACCCTCAGGGCTGTTGATAACAACAATTTTTTCACAAAATTCACTTATATTAAACCATTTTGAGAAACATATTTCACAATTTTCGCTAAAATAACCAATAAGAAGAGTAAATTAATTTTTTTTATGAGAAATTTTAGGATATGGTTGCTAATTATGGATGATTTTGTTTAGACATTTTATTTTGTCTTGTCAAAATACTTGAAAAGTATTTGTTAACAATAAACCTAAGGGTTGACATTAGCAAAACCCATATATATTCATAACATATTTTGTTTGTGTAATTTACTTTTTGTTAAAGGGTGTCCTAAAATCATAAATACTAAGAGTTGATACATGATGTTATTAAATTTGTGTTATGGAAAAAAATTAATAACACATCATCACTTCTTTTCATGACACTAGAATATTCATAACACCAAATACACCGCCCTTCTTCGTAATATTATAATTCTGGTTCCATCAAGTACTTTAACTTTTGACATTCTCTTATAAAATGCGATAAATACTTGAAAATGCGAGTTGCGATGTGATTCTCGTGCCACCAGTTGATGTTTTCCGTCCATTTGGTATGGTGTGGTGGTGACTCAACACTCAAAAACACGAGATGTAATGTGAGACTCGTGTCATCCGTTTTCGAAAATGGCTCAAACCATTGACATAATGTACCTTATGCTTTAAAATTTTGAAGGGCTTTTATTTTTTGTCCTGTATAATAGTATTTCGGCTATTTTTGGTCCTATATCGTGATGCTATATGTAATAACGAAACTTCACAGGTTTGTCAAACAAGAAAAAGCCCAAGCCCACTTTGAGCCGGGCTGGCCAGTAGCCACGTTAAGCCCGTCAGGTACTATCGAGCAACTGAGCAAAAGTGTAACTAAATACAGCCTTCACGGCAATGGCTGTTTGGTTCGATTCAGTTTGGTTAGCTAGAAGATTTAAACTATTAGTTGTAAGAGGGGTAATTTATTTTATACTCAAAACAGAGCCATATTAGATGGGTAATTTGATTCACGGATACCGAAAAGAACAGTTGGCCGCGACTTCATGTCACGGTTAAATGGTTAACCATTTCAGAATGATGCTTAATCGAGTTTGGCCGTAGTGCACTAATAGTATCTATTACATTAATATAAGTATCTATTCGGTGTTTATAGGTTAAAATTACATTAATCAATTTTCATGTTTGGTAAATATTTACATTGTGACTTTGTGAGCGAAAAAGTCTTATGTACTGTAACTAACAAAATCAACATTTGTACAAATCTTTGAATATATAGTAAATTCGTTCGAATACCCGCATAAATCTAAAGTTAACAACCGAAACCGAACCGTTATACGAGGGTTTTCGGTTTCGTTTGGTTTCTTCGATTTCAGGTTTTTTTAATTTCAGATTGAGCGGTTCGACTCGATTTGTCGTTTTTAACACCCTGGGTCTGGAATTTTATTTTGTCCAGGGGGTTTAGCATCAACAGATGTTTCTGAAAGAAGTATGTTGGCTCCCACGAAGTTAACATACACGTTACCACTTTTTCATATCAACTCTTCTAGGCATGTTTGGATCTAGATTGCCATGTTTACTAACGCGTTGAGCTATATGAGACCCGCACAAAATATACGTAGTATTGACTTGATTCAAACAAATCAAGTTGCGCAATAAGTACTCAATATTGACTCGATTCAAAACAGGTCAAGCTAAAAAACATCAATCCGATCCATATTAGCCTTGACTAATATCACTGTTAATCTCTCTAATACGGCTAATCACTCAAGTCCGGCTGAGGCCGGTTAGACTTCTATGTTTCAAGTTATGTTATTCGGCTTGAAACTGAAATTGTATAAACTCGCTTGACTTGATTATGCCCCTAATAGCAAGCCCCTTTCCTTAATGTCTTACGCAAAGCCAACTAGAAGGCAGTTTAGAATATAAGGGTACATTTTCTACAGTATTATCCAGGATCCCACCTTAAAGGATTGAGCCTCAACTCAAGGCAAGTCCACACAAAAGCAATCAACCCGATCTTATTCTCGGACATAAGAACATTTTAACAATTCAAGTATCAGACAACAATTATGCAGTTAATAGATGACTTAAAGTGCTTGGAAGAAGCACCACCAAGAACAAATACATACAAGCATTGCGCTTTATAAAATGATATCTCAATGTTTTGTCATCTACATAATATCTATTAGACCATAATTTACGCTCATGTGGTTTGGAATATGCAGCTTTGATCACTTGATAACTTGAATCTAGATGCCCATAATATCCTAGATCGGGAATTGCAGTAACTTATTACATAAAAAGCTTCCACCCTTGAAACAAGTAATTAGGGGTTTGAAATATGCAGCTTTGATCTACTGTCTTTTCTGTATATAATTACTATCAGAAGCATAGATGCATGCTGCATCGTTTCTTAGGGTTGTGAAACTTGATGTAAACGAGGAAGAAGAAAGAGTGTGACGGGTGCATTCGTTTGACATTTGTTAGAGGTACTAAAATCTGGGGCCTGCAGACATTGTAACACATAGATACATACAACACATTACGAAGACACAATTATGAACCAAGGTATACAAACACTTGACAAAGGAATATCTGCAAGTTTAACTATACAAACTACATCATTTTAGGTACATATAGATCTAGCGCTCCGTAGACGACTGTCCCACAAGCATGTCCATATGGTAAACACTAAACAAGACAGGGTACAACTACGCATGCAGAGAAACACAAGCTCAAATGAGTAGGGATATGAATACGATATCTCTGAACTTAGGAGTAGAAGACATGTAAGTGCAGATATTCAAGGCACAAGTACGGGAAGAGTTCAAACAGAAACTAAAAAAATAATAAAAACGAGCAGAAGGCCATTAGTCAAGCTGCATATCACCCGCACCCCTGTGTATCTAGCAGCAGCCAAGAAAACACTTACGCTTGACACAGACACACGAACCTCACTAAAGGTACTAATACTTCATAGACCTAAAATTGGTAACTAATGTCTTCTTTACCATAATGTAACCATTCTCACATTGAATACTGTAATAACTTAAACCATAGCGGAAAACAACAACATTCATTTCCTAGAAAGGCTCTAAATGGTCCACTATCCAGGATAGACAGTATCTCATAAACAAACACAATGACAGTTAATATTATTCATAAATCATAATTAACCAGTACGAAAACAATATAATTATGTACAACAACAAATTATATACACTATTTACACCCGTAACCATTTTCGCAGTTAGCAAACGGGAATAAACCTAGCCGAAACCGAAACCACCTTCTCCCGGTCCGAATCGGACACAATCCTAAACACCTTCTTAAACGCAAAATGCAAACAGTTCGAAAACACAATCCAACACAAAACCTCGTAAACAAAATCAAAAGCAGGATCAGTGGGTCCCACCGGCACAGATTCATCCCAACTAAACCCATCTCCCCCGCCACCACCACCACCGCCACCGCCAAAAGGGCCATCTCCTCCGTCGAAAAAGCCTTCACCACTGTCGTAAGGACCACCGGTTTTGGAGCTGCGTTTGATACGGCATCGTTTACGGGCGAGTTTTTTGGGGGGTGATCTGGGTTTGATGGTAGGTGGGGCTGTGATGGATTGGATTTGGAATCGGTGGGTGGTGGTGGGGATTGTGGTTAGGGTGTCGGAGATTAAGGAGAGTTCCATTTGGGGGGTGTTTGGATACGGTGATTAGAGTTGATTTGATTTGATTTGATTTGATCGGATGGGTGTGTTTGGGTGAAGAAGGGGAAATTGGGGAAGAAGATATTCTTCGTAAACGGTGGCGTGTCAAGTTTTGTTACGTCTACAAGACTTGTCACTAATTCCCATTCGTATCTTATTCTTTTTTCACATGTTCATTGATTATGGTGTTTGACTTTTCATCTAATTCATTTGGTCACCTATATCCCCTTCCCTATCGCGGGCTAGCTCGTACTAATCACACCGTTTGAAATTTAGTTTGGTTCGATTTGATTTGATCAAGAAAAAAATTAATCGAATAACTTAAATCGAATAAATCGAACAACCCGAGAACTGAATCGAAGAACACTCCTAGCATAGATGGAACTTGAACAATTTTAGTGGGAAGGCCGAAAATTTAAAATTATCGACGAAACTACTGAAACTTCAAAACTAGTACTACACAATTATATTCCGGAGGGCCGATCAATACTTCTTGTGAGGACGAACTACAGAATTTTCCAAATATACTTTTAATTTTTAATATAATTACAATATCAACACCAAATCTTAAGAGGGACATAGCCCCCGGGTCCCCATAAAGGTCCGTCTATGACCCCCAATCAAAATTCCTCTTGATGCTTAACACTAAACGCGCACAACATTGTTTTACGACATTTTATATCCAGCTCACGTACCGTTGTAATGGACGAACAACCCTACCTATGGGACATACTACAACCTCTAGTGGTGAAGAGCCGACATCAAGCCAAACCTTCCAATTGATGTGAGTTATTGGAGAAGATCGGCGTATTATACTTAGAGTAAATTTTAACCATTGAGTGACGCTTTTTTAATTACATTTTGAAGCAAAAGTTTTAATCACCTGAGTTAAGATCGAGAAAAATAATTAAAGTGAGTAACATGAGAAGTAACAAAATTTATGCGTAAAAATATACTCTATTTGTTTCTAAATAAGTGTCCACTTTAACTTTTTTAGGTCTTCGTTTTTCAAGTTTGACCGTAAATATATATAATACTTGATACAATTATATGAATTAATTAATTTTTAAATGAAATTTCATTAGTATAATTTTTATTAAGTATAATATAACACAAATATAAATGTTTACAGTTAAAGTCGAACAAAAAAGACCGAAAAAATTAAAATGGACACTTATTTAGGAACGGATGGAGTATTTATTAGATATATGAGATGTTTTTTTGTAAAAGTGGATGTATTTCTTTTTAACCTTTTTAATTTGATATGTGTGATTTGATTGACGTATGGTATAAATCGTTTGACCCATTGCTATTTTTGTGGGTTTACTTGTCAAGATCGGGTTTGTATACGAACAACTCATTAAGTTCGACTCACGATAGGCCGCGCGCGGTTTGCTTGGGTCGCGGCCAGCCGTGCACCGCATTTGTAGGGTATCCGGTGATTTTATTTAAGAAGAGAATAACTTAATTAAGTAAGAGATATACAACACAATGACCTTGTTGAAAAACTGGGTATGTTTAATTTGTATGGAGTTTCTGATTAAACGGGATGCTAAAATACATGAACCTAATCAAACACCATGCCAACCACATGGACTTATTTTGTTTCTTTTATGTTTCAATTTTAATCTTGAAGGTGGTGTTGGATTACTTCATTGAAGATAAAGGACCTTTTTGGGACAAAGCCCAACCTCATCTTTGATTGGCACAAATTGACTTGGACGGAAGGACTCATAGTGTAAATATTATGGGGCCCATTTTGCAATGTTAACATTTTGGCTAAATAATCTACCCGACACTTCTTTTGTATGTGGCTGGGTTTTTCATATGTGTGTTTCTATTTTGTGGATACTCTCTCTTGTTTTAATCTTCTAGCCCAGATCTATTTTGTAAAATTGTTATCAATTTAGATAATATGACCACAACAGTGTAGCTGGGGTGATCTTTAGCATCTTTTACTTTGTAGTTAATCTTGATTTAATAAAAAGTTTTAGATTCTTGTTTATAAGCTGGTTTAAAACTATTGAATCGTGTTTTTCTACATGGTATCAAAGACAGGTTGCTCTGGAATCATTAAAAAAAGAAAATGATTTGGAGGCCTAAAAGATATGGCTAATTGTGTGCCTAAATACATGTGGCAAAACTTTATTGGTTTTTTAAGAAGCGGTCCCGGTTGTTATCTCCAATACAATGATGACACATATGTTAGGCATATAATTAGTCATCCCAATCAATACTCAAAAAAAAAAATTAGGGTTTCATTAAATTCGGGGTTTTTAAAAATTAATACTTTTTTGGCTAGATCTGCTATTGAGATATTCAGATCCATAAGTTTTTTTTATATATTTGTTTTACCTTTTTGATTAATATTTTTTAGGATTTCAATAATACCTTGTTTCCTAACCCATTTCTGGTGCATATGATTGATATATAGATCTATTGGTTTCCTTGGGTTGCCCTAATTTTTTAAAATTAGGGTTTGGTTTTGGCGGGTCTGTTTCATCCTAGACTATGTGAATCTAGGAGAAACATATCGATTGTGCTTTGTTTGCGTGCACTGTAACACCTCTCTTCAATCTCTTTTATTTTTTGTGTTTTTCTTGGTTATATGTGGTGTTATTGTCTGCTCTCTCTTTTATTTTTGCTTTATCTGGACCCTTAGTCTTTGCCTTACCCTTGACTTGTCACACTTGAGTGGTTTGGAAGCCTGGAAACTTTGTTGGCACTGATTGAGTTGCTTTTTCCTTGTTTGTGATTATTTTTGGGTTTCACCATGTCTGTTCATGTGATTCAGACACTGAATATCTTGGGGTGATTCAGTGACTTTGTCTAGTAAGCTTGATATTAGTGACCCCTTGCATTTTCAGCCTAATGACTCTGTCACTTTAACTGTTATATCTGTTAAACTTAAGGGTACTTAAAATTATCAACTTTAGTCTAATGCTATGTTACTTGCTTTAAAGGGAAAGAACAAAATTGATTTATTGATGGAACTTGTAAAAGATCCATTACTAATGATATTTAGGAAAATAGTGAGACGGGGTCAATGTTATGGTTTAGGTTGGATTGTTAACTCTATCTCATAAGAACTTTTTCTTAGTCAATTTTTTTTCAAAAAAAGCTAAACATGCTTGGAATGATTTGAGAGTAACTTACCATAAAGTTGATGGGTCTGTTAAATTTAATCTTCACCATAATATTAACACTTTTAAGCAAAATGATTCTAATTTATCTGATTATTATAATAGATTGAATGCTTTGTGGAGACAATATGATGCTATAGTTGAGTTACCTAACTGTGCGTGCACTGCTAATAATGAGAAAAAGAATCATAACAAATATTAAAATTGATGCAATTTTTTATGGGTCTTGATGATTCTTATATGACTATTAGAAGTTCCATTCTCTCTAGAGAGACTTTTCCGTATGTTAAAGATGCTTATGCAATCATATCTAGTGAGAGTCTCATAGAGTTGCATATAGAAATGTGGCTGGATCCTCTCAGAGAACTCAGGCATCTGCTTTCTTGTCTAATGGGCCTGCTAGAAACAACTTTCAAAGAAACCAAAGTTTTAACTCTCGTAACTTTAGACCTAACACTAGTAATACCCCTAGACCCAATGCTACTGTCAGACCTAATATATTTAGACCCGATAACTCTAATGGGAATTCTGAATTTGTATGTGAAAATTGAAAGTATAATGGGCATACTATTGATAGGTGCTTTAAAATTATTGGGTATCCAAATGATTTTGGGAAGAAAAAACATGGTCAAAATTTTAAAGAAAAAAATGTTTCTAAAGACTCTGTTGGCAACACCTCAAACTCTGAATTTTCTGATGAATAACTTGCCACCTTACTCTCTCTCATTAAAGATAACAATGGCTATGAAAGAAATGTACAAGCCAATATGAAAGATACTTACTTTAACTTTAGCAAGATTTTTAATGCTAACTTTGAGAAGTTTTTTTGTTCTAATATCAATATTTAGTCCAAACTAACTCACAATGGGAAGGTTGATGACTCATGAGCTAACCAACACATGTCCAACAATGAAAATGAGTTAGATAAGTTTATGACATATCTCATTTTATCACCCTAATAGGACTGAAGCTATTATATCTAAAGTTGGAAACTTAAAGTTGTCTAATTGATTGGTTCTGTTTGATGTGTTGGTCAGACCTGAATATTGTGTTACTTTGATTTTTGTGCATAAACTTGCTAAAGATAATAAGATATTTGTTGTGTTTGATGAGAATAAATGCTTGGTTTTGAATTAGGATTTGAATCTGAAAAATGTTATAGGGATTGGTAAACAATGTGGTGGTTTATATACTATTGAGATAATCAAGGTATTAAGTGTAACAATAGTAAAACTGTCACAACTTGTTCTTTGTCTCAATATGATCTGCACTGTAGACTTGGGTATCCTGCTGATCCTGTTCTAAAAGGCACCCTAAAGTTTGATAAACGTGAACAAACTGAATTTTGTGAAGTATGTCAAAGGGCTAAGCAAACTAGAAAACTTTTTCCTTTAAGTAATCATAAAACTAAATGTCTTGGTGATATTGTGCATTTGGCTCTGTGGGGACCTTATAAGGTTGCTAGTTATTCTGGGCATAAATACTTTCTTACTGTTGCTGATGACTACACTAGAGCTATCTAGGTGTATTTGTTAAATCTAAGGATGAAGTTGTCTCTCTTATTACCAGCTTTTAGAACTTGATTAAAAATCAATTTAAAAAGAACATAAAGGCTGTCAGAAGCGACAATGGTACTGAATTTGTAAACCAAAACTTTAACAAGCTTTGTAACGAAAATGACATAATACATCAGACCTCTTGTCCCTATACTCTACAACAGAATGACCTTGTTGAGAGAAAACATAGGCATCTGCTTAATGTTGCCAGATCCTTTATGTTTCAAGGGGAAATTCCTTTGAGATTTTGGACTGAATGTGTGCTACTTATTAACAAATTGCCTTCCTATGTGTTAATGAAAGTCTCCTTATGAAATGATATATATAATTAAACCTAATCTCTCTAATATCAGAATCTTTGATTGTCTTTGTTTTGCTTCCTTGCTTAATAATCATGACAAACTTAGTACTAGATATGAAAAATGTGTGATGTTGGGTTACTCTAGTTCTTAAAGGGTTATAAAGTTTATAGTCTTGATAAGCATTAGTTCTTTATCTCTAGAAATGTTAAGTTTTTTGACTCTGTTTTTCCTTTTAAAGACTCTGTTTCTAAAAGTAAATCTAAAGATATAACTTAAAATGTTTTCAGAATATAAACCGTTTAAATTTTTTTATCTTGATAACCTTGAGCTTTCTAATGATGATGAGGGAGTAGTACACACCCATAATAGTGTCAGTGAGTCATAAAGTGATAGTACCCACTTAACAATCTTTGGTGACAATGCCAACACTGTTGATTCCCCATTAAGTGGGGATGATCCTCAAGGCACTGATAGCATAGATGCCATATTGCATGAGGTTGAGGTTGCCACACTTGATGACAACAACCAATCTGAAGGAAATTTGGATTCTATTCCAAATGACCCTGCTTAGGGTACTCAAAACTTGAGAAGGTCTTCTAGACCTTCTGTTTTTCCAAAAAACTACAATGACTTTGTTGTTAACTCCAAAGTCAAGTATGGTCTTGAGAAGTTTGTCAGATACTCAAAATATAATACTGAAAATTTATGCTTTGTTACTCAACTCAACAAGGCTAGTGAACCAAAAAGGTTTTTTGAAGCATCTCGAAACTCTCTTCGGGTTGATGCTATGAATGTTGAACTTACTGCTTTGCTTGAGAATATAATACGTGGGAGATTGTTAAGCTACTTAAAGGTAGAAACGCCTGAGGTTTCAAATGAATTTTGAAATTGAAATTTAAGTCCAATGGTGAGATAGGAAGGTATAAGGCTAAGGTTGTTGCTCAGGACTTTGCCCAAAAGGAGGGCATTGATTACTCTCTCTATACTAAGTCTAATGGTGATGCCATTCTTGCTTTGCTTGTGTATGGTGATGATATTATCATCATTGGTAACAATGTTGCTGAAATTGAGAAGTTTAGAGTTTTTTTTTTTTTTGAAAATCAAGTTTATGATTAAAGACTTCGGAAAATTGAAATATTTTTTGGGTATAGAAGTTGTTGATACAGAATTTGGTATTTGCTTAAATTAGAGAAAATATGTGTTAGATTTGCTATCTGAGTATGGTATGCTTGCTTTTAAAACTTCTAAGACTCATTTAATGTCTAAGCTTGCTATATCCAGTGAACATACTTATAGTGGCCCATTACTTGTGAATATTGTTGATTATCAAAAGCTTATGGGAAAGCTGATCTACTTGACTAATACTAGACCTGATATTTTATATGTTGTTCATTGCATAAGTCAGTTTATGCATTCCCATTTAAACTCTCATCTCAAAATTGCTTTCAAGATATTAAGATATCTTAAGAGCTCACCAGGTTTAGACATTCACTTTAAAAGGACGTCTGGTATGTCTCTTAAAGCTTATTCTGATGCAGATTGGGCTAAATGTGTTGTGACTAGAAAATCTGTAAATGGGTATTGTTTTTTTTTTAATGATAATCTGGTTTCATGGAAGAGTAAAAAACGTAATTTCTCTTTAAATCTTCCACAGAAGAAGAGTATAGAGCTCTTGCTTCTGTGACCATTGAAGTCACATGGATTTTGAAAATTCTAAAGGATTTGCATTGTGAAAATATTTTGCCTATTAAACTTTATTGTGACAGTAACTCTGCTATCAAAATAGCAACCAATCCTGTGTTTCATGAAAGAACAAAACACCTTGAAATTGATTGGCACTTTGTATGGGAAAAATCTTAACTAGTGTTGTTAAAACTGTGAAAGTGGAATCTGCAAATCAAATTGCATATATCCTTACTAAAGGATTAGACACAATACAACACAATGACCTTGTTGAAAAACTGGGTATGTTTTATATGTATGGAGTTTCTGATTAAAGGGATGTTACATGCACCTAATCAGAACTCCATGCTAACCATAGGGATTCATTATGTTTCTTTTATGTTTCAGTTTTAACCCTGAAAGTGGTGTTGTATTACTTCACTGAAGACAAAGGACCTTTTTGGGACAAGGCCCAACCTCATCTTCCATTGGCACAAATTGATTTTGACGGAGGGACTCATAGTGTAAATATTATGGGGACCATGTTGCAACGTTAACAATTTGGCTAATATAACCTAGCCGACACTTCATTTGTATGTGGTTGGGTTTTTTCATATGTATATTTTTATTTATGGATACTCTTTCTTGTTTTAATCTTGTAATTCAAATTTATTTTGTAAAAGTAAAAATGACTAAAATTATTATTAATTTAAATAATAGAAACACAATATCTATTTATATTTATATGAAAGTGTAAAAACTAAACAAAAATGGAAGTAATATGGAGAATCCAAAGAAAGAACCGGCCCATAACACATGTCATACTGACCCGAACCAGCACAAAATTCGGAAGACATCGAATAGCCACTTCACAACAACAACGTACAAAGTGGTCCGGAACACATTCACAATCACTTTTGAATTTTCCTTATCACTTACCAAAATTTTTTCCTAGAATAAAAGAATAAATTAAAATAATTCCATGTTTGATCTGGATTCTAAAACAACAACAAAAAAAAAACATAATATGCATTAATATTACGTTTATGATCAGTAGTTTGTTTTGATATATATATATATCGATCCTATGAATAAAATGGCATCTGAACAATTAATGCCTGAGGGAGGAAGTGCACCACGTTACGTACAAATGCAATCTGAACCGTCTACCATGTCCTCCTTCTTCTCGCTTCACAACCCGCCTGAGGCTAGTCGGATCTTCGACGAGCTGCCTAAGGCTACCATCGTTCAAGTTTCTCGTCATGACGCCGGTGATATGCTTAGCCCCGTCCTCCTTACATACACTATAGAATTCCAATATAAACAGGTCTGATATTATGCCAATGTGATCACATTTATGTTGTTGTTGTGTACCATGAAACAAAATTGTGATATTTCTTATTACATATTGATGTATGATGTTACTGATTCTGTTTAGTTAATGAATGACATGAATTAATGTATTGTCGTAACTCGTAATATCCTGCATGATGCATATGTTACATGAAGATCCTAAATGTATCACACTCTTGTTAATTGGCACTATGCAATATCTTACTTTTGCCCGTCTTCTTGTTATTGCGTACGTATGTTGTTCAGCGAATTTGTCTCTACATGCCTACATCGGTACTAAGATATAACATAATAAGTTGATGACACTTGACGGAATTATTTGTTGATGGCAGTTCAAGTGGCAACTAGTGAAGAAGGCTTCACATGTATTTTATTTACATTTTGCTTTGAAGAAACGAGCCATTATCGAAGAAATTCATGAAAAACAAGAACAAGTGAGTTTAAGTTAAACTGTACGTTGTAATTAAATTTTACATTCAAGATGTGGCAAACAATTAGATTAACGTAATCACTGGCTGTTTGTTTTGAAGGTTAAAGAATGGCTTCATAACATAGGACTAATGGATCATGCAGCAGTTGTGCATGAAGACGACGATGAACCTGATGATGTTGTCACACCGGGAGCCCATAATGATGAGAGTGTTAAAAACAGGTGAAAAGTGTGATTTTTTTCAGGATTTATGAAGTAATAATTTTTATTCCTTTTTTGTTATAATGATTATAATTCTTACAGGTGGTTTTTTGTTCAGAGATGTTCCATCACGGGCAGCACTACCAATGATCCGACCGCCACTTGGCAGACAACATTCCATGTCAGATCGCGCCAAGACAGCAATGCAGGGATATTTAAATCATTTTCTTGGGAACTTAGACATTACGAATTCTCGAGAGGTCTGCAGGTTTATGGAAGCTTCTAGGTTGTCATTTTGTCCAGAATATGGTTCTAAACATAAAGAAGAATATGTATTTGTGAAACATTTACCGAAAATACCAAGCCACGATGACAGTAGACTATGTTCCGCTTGTCAATGGTTGAATTGCTGTAATGATAACTGGCAACAGGTATCGTGGCTTTTAACAGATGACACATTGACACGTCACTTTTTGGCTGATGTGTATTTTTAATGTTTAAATGATTAAATCTCTGTTCAGGTTTGGGCTGTTTTAAAACCTGGATTCTTGGCTTTACTAAAAGATCCATTTGACAAGGAGCCGTTAGATATAATCGTTTTTGATGTTCTACCTTCACCACATGGCAATGGATTGGGTAGAGTGGCATTAGCAAATGAAATCAACGAACGTAACCCCTTACGACATTCATTTGAGGCAAGTATTATGTACTAGTTTTTAGTATAAGTTAATTGGCAGGCCGAGTCATATAGCAGATGATGGATTGATGGGAACTTTTATATTGAAATGAGTTTAGGTGGCAAGTGGAAACAGAAGAATAAGAATAAGAAGTAGAACTAAAGCTAAAGTAAGAACATGGGTGTCTGCAATTAACGATGCTGGGCTTCGGCCTCCTGAGGGTTGGTGTCATCCTCATCGGTTTGGATCTTATGCACCACCAAGAGGTCTGGAAGATGATGATAGTGAGGCTCAGTGGTTTGTTGATGGTCGTTCAGCTTTTAATGCAATTGCTTTAGCAATTGAAGATGCAAAATCAGAGGTTATTTGCTTGTTGTGTTGGCTTTAATTACCATAAGTCAGTTTATCAACACACTTAACTTTTCATGCAGATATTTATGTGTGGGTGGTGGTTGTGCCCGGATCTGTATCTGCGCCGCCCTTTTCACGCCAATGCATCATCTCGACTTGATACTTTACTGGAGGCAAAAGCGAAGCAGGGTGTTCAGGTAGGCTGCTTATTTTAGTTAAGAACTTGTAATTGCTATTTAGAATTATGGGTTTGACTATATACAATCATAATGTTTGACTTCCCTTAAATATATATTCTGTAACTGAAATCTTCCTAGACAAAATAATAAACAAGAATGTGACCACAGTAAGGTATTCTAACTTTAGATGAAGAAATGTTTCATGACAGTTGTCAGGTATTGTAACTTTAGACGAAGAAATGTTTCATGACAGTTGTCCCGTTACTTCTTTGATATGCAGATTTATATACTTATGTACAAAGAGCTTGCTCTTGCGCTTAAAATTAATAGCTTTTATAGTAAGAAAAAGCTAGCTGCACTTCATGAAAATATCAGAGTGTTACGTTATCCAGACCATTTCTCTAGTGGTGTCTATCTTTGGTAAGCACTCCATATTTTTTCTTTGTTTATGTTACTGCTTATGTTCAAAACTAATCTTATACTTATGGTAACATTAGGTCTCATCATGAGAAATTGGTGATTGTGGATTATGAAGTCTGCTTTATTGGTGGACTAGATCTTTGCTTTGGTCGTTATGACTCGTATGAGCACAAAGTTGGTGATCACCCTGCTACGATATGGCCTGGTAAAGACTACTATAACCCTAGGGAATCAGAACCTAATTCCTGGGAGGATACTATGACAGATGAACTCAATCGTGAAAAATATCCTCGTATGCCATGGCACGATGTCCATTGTGCCTTGTGGGGACCACCATGTCGTGATATTGCTAGACACTTTGTTCAACGTTGGAATTATGCAAAGGTATTCAATTATTAATTTTCGATGAATTTTGTAGTAATATTCCTGTGATCTAAATTGGTTATAACTTGTATTTGTTACAGAGAAGCAAAGCTCCGTATGAACAAACAATTCCACTACTTATGCCACAACAACATATGGTTATCCCACATTACATGGGCAACAGTAAAGAACAAGAAGATGGAAAACCTGAAAGTTCGGAAGTACAACAACTACTAATCAACAGACAAGATTCTTTTCCCTCTTTATCCGCATTTCAAGAAATCCCGCTGTTAATCCCTCAAGAAGCTGATTTAATGGAATCACCTAAAGGACATAAGCATAATGGGGTGGGAAAATCTCACAATACATATGGCCAGTCAAGCAAACCGCCACGCGCTCCTTTCTCTTTCAAAAAATCCAAGATTGAACCTTCAGGTCCCGATATGCCAATGAGAGGCTTTGTAGATGACCAAGATACCTCAAATCATAAGCATGGGAAGTCCATTAAATCTTGTGATAAGGAGTGGTGGGAGACTCAAGAGCGAGGTAACTTGGTTGGTTCTGCAGATGAATCTGGACAAATTGGTCCACATGTCATGTGTCGCTGCCAGGTCAGCTTTATATTTTCTAAATGCCTAAACTTTCATGTTATTATTTGCATATTATTGAGATTTTATATTCTTAGATTATAAGGAGTGTGAGTCTGTGGTCAGCTGGAACAAGTCAAGTTGAAGACAGCATTCACAACGCTTACTTTTCCCTTATTGAGAAAGCAGAACACTTGGTTTACATTGAGGTATTTCATAAGCTCATATATCAAAAGATTGTTAAAAAGTTTTATAGTTGCTAACTTTTCTGTTGTATGCATGAAATTTGTGGCCAGAACCAATTTTTCATCTCGGGTCTTGCTGGAGATGAGATCATACGAAACCGTGTGTTGGAATCTTTATATAGGCGTATCATGAGGGCATATCAAGAAAACCAGTGTTTTAGGGTCATCATTGTTATCCCGTTATTACCTGGATTCCAAGGTGGACTAGATGATGGTGGTGCAGCATCTGTAAGAGCTATTATGCACTGGCAATATAGAACAATATCAAGAGGACCCAATTCTATATTGCATAATTTATCTGACCGTCTTGGTCCAAAAGTTCATGATTACATATCTTTCTACGGTCTCCGTGCTTATGGTAGAATTTCTGATGATGGTCTTATGGCCTCCAGTCCGGTATCATTTTAAACTGTGGCTCTTAAGTTGAAGGTCATCCACATGATTACTTTATGTTTATTTTAAGATGATCTCTTACACAGGTATATGTGCATAGCAAAGTTATGATAATAGATGATAATACAGTCCTGGTTGGATCAGCTAATATTAATGACAGGAGCTTACTTGGATTACGTGACTCCGAGGTAATGTTTTTGTTATCTATCTTTTTTGTGCTTTATTTTTTATTGCTACTACTTTTGTTTTTGTTCGTTTTATTACTGATGGTTATGGCCACTTCTGCAGATTGGAGTACTCATTGAGGATAAGGAATTTGTTGAGTCGTATATGGGAGGCAACCCATGGAAGGCGGGAAAATTTGCCTTGAGTCTGCGTCTTTCACTATGGTCTGAGCACCTGGGGCTTCATAGTAGTGAGGTTGCGTATTAGTATGTCTTTCTATATGATATTAGTTCACAGCATAGTAAAATGATCTTATGCGTATACCCGTTTATCTAGATCAACAAAATAGCAGACCCGGTCATTGATTCTACATACAAAGACATATGGATGGAAACTGCAAAGGTAACGGTCACAAGTATTGATTGACGCACTTACCAAAATTTTAAAATATATCTTTTGACTCTAATATCATGCATACAATTTTCCATTGACAGACAAACACCATGATCTACCAAGATGTTTTCTCCTGCATCCCCAATGATCTTATACATTCTCGGTACTTTTTTTTACCCCTCTCCCTCCTCTTCCTCAATACATGTAGAGGTGGCGCACGGGCAATTTCAGCTATTTACTTATCAATGAAGTAAATTGTGCCATGTTTGATATCTAATGGGTCAAATTGGGGAAAATTAGCAACAAAAGAAAAGCGGGAGAGAAGTGTTTCAGGTTAACCTTGTATGACCTGTTTGACACGCACTCAAAATTACACGTTTTGGCCCATTACACAAACTAAGACCCGCATTTAAAAAAAGTTACAAGTTTTTGACCCATTTCAGAGTTCACCTACTCATCCATTCTGCCATCTACTTTTCTATTACTAGTTTCCATCTATTAACGAGCACTAAAAACTACTACGTAATACACAGAGCGTCATTGAGGCAATGCATGACTGAAATGAAGGGAAAACTAGGACATACTACCATCGACCTAGGAATAGCTCCAAAGAAGCTGGAATCATATCAAGATGGAACTGCCAAAGGTACGGATCCTACAGCTAGATTAGAGGGCGTGAGGGGGCATCTCGTTTCTTTCCCTACGGAGTTTATGTGCAAAGAAGATTTAAGACCTGTATTTAAAGAAAGCGAGTATTATGCATCACCTCAGGTTTTTCATTAAATGTTTGTGCATCATGTAACCAAAAACTGTTTCTTTCGTTATTGCTTTTCGGGTTAGAGCATATAGAAGGACATAAGAGACAATGAGACATTCATAACATTCATATTCGATTGTTATAATTGTATAGATGATTTCTTGTCTAATGAGAGACAAGCTTGTAACTTATATCATTGAAGTGGCTAATGGCAGAAAAGAATTTCGTAATAAATTTTTTTTTGATCAACTGCAAATTTCATCCTGACTTCGCAAAAACAGCAATTTTGCCAGCTGAGTGGAAAGGTTTGGCAATTTTTCCATAGAACTTGTTAAAATCGTGCAAAATAACCCCCGATTCGACTTTTTCTAACTTTTGGTTGTTAACTCTCTCACATGCCATGCACATGAGGGTATTTTCGTCATTTCCAATCCCCCTTCTCGCGTCAGCACATCCCCACCTTTCGTCCATGAGTCCCCAAAGCATTTTCCCACCCGAAACTCTTTATTCCACCCTTCATTTATGCAAAATGTGTCCCTTAAACTGTTTTCCAGCAAAAAAAAGTTGACCGTCCACATTCGGACACATTTTGAAGGACGTAATTTGCATGACCTTTGAGATACTAAAAATTTTTAGGTACTTAAATTGCACGACCTTTGAAAGTATATATTCTTACGATCGGTTGTTCGTCGACATTCAACATTTCAATTATCTGTAACCCTAACTCTTTCACAAACCCTTTCAATTAATCAATTTATCTCAAGTAAAATGATCGAAAGAACTCCAATCCTTAATGAACTGAAGGAAGTATGCAGAGATTTAGAGGTCAACGCGTGTATCGGTCTGTACATTGGTCAAATGGTTGCGGCTGAACAAGCTTATGTGGATGTGTTGCGCGGCCAATGTGACCAGCTAAGGAATACCGTAGGAAATATCGAAATGTTGATCGACGAGATCGAGACTAAGATTGATATAGATGAAGATGGTTGGGTCGATTGTTTGAAAGAAATGCGTGATAGCGACACACAAAAGTTGGTTGATTTGACCAAGTTGGGATGCTATTAGCCATAAGCAAGCTTATGTTGATCTCATAAAAGATAGTGATTAGGACGTGTACTTTGTTTTTAATGTTTATGATGTTCTTCTTTTAGTTACTTTGTTTTAATCGGGGTGTGTTTTCAAACCACCGTTGTTTACTAATGAAAGCAGCCGAAATATTTGCCCCCTTTATTGTAAGGACCAAAATTGCACAAGGTTTCAACTTTCACATCTATATAACACATAACTCTATGTACAAACTTTCTCATTCGAAACAAACTTTCTCATTCGAACCAAACTTTCTTTTAGCATACAATGAAAAACATTCAGTCTGAATCTACTTCCAAATCCACTGACTTGGCTACACGCCTAATTGGATTCATGGAGAAGGAATTAGAGAATAAGATGCAATTAGAAGAGAAATTCAGAATTGAATTAATAGATGTGGAGGAGACTGTCACAAAGAGAGCACAGTTCATTGAGGAGATGGAAATTTATCTACGGGTTGAGGATAATGATGACATTTACCAAACTACACGAGTCTTGAAGCATGCTAAAAAGAGGGATAGGGAAAAGGCATTTCATTTCCAAATTGTGAAGGAACAATCCCATCTTGGTGCGCGTGAGATGGTCAACCTTCTTAAGAAATTGAAGGACGGAATGGTAGGATAGTGTTTAGGTGAAAATGGTTTTGATTGTGTGTTTGTTTTTCTAAGGTTTAATCGAAAGAAAAATCTTTTGTTTTAGTAGCTTGACATGGATTTGGTAGGCGTCCATTGATGTTTGACTCTAGAATGTCAAACATCCAAAGAGTTTCCAGTGACCAAAATTGTTAATGAATGATTGCCTAATTGTGTATCCGAAAACTCATGACAATGAGCAATTGAAGATTGACATATATTTGCAGTCATCGTGTAGATAGTTTGACATGGATTTTGGTAGGCTTCAAATGATCGTTGACTATAGAATGTTAAACGTCCTAAGAGTTTATGGAATTGCAAGAGCCATTGACCAACATTCTAGTTTGACATGGATTATTATCACCATTTAGACAAACTGCAAATTCATGTCGTAAATGGATTTGCAGTGATTGTTTCTAGCAAATTGCAAATCAATGACAAACTGCTCATACAAGTCCACTATTTTTGCCAAATTAGTCAAACTGCCTATATGTTGTTCATAAATTGCCAATGTTAGGCTTCCTTACCATAACCTATTACATAACCAAAAGTTAGATTAAAAATTAACACCACATTGATATAATCTTCTACAACTTAGCCATAACAAAAGATTAAGCTTGAAGTTGAAACCATTCATTTAGCTTTATTTTTCTATTGCTTGTTAGTCATCATTGCCATCACTCTTCTCTTCTATTCTTGATCTCTTCCACCAGCTCTTGTGCAGTAGCATCATCACCATCATTTGCCTCTTTCTTCACCTCAACAACTTCTGCTTTGACCTCAACAGCCTATGGTTTCACCTTAACAACCTCTGCTTTCACTTCTTCATCTAGAATCACAAACTAAATATCTACTTCATCCATTTGTTTTTGTTAAAAAGAAAATTTTTCATCCAAATCTTCAGTTTGAGTTATTTGCTAAAGCTCATCAAGTGCTTGATCAATGTCAACAAACATGTCACTAATCTCTTCAGGCTCATCATCAAGATGGTATGGATCATTATTCCACTCAACATCCATGGCTTCATCTAATCTGCATCATTGTCTAATGTAAAAAAATCCCCTGACTTGCCACTGATGTTATCACTATTATCAATTTCGTACTAATGAATCTCCATCCTCATATCAAAATCAAACTCACCAAAAGAGACATCATCACAAGTGACAATGTTTGAAACTTGTTGTTCTTCCTGGCTTGAATCATCAAACCCAAACTCGTTGTCAAGCTCTTCCAATATTCTCCTGAACTCATACTCAGCACTCATCCTTTTAGTCCTATCTTCAAACTTTTTTAGGTTGGCCATGGTGGTGGGAACTCAATGTCATCATCACAGATCGAAAATCATTAGCAACTACACTTTCGTCCCTACTAACAAAGCTTGTTTGACAAAATGTCACCATCTTCTCACTGTTGACACTGTCTGGATCTAACTCTTTCACAACAGCGTCACCAACATTTTCTTCTACTAACACAGCTTTACCCTTACGTGCCTTTTGTTCCATCATGTGCTGTTGCAGCAACAAAACACCTGTTTCATTATACACCTCCATTTCCTTAAACCTAGGAACATACTCTAAAAATCTGTTAACGTCTTCTTTAGACGATAGTTGTAGCAAACCATCGTCCAATGACTGGCCAAGTATCCTAAAATGAGGAAACAAAAGCATACATTCTATGTACCCTAAATCCTTAAACATTTCTTCTAGTGTGTGCATACCAAACTTGTCACATTGAATTCAGTCAAACCAATTTATAGTATCAAAGCGATATATTCTTTCTAGTGGTGAGGTAAATTCACCATTGTGATGGATTTGCATAGTATATAATTATTGATTCGATTTGGTGAAACAAACAAAAACACAGATAATCATTAACTTTTGGCAATGTACATAAGAATAGGAGCATGTCCAAACTAAGCTTACCATATAGAAGACCGAAGCTTACCATAAAGGAGACCCAAATCAGGGATAGTGGTACTGTGAAAGAGTTTTGCCAAAACTTATCCTTTTTGTGATTGGTGTTCTTGTTGTGAGATACAGATTGAGGGAAGGAAATGAGATGTGTATTTATAACATAAATGATGGATACTTTAGATTGCAAATTCATACCTCGAAGTGAATTTTTTAACGTGGAAAGAAAGAGTGTCGAATGGAAAATGCTTCCGGGGACGCATTTTGCATGGACGAAAGGTAGGAGATGTGTTGATACGAGAATGGGATCAAAAATGACGAAAATACCCTCACGTGCATGGCACTTAAGGGAGTTAATGGGGGATAACGACCAAAAGTTAAAAAAGTTGACTCGGGGGTTATTTTGCATGATTTTAACAAGTTCGATGGCAAAACTGTCAAATATTTCCACTCGCTGGCAAAATTGCCGTTTTTTCAAAGTCAATGGACGAAATTTGCAGTTTACCCTATTTTTTTAGTTCGTTGGTTCATTTAGTTTATTTTGAGCAACATAAATGTAGACAATCATACTTACTATTAGGGGGTTAAGTATGTTAAAATTTGGGTTAAATAAAAAATCTATCATATAATTAAATCAGGATAAATTTACTATACGTGTCATAATTCTAGACAAAGAAATATATAAAAATGCTGATGTGGCAATCCAGGAGCAACTTTAGTTGTATAAATCTGGGAAATAAAACTTCTCAGGAGTTTTGCTCCCGCTCATTTGAAGGGAAAACGCAACCCACGTTGTGTAACTGCAACGCTAACTGCAAATTGAAGAACCAAGTTTTTGTAATTGTTTCATATATTAAGAAAAAATATGCAAGATCTTGCGTGTAGGTGACCCAGAGCCGACTACAAATTGAAGTCTCAAACAAACTCTGAACAACTCATTATCTGTTCAATCGTTGAAAGGTATGGATATTGTTTATATACATCTTTACAAGTTTCTGGTGCCAATATAGTAATAACATTAAAATCACAATCAACTTATATGCATATTAGGTGTTCGACAAAATGCATAAAAAACAAAATTTATAAAAGTTGGTGAAATAATATATGCTAGATCCTCACATAATAATGATGTTATATCATTCTATCAATGAAAGTGTGTTTTAGTTTTACTACAATTCGTATATAATATAAGTTGCGGTATACATGAGGTTGCTCTTTCTGCAATTTTGTTTTATTTGGTAACTTTTATCTTGTCTGTTATTGAAGTTTGATTTATCTTTTTATTCCTTAATAAGGACTATCAGTCATTAGTTTCTTTTCGACATAACAAGTTGCAGGTAGTTGTTGATGTCATTGAAAGTTACGGTAAACATGAGATACTCATAGGTACTTTTGCTCATTTTCAGTTTGAATCTTTTGGGTAAAGATTTTCAGTTTGAAATTCATATACAAATGGAATGGCAATATAAGAAACCTATAATAAGAACACTTAGCACCCGCGGAAAGCTACATGAACCCTAAAGATGACATATTCGAATAGATAAGTAACTTACAATTTTGATTAATTTGTTAGCGGATATATACGTTGCGTGAAGTTTATTTATTCGTATCTAAAGTGTCATATAGTACTCAGGACGTGTATGACTTCTTTCTAATACTTATTACTCCACATCACTCATGTAGTTACAACCTCAGTTAGGGAAATACGTTATACAACAAATGAGTAGTTTTGAGTTTTGTCTCAAGGTGCTTATATTAACGAAAATATCTACTTAAAGCGAGACAGGTTCGAACTTGCTTATAATTGTACTAGAGAAGCACTTAAGCAGTTTATATAAGCAGTCCCAAATACCCTTAATGTGCTTATTTAGTCAGAAATAAAGAGATGAGTTGTTTATATGGAACACTATAAAGTACTAACTTTCATTAAAACAACATTTTATTAGTAGTTATTCATATCTACCTTCCTAGCAATTGGTTAATAAAAAGCCTTGGTCCAAATGGTTTGTAGTTCAAACTTAGTGGTTGTATAGATTCTAGATCCGAAGGTGTCTTTTTTGTTAGCATGGAGGTTTTATTAAGTGATTGTATACCTGATTAGCATGGATGTTTTAAATAACTTGAAAGGTTGTATGATATTCAAGATGTAAAGGTGTTTTTTTTGGTTTCGTAGCTGTTGTGTAAGCAATTTTTGGTTAAAAATTTGATTAGTTTTTTACTAGGAAGTTTTTATTATTATACTTATGGGAAGAGTAACCAATAAATGTCGAGGATGATTGTTTCTTTGCTCTCCAATAAGATACATGTGGGTTGTTATAGATGCATGTTTATATGTCTTCTAATTGTGTAGTATGAGATATGCATAGATGTAGTTACAACTTATCTGATGTTTTATTATAACCAGCAAGCTAGCATGAGTTTGAATTGTATGTACACTCGACCAACTTAGGTGTGTCATCGTTGTAGCTTTTTATACAGCATAGCACACAAATTTGGTCATCTCAAGTAAAGGCGACAAGTTTGTACATAGTTATAAAAAAGATCTATGTATTTTGAAGTAATGTTTTTTTGTCGGTTCTACTTTGTTAAATTATTATCTAGACGTTATAGCACTAAACACTGCTAGAGTGCTTTGCATAGGTTGTAAATTTTATTCTATAGACCATTTTATGGATATTGAGATTAATCTTTGTTGTTGCCTTTTTCAGTCAAGGCGACACCACCAGAAAGTTCCCAGTTTGATACTCTTCAGTTTGACTCCCAAATGAATGAGCTGTAAGTGCAATTATATACCATGTAGTGACTACCTTCATATATATATATATTTATTTACTAACAAGCAATGCCTTATGTTGCTGCAGCAGGCTTTCAACCGACGGACACGACTTTCTACATCTTACGACGAGGTTTATGATAGTTTTGATGCTATGGATCTACAAGAAAACTCTTTGAGAGGCATTTATGCTTATGGTGAGTTTTATATCTTTTTTTGTCATACATTCTAAATTCTGATGTGATTAAATCGCGTGGGCATGACACTTCTCTTTTTATTGCATGTTTTGAGAAGCCATCTGCAATTCAACAAAGGGGTATCATTTGCCTCACCAAGGGTCTTGATGTTATCTAACAAGCTCAATCCAAAACTGGAAAGTCTGCTACTTTTTGCTTAGGTATCCTTCGACAACGCAAATACACTGTAGTGGAGTGCCAATGGCTCCTACTCATGAGCGTGCGTAGCAGATTGAGAAGGTTATGTGAGCACTTGGTGTCTGCCTTGGTGTGAAGGTACATGATTGTTCTGGTGGGACCAATGTTCGTGGGGACCAATGTATCCTCTCAACTGGTGTTCATGTTGTTGTTGGTACTCCTGCTTGTGCCTTTAACATGCAGTCTCTTTGTTCTGATTACATCTAGATGTTTGTGTTGGATGAGGCTGATGAAATGCTTTCAAAAGGTTTCAAGCACCAGGTATTTCCTTTACATGTAGTTTTTATATTGCTTTTATTATATGCTATTGATACACTATATATGTTATGATGATATCAAGATATTATATAGTTGTTTGGCTCTGCATTAGTAATTATTGGTTCATAATTTATTTTGTAACATATAAAATGATTCTGATCATGTTTCTTTGAATATTAAGATTACAAGTTCGTGGGTAGTCAAACCCCGTGGATTAACCGGCCAATGATTCAGAAATCACGGTTACCAAAAAAAAAGTTCGTGGGTAGTTAAGTTACTTTTAAACATAATTTTTATAGTATGCTACTTAAATTAACTGGATATGTGATCATCGCCTTCATAATTTCTTTAAACAATGGGATGCTTTTAAAATTGCTTACAAATTAGTGTTAATATTTAGGGCTACATGTTGACATGGGAAGTATATGATTTCTAACTGTAAGTGTAAGAATTCGTATTTTTCCCGGTATTATTTTATTCTTGTATTCGTGCTTCTTGAATTTTCCAATGTATTACATTTTCTTGTATTCTAATATGTAAATCCTGAGATCATGATAATTTTAATAAATTATACTTTTTAAGTATTTTCTGATCATTGATAATACTTTATTTGGAATTATAAAATTGTTATTTTATTTTCCATAATTATTTAAATCAAAGTTTTTGATTTAAAATCACCCTCGTGCATTTTACAAAAGTTTACTCAAATCAACGAGTAACGAGAACTACTAGCGATCGCGATTTCAACGTTCGATGTTTTCTTTTTAATGACGCGTTAAGTCGTGTCGGGAAACCATATTATCATATTTATGATGCGTTTTAACTTTTGAAAAGAATTTTTACGAAACCCGAGTCCCGTAAATATTTTTAAAATTGACTAATAGTCATTTTCGACCCTTTAAACTATCTAATTGCTTTTAAGTCCAAAAGATTACAAAATTGGCAAAACAAGCCCCTCAACTACCACCATATATAAACAAAAATTACACACACAAACACATTCCATCTAACCAAAAATCACAACTCTCTCTCTCTATCTCTCTCTCTCTCTTTTCTCTTGTTCTTTCCGTCACCCTCTCTCAATCAAAACACCACCACCAAATTTTCTCAAGTTTGATTCAAAGAAAACTAATCAAAGTCTCATGTTACAAATGAAAAGGTGATCATTTTGGTATAAAATTTTCTTACATGCATGAGCATTTTTTCAAAATCATTTCTTGAAGAATTTTGGTTGTTTTGATCTATTTTTATAAATGGTATGTGATGTTTATCATCTATTTCATGATTTTTAGTTATTGCATGTGTGATTTTTTGTGTTTGATTTAGAAGGATTCGACATGCAAGTGATTTAGGTTATATGATGATATTAGGAGTGTGGGATTTATAAAAATGGGTCAAAAATGATGATCTTATGTGATTTTCAAATGTGTATTATTGATCAGCAGGTTTAGGGCTGTTTTTCATGGGTTCAAGTTGTATATAAGTTGAGATAATTGGATATAGTTGTAGTGGTTGTCTAGACGCTCGTTTTGGTATAAAGTAGGCCTTCTAACTCAAAACGAGAAAGAAGTTACACTAGTTTGAATATTCGTGTACCGGGAGGCGAGTATCGACATAACATGAAATTGTTGTCGATATTTGGTCAAATCTCGGGGACTATAGATTGAGTTTCAAAAAGGTTCAAGGCCTGTTCTTAGGCTTTAAACCTAGGGTCTCGAGTCTATTTTCAAACTTAGGTGTCAAGTTTACAAACGGTAAAGGTTATGATGGTCAAAATGGTTTCACGAATCAAGTGTTCAAATCTGTCCGATTTTTCAAGTCTAGAAAGGTGTTGAGCAGGTGGTTCTAAAATGCAAATCTTTGGATGAAATTTAAATTGAGTTTTATTCAGATTATGATTGAGTTTTTCACCAAGTTTCATAAAAATCCGAGTTGTCTAAGTAAGGGAAATGAGCTTGTACATTTTGTATGTGTCGGTAGATTTTTTATCGAGAAAGTAGTTTAATAAAGTGAACATATATAAGGGTATTGTAGTACCACTTGCATTGTTGTTCTTTCGGGCTTGTCATGGTTGTGTAATGTTGAGTTTATGTTATTAAGTATGGTTTACACTTGAGTCAGTTATTAATAAAGTGCGTGCCTAATTTGGTAGGTTGTGGCTTTCGTGTTTACCGGGCATCCATATCGTTGGTGATCGTCTTACCACTATTGTTTCTACTCGGCTTCTGAGTTCAATGATTCACTTACCTCGTGACTAGGTGAGTTCATAGCCCCTTTTTACTACTTTCACATTGTTTCTAAACGCGGGGTGAGATTTTACATGGTGGAACACATTCATTTAGAACTTGTATGCTATCCAGAACTTGATGATTTCCAACTGTTTTTCATTGATATTATTGTTTTTAGTCTATAACCCCTAATTTTCCTCTCTTGATCATGAACTGTTAATTTACTTATGTTGCTAAGCGCGAATGTTGTGGGTGGATCCATCGGGACTGACAATCCCCGTCCCATGTTGCGGTTGTTTAACCATTGATGCACTTAACATTTGATTTGTTACTTGAGTATTAGGGCTGAATACTCCCTAGAGGAACTTACATTGAGTTAAGCTTCAGTTCATGAACTAAATAGCAATAATAATGGTTTCGGACTATGGTTAATGTACATAACCATTTTCCCTATTTCTTGTTTTACAAATGATTGCTTGTGTTCCACACCTTTACTGCTAAACCTATGAATATCACTCAACTTTGTGTTGACGATTTTACATGTTTAATCTCAGGTATAATGCTTAGTTTTGCTTGGATGGGAGCCCGCAAGATATGATCGCAGCTTGGAGATTTCTGTATATATTTAAACTTTGGTTTTGGTAAAAACTGTCAGAAGTTTATCATATATTCTTGGTAACTATATGTTACAAAACGATAATTAAATATTAGATTTTTCCGCTTATAAAACTCTGGGACCTTTGTTTAAAACTCTGCTCGGTTATGATATGTTATATATGTTTTTATTACGTCAAATTTGTGTCAATTGTATTTTATTGTTTCTTGTACCATGACGTGGCACCCCCTTGCTGCCTATGTGTTTCCTTGCCTAATTTTGGGGGTCACACAGATTGGTATCAGAGCGATGGTTATAGGGAACTAAGTCGTTTTCAAAACTTAGTCTATAATCAAAAGTTCAAATATATTTCATGTTTCTAAGTGTCGAACACAGAATCTGCCATTTTTGTTCGATATTTGCGCGGGTAACTCTCTAATCCTTATTATTTACTTTTAATTATCGTTGTAGTATTTCATCTCTTGATTACGTTTTGAAATATTGCATTACCCTAATGACGATAATTACTATCTCTTTTCAAAGCCTTTATGCTTAATGAATTATCATTGGATATTACTGTGATTACATCTGCCCTTGTTGTATTTCTTGAATTCTTGTTCTTGTGAATTGATCTTGTTACAATAATTTTACATTGTTATGACATTTCATACTTGTATTCGGAGCGCGTATGCTGCCGACTTTTCATACTCACTTTTCTGAGTACTATTGCTATCTTGTTTATGCATGATACGAATGACCTCATATACTCGTTCGTTTTGAACCACTTGTTTTTCTCGACTCACCTTTATATGTTGTGCGTACTCTCGTGATATCATTGTTCGGGATTAAATAAGTGTTGCTTTCGATGAAACTTCCGATTTTCATATTATTACCGTGTGTGTTGCTTTCATTGTTTAACTCCTTTAAGATATCTATTTAGATATCCAAATTGCTTCCCGACCATTTGTGGTTGGATGTCTTGAAAAATAGTCTATAGACCATTGTGTAGCTCAATGTGTCTCCAAAAATACTAAAGGACATCGTGTGAGTCACACATCTCGAAGCATTCCTTGAATCCGTGTTGAATAATATCGTGAGTTTTCGTAACGTTGATTGACCTTTACGTCACCGTTCTACATGGCACTCGTATATCGATTAAATATTACTTCATTGACCATTCTACGTTTAGACTTCGAATTTCAACGTTCGTATGTACCCTAGAAACACCACCGTCATCTTGTAATTCATATCCTATGATATAATGTGGTGCTTGTTTGGAATAGGATTTTACTCCTATAAACTTGTATCCTCCCTTTTTATTAAACCTCCTCGCTCCAGGAATGTGACTTGCTAATGTTCCATTTCTTTCTCGGTATGTCTTGTGATTTTGGAAAATCACACCGCCAAGAGACCTTTCTGCATTGCATCTTGAAATCGAAGACACGGATGTCATGCGATGTTTTTGATTTCTTAGATTATCATTGGTATTCATAAACCTATTTTATACTATGTTTTTTCTTTGTATGCTTAATTATATAATCTATTCTCTTTCGTCTTTACGGAATCCACAAGTCGTGTGTGTACATAAATTCCAGATCGTTATGAAGTTTGATTAATTTTTAAGGTGTCGAAAAAATAAACTTTCTGCAGAAAAGTTACATGTAATTTAACGATGTCGAGAAAATATTTTTATAAACTTTACACATAAAAATATGTTTTTCCTTGTTGAGACGTTCGTTTAAGACATAAAAATCGACCCGTAAATCTTAAAAACGAGCAATTTACGCTCATTTGAAATTGTAAACTTAAGAACTTATTTTCTGCATAATTCTAAATTATCATTTCGTAGACAGATTTGATGCGGGGGCATTTTCGTCCATTTTTATCCGTTTCAAAGCCTCGGGTAAAACTAGAAAGTTGTTCAAAACATCGTTTTACACCAAATTGCTTTAGACTCCGAGTCTTGAAAATGTCATTTAGTGAGTCAATTGGTCTAGTCAAACCCAAAAGTCAAACTTAAAAGTCAAGCTGATAGAGGTTTAAAATATGGTTTGAAGCGTTTTTGAGTTTGTTTGAGCTCATAAAACTTTAACTAATGATATTTTACAACTAAAACCATTGATTGCGTTTGAAAACATTTAAAATAGTAACTTTGAGTTCACCTATACATACATATATATTTAACTTTTGGAAACAAGTGATTGGATAAACCGATGATGAACTACATGTTTCGAAAAATGTATACTTTTTTTATGTGTCAATATTTACATGTTAAATTCCTAAACTTTCCTAAAATAAAAACTTTTCGGAGTAGTTGTACTATTTGGGAAATGATGCTCTACTTTCTTAAAAGCATATTTATGTCAAATAAATTACGACATGAGCGCATATGGATTCCTTTATCTTCTCTTTCATAAATGACTTATTTGTCAATTTATCTTATCTTCTTCTACTTCTAACGTAACACTGATTTGGGCCGAGGTTGAAGTTCTTGTTCTTACATCTTTTGTTATCATTTTGACACGTGTCTCATGACGATTCCGGTTAAATCTTTTGAAACCTTATCAACTTGTAACTATTTCATCGATTATCTGATGAACTACTCTTTATTACCTTCATGTAACCCACTCGCTATTTTGTAAGCTATCATCGTGTCACCATATGAAATTAAACTGTTATCGTTTGCGAAAGTTTTTACAAAATGTTCTACATTGGTCATTGTTTTACGATGTAATTTCACAAATTGTTCAACAATTGGTCTTGTAAAGAATTCTTGTAACAATAAAATGATATATTTAAACATCTAGCCAACTAGTTACTGGCGAAGAGTTTCATAAGTTATTTTGATTCCTGCTTTTATAAATGGCATTATATACATATTTTAAATCATATAACATGTAATACTGGTTTGACGAAGCTGAGCATCGCATTGCTAGTCCTAAATTATGCATTGTCTGATCACCTATGCGTAATTTAGAAGGAGCCATGCAAGGCCAAATAGTAGTCACCTTAAATATTTGACCAAGAATCAACTTTTTAATTATGTTCCTTATAAAGTTAGATAAAATGAAGTTTTGAAAACTTTTACATCTTATGCGAGTAGCACCAGTTCGCGACATACACATATGATCTGCTATCTTTTCTTGAACGAAGTACATGCCTGAAGCACATATTTCCTTACTCAACGGTCTTTGCTTTACTTGTTACCTCATCTTCCTTCGTGACATAATTCTTGTTACCACTCGCCTAATTCTTACCATTGATACCAGACTTGAAAGTTTCAACGTTGTTATGCCTCTACATCGATCGACCTTCACAATCTATTTTGGTAGACCTTCGAAATGTCTCTAGAGGCGGATAATGATTTATGACTGGAAGTGAACAATGATTTCGTGTATTTGTCATGATGTGTGTTAGACTCTATCGTCTTGAAATTCATTCGTGTGAATCATGTGTTGATTTCGCCTCTCATTGCTAATGTTGTTCATTTTACTGGAATTACTCTCAAGTGACTTCCTAAGAATTTTCTTTGATTCGAAAATTTATTGTGGCTTTTCGATCGTGTATCGACCACCGAGAAGTTAATAAGCTGTTGTTAGTGACACTAACCACGCTCGTGAATTAATCATTTGCTAAATCCTTTGTTTCTTATTGTCCTTATCATCGATGCATCTATTCTATCATGTCGTTAAGAATTGATACGAATTTCGTGTTATTCCCTCGTGCTATTGCTTGTATACTAATTATTGATTATTATTCTTTCATACTCGTTTGCTATCTTGTCACCTTTTAAAAACCAGAATATGTCACATGTTTACCATTTGGTGCAGTAAACGCCTTTATGGATTTCTATAAATTATTCTAAATTTATAAGAACGTTTTAAACACTTTATCAAGTGTTTAAATTACCAAAAATATTTGTTTCAAGTTAAATGTCGGATCTATACATACTCTTTGGTAGATTTATTACTAGTGTTTAAAAGGATGTCAAGCTTTATCTTTTAAAGTATTTGATTGTATTATACTTTACTTTCAACCTAATGAAATTATGAATTTAATTTATAATTTCTAACGATGATTCTAAATAATTTGGAAATTTGATTTTCTCTAATGGTAACAATAAACTTGAGTTTTTAGCAATAATTTCATACAGTCATCCAAAAGCTCTTAAGCTGATCGAAATAATTAATTGAGTTGAGTTACTTTTACTTTGAAATCCTTATCAAGAAGATACTTAAGTTGAGTTTGAAAGTAATACCAAATCCTAGACAAATAATTGTGACAACTTGTATTTCAAATGTCTATATGTAATTCATATTTCCCATCTATTTCGCTAGTAAATAGATTGTTACGTTTTAAGATTTTTCATGTTTTACAGTTGCACGATTTGCGATTCCTTGTCGATTATCAATCTTAACTTGTTTTAGCACAACTTGTCCGTCTAAGCAATTCTCTTGTTCATTATATCTCTTTATATTCCTTCGTACTGGAAGGTTATTATCAATCCAAGTTTGAAAATTATTCGAAAAGGAGTTAAGAAACTGTAGCATAGTGAATTCTAATTGTTAAGGTACGCCGTGGTGAAGAAATTACCTGGGAAGCGATGAATCAGTTCTAAATTATGTATCTCCTTTTGTTTGCGTCTTCTTCTGTCTCTAGTGGAACTCTGAGTGAACAGAGTTCCTTTAGGAGGGTCAACTGTAAGAACTCGTATTTTTCCAGGTATTATTTTATTCTTGTATTCGTGCTTCTTGAATTTTCCAACGTATTGCATTTTCTTGTATTCTGATATGTAAATCCTGAGATCATGATAATTTTAATAAATTATACTTTTTAAGAATTTTCTGACCATTGATAATACTTTATATAGAATTATAAAAAATTTATTTTATTTTTCCATAATGATTTAAATCAAAGTTTTTGATTTAAAATCATCCGCGTGCATTTTACAAAAGTTTACTCAAATCAACGAGTAACGAGAACTACTAATGATCGCAATACCGACGGATGCCCGATATTTTACGTTTCATTGACGAGTGTTTCAATGTTTGATGTTTTCGATGTTTTCTTTTTAATGACGCGTTAAATCGTGTCGGGAAACCATATCATATTTATGATGCTTTTTAACTTTTGAAAAGTATTTTTACGAAACCCGAGTCCCGTAAATATTTTCAAAATTGACTTATAGTCATTTTCTACCCTTTAAACTATCTAATTGCTTTTAAGTTCAAAAGATTACAAAATTGGTAAAACAAGCCCCTCAACTACCACCATATATAAACAAAATTTACACACACAAACACATTCCATCTAACCAAAAATCACAACTCTCTCTCTCTCTCTCTCTCTCTCTCTCTCTCTCTCTCTCTCTCTCTCTCTCTCTCTCTCTCTCTCTCTCTCTCTCTCTCTCTCTCTCTCTCTCTCTCTCTCTCTCTCTTTTCTCGTGTTCTTTCCGTCACCTTCTCTCAATCAAAACACCACCACCAAATTTTCTCAAGTTTGATTCAAAGAAAACTAATCAAAGTCCCATGTTACAAATAGAAAGGTGATCATTTGGGTATAAAATTTTCTTACATGCATGAACATTTTTTTCAAAATTATTTCTTGAAGAATTTGGTGTTTTGATCTATTTTTATAAATGGTATGTGATGTTTATCATCTATTTCATGATTTTTAGTTATTGCATGTGTGATTTTTGGTGTTTGATTTGGAAGGATTTGACATGCAAGTGATTTAGGTTAGTAAGGATTGTTCTAGGATGGTCATATGACGATATTAGGAGTGTGGGATTTGTTAAAATGTGCCAAAATGATGATCTTATGTGATTTTTAAAAGTGTATTTTTGATCAGCGGGTTTAGGGTTGTTTTTCATTGGTTCAAGTTTGTATATAGGTTGAGATAATTAGATATAGTTGTAGTGGTTATCGAGACGCTCGTTTTGGTATAAAGTAGACCTTTTAACTCAAATCGTGGAAGAAGTTACACTAGTTTGAATATTCCTGTACCTGGAGGCGAGTATCGACATAACATGAAATTGTTGTCGATATTTGGTCAAATCTCGGGGACTATAGATTGAGTTTCAAAAAGGTTCAAGGGCTTTTCTTAGGCTCTAAACCTAGGGTCTTGAGTCTATTTTCAAACTTAGGTGTCAAGTTTACAAATGGTAAAGGTTATGATGGTCAAAATGGTTTCACGAGTAAAGTGTTCAAATCTGTCCGGTTTTTCAAGTCTAGAAAGGTGTTGAGCAGGTGGTTCTAAAATGCAAATATTTGGATGAAATTTAAACTGAGTTTTATTCAGGTTATGATTGATTTTTTCACCAAGTTTCATAAAAATCCGAGTTGTCTAAGTAAGGTAAATGAGCTTGTTCATTTGGTATGTGCCGGTAGATTTTTTATCGAGAAAGTAGTTTAATAAAGTGAACATATAGAAGGGTATTGTAGTACCACTTGCATTGTTGTTCTTTCGGGTTTGTCATGTTTGTGTAATGTTAAGTTTATGTTATTAAGTATGGTTTATACTTGAGTCAATCATTAATAAAGTGCACGTCTTATTTGGTAGGTTGCGGCTTTCGTGTTTACCGGACATCCATATCGTCGGTGATTGTCTTACCACTACTGTTTCTACTCAACTTATGAGTTCAATGATTCACTTACCTCGTGACTAAGGTGAGTTCATAGCCCCTTTTACTACTTGCACATTGTTTCTAAACGCGGGGTGAGATTTTTCATGTTGGAACACATTCATCTAGAACTTGTATGCTATCCAGAACTTGATGATTTCCAACTGTTTTTCATTGATATTATTGCTTTTAGTCTATATCCCCTAATTTTCCTCTCTTGATCATGAAACGTTAATTTACTTGTGTTGCTAAGCGCGAATGTTGTGGTTGGATCCATCGGGACTGACAATCCCCCTCCCATGTTGCGGTTGTTTAACCATTGACGCACTTAACATTTGATTTGTTTGTTAAGTATTAGAGCTGAATACTCCCTAGAGGAACCTACATTGAGTTAAGCTTAGGTTCATGAACTAAATAGCAATAATAATGGTTTCGGACTATGGTTACATAACCATTTTCCCTATTTCTTGTTTTACAAATGAATGCTTATGTTCCACACCTTTACTGCTAAACCTATGAATATCACTCAACTATGTGTTCACGATTTTACATGTTTAATCTCAGGTATAATGCTTAGTTTTGCTTGGGTGGGAGCCCGCAAGATATTATCACATCTTGGAGATTTCTGTGTATATTTAAACTTTGTTTTTGGTAAAAACTGTCAGAAGTTTATCATATATTCTTGGTAAGTATATGTTACAAAACGATAATTAAATATTATATTTTTCTGCTTATAAAACTCTGGGACCTTTGTTTAAAACTCTGATTTGTTATGATATGATGTATATGTTTTTATTACGTCAAATTTGTGTCCACTGTATTTCATTGTTTCTTGTACCATGACGTGGCACCCCTTGCTGCCTATGTGTTTCCTTGCCTAATTTTGGGGGTCTCACAGTAAGAGCACTTTCTTTCAGATCTACAATATCTTCCAGCTGTTGCCATCAAAGGTTCAAGTCGGAGTGTTCTTAGCAAGAACACTTCCAGAGCCTCTCGATATCACAAGGAAGTTCATGAAAAAGCCTGTAAGAATTCTTGTGAAGGGTGATGAGCTAAACCTTGAAGGTAACAAGCAGTTTTATGTTTACGTCGGAAAAGAAGAATGGAAGCTCGAGACACTCCTGTGATCTTTACGAGACTTTGGCCATCACCCAAAGTGTCATCTTTGTGAACACCCGAAGAAAGGTCAATTGGTCGACCGAAAAGATGAGAAGCCGAGACCACGACCACACTGTCTCCGACACTCACAGGGAGATGGACTAAAACACTAGAGATATCATCATGCTTGCATTTAGTTCTGGATCTTCACGTGTTTTGATCACCACTGGTCTTTTGGCTCATGGATTTTAAAGTAAGTGCACATCACTTATAAGTCATTTGGCCAAACTGAAAAGCAACCTTGGTTGACTTTGGAATATGCGCCTAACGGGCTAAATTTACAAACTTTTAAAGGAACTGTTGTTATGACATGGATTATTTTAATAATTACTCTACTTTTGTTTATTGGGGCAAAGTCATGGTACATAAGCTGCCCAAATTTATGATCGTTAGTATCAAACATAAATGTTCAGTTCAACGGGATCAATTTAGTGATGGTATACTCTATTTGAGTTTCACATTTAAGATATAATTTTAACAAATATGGTGTAAAAGTTATTCATGCATCACATTGTCTCGCAACCGATTTTGATAATTTGAATAAAGAAAGAAATAGTAATCGAACAAATTGTTTGAAACATGTTTTTATAACCTTTGGTACATAATTACTCACCACGAAATGCGTTCTTCTCACAGAATTACTATATATTGAAGCTTAAAACACGCTTTTATGATTAAGAAGGTATTAAGAAAACCGTCCATCAGACGGGTAGAGACCTAGTATGGGAGTAAGTATACAAGAGATGAGTTATTAACATGAAAATATTATTTTCTCAAAATGTTCAAAAGTTTTTAAAAAAGCAAAGTGGTTAAAATTGTAAATATAACGAAGTAATGGTTTATCACGAGTGATAAAGAAATAGTGATATTTCATTACTTTATCACTAGTGATATTTCATCGCTTTTAGAAAAAATTTCATGTTTGGTCCCTATCGTTTACACCAAACATCAAGTTTGGTCCCTATTTCAAATTAAGTTCACCGATCGTCCCTATCGTTTACATTTTAGATCAAGAATAGTCCCTATCTTGGATAGGAGTTAAGTTTGGCCGTTAAGTGGTATGAGGGAAAGGGTAATTTAGTCTTTTACTTATTCTTATCCAACCCTATCTATCCTCACACCCACCCCAATCATTTCCATCTTCTACCTTCCACAGTCACATAAACATACTCACAAACTACATCTCACCACCACAACCTTATTCTTCACTCTCATCTCACATCTATCACAAACAAACCACCAGATCCCCAAATATGAAACCCACCGATAATCACAAATCTATACAACAACTGCATAAAAAAAAACCAAATTAAAAAACTCCACAGAAAAATCAAATCGAGAAAAGGAGGATGGATCGTTTCTTGTGGCTACAACCTTAATAATTCATTCACGCACTTCTAAAAAACAATCGAACTTCGATTTAATCGAATCCCATCCTTTGGCCATAAGGACGAAATCCACCTAGATTTTGTTATCTCGAAATTGTAATCCCGATTTGTTATATCACATGTTTGAGATCTCGATTTTTGTTGTGATGAATATGTAGTTAATGATGTTTGAAGGTGATTTATGATTGTAAATTGATGTTGAAGATGTACACAAGCAAGTCATGGTTCTCTGATGAAAAGGATGGTCCCCAAATTGCTATTGTTCGCATATGTTGTGTTGAGGTCACAACAAATTCACGTGGGATGGTATAATTTATGTGAATTATTTGCATTCACATTGCTTGTTTTGTGATCCAACAACATGTTTACACATAGAATTATTGGTAAAATACTATTCTTGTGTAGATGGTCCAAAAGAAAAAGATGATCGTGACATGATGATTAAGAAAATAAAAGTCTAAAAAGCAACATATGGTGGGTATACTTATGGGATTTTGGTTAAAGGGTTTGTAGGAAAGGTTGTTTGGATGAAGCAGAGGGTGTTTTTAAGGAAATGAAGGAGGTTGCAGAGGGTGTTCTCACGGGTATATGAATAAGGCTGAAACACTTGTGGATGAGATGATATCGAAGGGTATACAACCCAATGAAGGGTATCGATATGAATCTGGTTTAAGGTCTGTGATGAATGGGATTGGAGTTTTGGGCTCTTTAGGAACAGATCTGAGTTTTGGTTTGAGAGAGAGAGATATGGATTTAAGAGAGAGATAGAGGGAGATCAGAGAGAGAGAGAGAGAGAAAGATAGATATAAAAAAGAAAAAAAATATTAAAAAGAAAAAAAGAAATAATATGTTTTATTAATAAATAAAATGGAAAAGTCCAAAATACCCCTCTCTTTATTGAACTTAATGGAGAAAACTAACTCCCATCCAAGATAGGGACTATTCTTGATCCAAAATGTAAATGATAGGGACGATCGGTGAACTTAATTTGAAATAGGGACCAAACTTGATGTTTGGTGTAAATGATAGGGACCAAACGTGAAATTTTTTCTTGTTTTTATCGCTAGTGATAACCATTTTTCGTTATATTTACAACTTTAGTCGTTTCGTCATTTTTTACAACTTTTGGACATTTTGACGGAAATGATCCTTCTGTGTTTTTTTAATATTAGGTGATGAATGGTTAAGATTGATACATTAATATGTAGTAAAAAACAAAAATCCAAAACAACTTTTGTCGAATATACAAAGTGTTCATCCCCCCCCCCCCCCCCACCAACACTGTTCTTATATGCACTAAGACAATTTTATATACACAAAGAAATTGACTATGACTCAAGCGTGTTGCAAGTTTGAGATTTCTGTAAGCAGGGACGAAGCCAGAATAAAATATAATCGATGGCGCAAATTATTTCAAACCTTATAGCATACTAAAGTTCAATTTTTATAAATATAGTACTAAATAAGACCGGAAACTCATTTCAAAGTACCAGATGCATTTAAAATATATTTGGAAAAAATCGAGTTTTTTTAAAAATTAACACTAAATAATGTGTCCTGGGCACCCACGGAACACCCTAGCTCCATCCCTGTCTGTAAGAAAACTGATAAGTAGAAAACAAATAAAGAAGTGTTATATTCGAAGCATTGTGCTAATAGATTTTCTAAGAGTTGTGAAAAAGATTGGTTCTTTATTTTATACTTTCAATTTGAAAAAGAAAATTAGTAAAATTTTTGCTTTTTTATTTTTTTCTCTAAAACTCCGTAAACACATACATGCATAAACCTTCCATGTGTGATTAAAAAACTCGATTCAGCCCAAATCCAGATATGCTTATTTGGGTCGGTCAAACAGGTCAATATTTTTATTTGGGTTTATTCGGGTCAACCTAATTGATCCAAGTTCTAAACAGAATCGAGTTTGGGTTTAATATATGTGTTTTACTCGGGTTCGGTACCTATTGTTACAATATGGGTATTTTCATAAAAAAGAAATTCAAAAGTATTAATTTTCAAATTTATAATTAAAAAACAATTTCAAATCTTTTTCTTTGTAAAGCAAAACTAAAAATAGGGACTTTTTCAAGAGATTCTTTCCTTAGTAAGAAATAATCTTTTAATTTATTCCTTTAAAAAGTGTAAATGTTTCTTAATTTAGTAATAAATTACTAATTTTCGTTTTTATGTTTATGAAAAGTAAAATTCTAGGTAAAAAATATACGTGTCAAAAATAAAAAAAAAAACATAACAAAAAAACGAGTTGAAAATTATAAAACTTTGGGGTTAAACTATCATTTATAAACCAAACATGGAACCAAATCTTAGGTATAAACTTAGAAAATAAATTCTTTAGACCACCATAAAAAAACTCGATCTCTATCCCCCAACCCTATCATCCGACCACCATCGAACCACCACCCGATCATCTCCAGCGAGTCTCCGCGGATTATTTAATTATAATCAAAGGTATGTTTTTAGGTTTTATTGAAATTGTAATTTAATCAATAAATATGGCAATTAAATTCGTCTTATTTGTGGATTTGGTGCTAATGATAAATTCAGTTGTGTATCTTCTTTATACAACAGTATGCAATAATGCTTGAACCAGGTAACTCTTCGCTCCAATTTTATAATATATTCATAGTAATAATGCGTTGTGTGCATCTCGACTTTGACCTTCTTTATGGTCAACATCCACTGTTATTAAGGTTGAAATATGGGTTGTTGATATAGTTTCGATGATACTTTGTGAGCCAAAGTTTAGAATTTATAAAGACTGTCTTGAATGTTTTCAATTTTACTTGAAAGAACAACACTTGGAGAATCTATTCTATGCTTGATGCTCCAAGTGAATTATTAGAACATAAATAAGATTGTCTTGAATTTTACACTTGTGAAGAACCATGTTGCAAAGTAAGATATTCTCATCCTTTTTATGCAGTCTTATTTATGTTCTAATAATTCTTAATTAGAGGGAATCTTTTATAGCTCGATCTTTTCTGAATAATTGTTTCAATGGGACTATGCAACTCTATATAGAAAAGAAACTATATAAGGATAATAAATTCTTATTTATTCCCACATCTTTAAAATAAGTTGGGGATAATTTTCTACTCTTTATTTTAATGAACCTAATTTGCACTTGGTAATGAAGCATTAGAAGATCATTTGACCGTAGCTATGCTTAAATGGGATAATGTGAGAAGAGAAATGGAATTGACACCTGACACCCACAAAATAGAAAATGAAACAAACTGCTATATACAATTGAATCCTTGATATCTCTACGCAGAAGGCACTATTTTCTATATTGTCCTTTTACATTAATGTTTGGTTAATATATTAATCACATGTATGCATAAAAAGTTATTATTGTTGTTACCTTTATGTTGTTTATGCTTACCTCTAAGCTTATGTAACAGATTTGTAGATGTCTTGCATCCATTTGATAAACAATTCAATCTTAGTTTGGGTTTACATAATCAATTTTGGTTAGGTTTTATGTCAAATGGGTTAAATCAATAAATTTAGCAAGGATGAAAGGGGAAATAGTTCAAACGGGGTAAATATCGCCTAAACATTGATAATATTATGCTGTTACCCAACCCGCTTGACCCGCTCACGTCTCCATTATTCTTTCATTGCTATCGGAATTACTAACTCTTTTCTCAAGTGTTTCTCTGTTCTCATTTTGTTCACACGAGCTTGATAAATACGTTATTGATTAAGTTATTTGCCATATTGATCATCAGATATGAGTTGCACGCCATACGGTTAGAGAAACTAAACAAACTGAAATAGAGAACAAGAAAAATATGAATAACAGTGGCTATGAAGTTGAAATGTTAGAAGCAAGGAAGCCAACAGATATAGAGCCGACACTTCTCTGGAATAGATGTTGAATCGTTTTGACAATCAAAGCGGAAGGAAACACGAGGTATTCTATCTTATTCTGCCATCTCTATAAAGTACATGTAAAGTTTTGTATCGTTTCTCATACTTTCCTGAACTTTTCTTAAATACACTTATTCACCAAAGACCAAAAAATCATGGAAGTTTATGGTCAAATAGTTTTAAGTAGTAACCGAAATCTAAGCGAGTCACCAAGGAATGGCTAATGAACTTGAGCTTATGGTTTATTTGAGTTTATAAGATTAATGATTATAGGATTACAAGACCAAAAAAATGAACTTTTCGCCTTATCAACTTCAGGGTATATTCAAAAAATATATAGGGTGAGTTTGTTTGATGATGCAAGGTGTATAGAATGTAGTCGTACTTCGAGATAATGTATGCATTATTTATGTGATCCTTTTTAATTATATATGTAATGCCATTTGTGATGATCTATTTGTAGGGTAAAGATATAATGATATTCATCTGTGCCTAAAGAAGTAGGTAAAGGTGAAAACAAGGATAGGTGGGCAACGAGTCAAATGGGTAAATCTTTTGCAGTGTAAAAAATCGAAGCAAATTGGGCTTGCTTGGATTTACCCGAAACACCTTTGTATGCCCAAAATGATTATAAAAGTTGGTAATATTATGAATTTGAGTAATGATGTAGAAAGATTTTGATCTGTTTTCTTTCTCACTAAATTTTGCCTACTTCACCGACCTTATATAGAAAATAACCAGAATCAACCCATATTAGGCAGCATATACAAAGATGTCACATTGGTCAGCTTATGAGTTATTGACCACTGATTTTGACATGTTACTTTAACCACTTGAGTACTTGACTCACTTCAATTCTTTACCTTGATTATCAGCAATAAATCTAATGGTAAACCATCCTTTGACAAGTTAGCTGTATTTCTGATAGGCGGATCCACGAGGTTGAACTAAAATTTCTCTTTTTTTGGTCAAATTTTCCATATCCTTCTGCAAGTATATAAAGATTATATTCATGAATATGTATTGGGTGGTTCTCAGAAGTGAAGTTATTTGTTCCTTGCAACACTATAAGTAGTTATGTACCTTTGGCCCATATTTCAACCTATAGACCTTCATTCCATGAATAGGCTTCCACAAAGACCAACTTACTTACCAGTGTAGTTGAAGCAACTAGAGGTTTCGCCAAGAAGTCTTCTTAACACCATTCCTAGGAAGGTATGCAAACTGAAATTTTATTATACACTTTTCATGTAATCTTTTTTAAAGGAAAAATTTATTGTTTTTATTGTTTAGTGGCCCACGTGGCGCTTTTATGTAATGTACACAAAGCTCAAGACAACAATAGCCCCTAGGATATATCCATTCATTGTTGAAAGTATTACATTAAGAAAAAAGATGGTTGAATCAGTACTTTTTGTTTCCATAAATAATCAGTTCTGTTGCAGCACATAATACTGATCCTTTGACCCTAGATAGTAAATACCATCTTGATGCAACATCCAAACCTAAAATAGTTTGAAGTAGTGTACACGCCCACAAACACTGGCGTTGCCTGCCATTTGTGTATATATAGGGTTGTAATGCAATTTACGGAATATGGTGGCTCTGAAGTTATGCTCTTATCTCTCTCTCCTAGGCGATTGTGTCTGATTCTCATAGCTATGTCATATATTTTGTTGTGGTTTGGAAACTGAACTTGAGCTCTTAAATTGATGGCATCTTAGCAGAGGTTGAGAAAATCTATGGAATTGCAACTAGCGGTTCAGAAGAGAAGATTTCCGCTACAACTGTCTATGTAGAGCAAGAGTATCGCTAACTCGTGGATGGAATTTACATGTGAATAGTGTTAATTTATATGGATTTTTGTTTTCTTAAACTATTACTTGTGTAAATCTATAACATTTTATGGGTGACGTTTACATGAACTATTCATGTTAAACTTGTTGTCACCTCCAGTTCCTGTAAATTATAGTGGGAATGAGAGTCATTTGATAGCATATGTTCTCCTTCTAAATGTTCTTCTTATGGGTATTCTCTTGGCTGTGTTCAAATTTTTTTTTGCATGGCTTGGCATGTAAAATTTGGTTTGAGCTAATATTATGTGTTCATAACTTTTCCTTGATATACTAATTTGGCATTTATGTTAATTATCTTATGTATTGATAGGTTTTTGCAGATTACACACGAATGTCAATCTCATACTCATGGACAAAATATGTGAAAGGAAATATGTGTTCAAAAGCGTACACACGTGGAACACGGGCTATAATGAATCTTTTCGAAAAAGTATTGCTAAGATATCCATGAAAGTACCAGTTTTGATGTACGAACTTTTATAACTGGTTAATTATGTGGAAGCGTAAGACACCAAAAACCTCTTCAAATGGGAATGCTTTTTAGTGTATTGAACTTATATGGAGACTTTTTTAAGCCACATGTCAACCCGTAACTCTAACTTAGTTTCAGTTCGAAATCATTTTTGATCAAAATTAAACCACGGGGACGAGGGATTTGGTGACAGGTAAAGGGTCATCCAGTCCTGTTGCTGCTATTGCTAATTCTCTTATCAGCTCTTCTTCTCAAAAGGTTCAGTTTGATTTCTTCTACCGTGGTTAATTTTACAATTAATGACTTTCTTATTTTAATTAGATTGTAGGTAATTAATGTGTTATGAAGTATGTTAATTCATATAATCCTTTTTGCACTGTGATGTGGATGTCTATTTTACTAATATGATGCATGTGAACTTAAGAAACAAAGAGTAGGCTTCGGTTATGAATATATGGTGTGGGACTCATAATCATCTCTCCCTCTAGCAAGTTTCAGTTCTTTTTATTGTCTACAACTATATTTTCGTAATTTTGTGAATTATACAACTACATCTTTGTCAAATATAAGCCATACAATACTAGATACATAAAATGGAAATTTTTAGATGAACACATACAAACTTTTATTGCTTAGATGGTGTGATGATATTGATTTCAACAAACATGATCTTTCGATAAAGTATTGAAATTATTGTGGTATTATGTATCGTTTGATTGTGTAAATAAATAAAATACATTATTAACATATTTAGATAAAAGCTTGTGCGTGCACAGGCATTATAACTAGTATTTTATAATATAACAAAAAAATATTTTCACTTCCAATTAAAAAAAAACATATAACCTGCAAGCATTCACTATGATTATTTGAGAATAAATAAAAAAATTTATAAAAAGATTATAAATTAACCATCGTCTTGAATTTTTTTATAAATTAATGCATTACATATTTATCCAAAATTATAATAAGTTTATAGTATTATCAAAAAGTTTGTAAATTAATGATACTTTAATGTATGTCAAGTTTATAAATTTTCTATAGACTCGTCATATTGGAATTGGATGTCTAACACTCTGTATTTGATTATTTGAAATTAAAATATCTTATGAGTCCGGTTATTAAACAACCTTCTTTTTTGGTGGAATCCAAGGGCTCAATCTGGGCCGTCCATAAGGAGGGACCAGATCAAATGATAAAAAACACGGAGGGACTAAAATTGACAATTTATAAAAAGAAGATTGAGGGACCAAAACGAAAAATATGTTGTAAATCTCAACTACCCTTCATTTCTGTAAAACAAAACACACAGATCTCATAAACATTCTCTCTCTCTACATCAAACCCTCTCTCTACAACAAACTCTAACAAAAAAAATACATAAATCTACACAAATTAACCTTGCAAATCACGAAATAAACACACAAATGGAAGAAATAACCACTAAATCAACCGATCCCTGAAAAAAATCGATTAAAAACGAACCGATTCATAACGCTGATTGGTGATGATAAGGTGTTTGATGAAACGCCTAAAAGAAGAATTGAAGTTGAAAGTGCTTTGAAATCTGATGAAGGTAGGTGGTCACAATAGCAGCAGCAGATGGGTCACCCTCAGCAGTTCAGACCAACCCCGCCTTCCATCCCAAATACCAACCCCGCCTTCCATCCCAATACCATTGGTTTATTACCAGTGATAAAACAACAAAAATATCACCGATGATAAAATATCACCGGTGATATTACACAGTAACGTGATATTTCATTGGTTTATTACTAGTGATACTTCACTAGTGATAAAACAATAAAATATCATCGGTGATATTACACAGTAACGTGATATTTTATTGGTTTATTGTGATAAAACAATAAAAATATCAACGGTGATATAGTAACGTGATATTTCATTGGTTTATTACTAGTGATAAAACAATAAAAATATCACCGGTGATAAAATATCACCGATGATATTACACAGTAACGTGATATTTCATTGGTTTATTACTAGTGATACTTCACTAGTGATAGAACAATAAAAATATCACCGGTGATAAATTATCACTGATGATATTACACAGTAACGTGATATTTCATTGGTTTATTACTAGTGATACTTCACTAGTGATAAAACAATAAAAATATCACCGGTGATAAAATATCACTGATGATATTACACAGTAACGTGTAGCGACACTACATCCGGTGAACATCCGTCTACCTCACAAACTTTTCTCAACAACTCACGTGCTTCATAAACGTAACTGAAAGAAAAACACTCAAAACCCCTCATTCAATTAAACACCACGTCAGTTACCTCCTCCTTCTGATACAAAAGATCAATCAACAACACTTCATCATTAACATCTCCATTATCCATCTCGTCGGACGGTTGTGGTGGTTTGATGACGTGGCAGAGGCATTTGGTAGATGAGGATTACGATGATGATTATAGATGATTATGAGAAGCAAACAAGAGATCTTGAACAAAACAAGTAGAAAATCGGTCACTTTTAGGGGTTTGCTATGGAGGTGATTGTGGTGGTTAGGGTTTCAGGATGAATCTGACGGTGGTGGTCAGTTGAAGAAAATGCGCAGGTGGCCGGTGGTGTGGTGATGAAGACTGGTGGCATGGTGGTAATGTAAATGAAGAGAGAGAATTCTGAAAACACATTTCACTGTGTGAAAAAAGGAAAGTAAAATGAACGATTAAAAAAATACTTTATTTAATTAGACATAAAAATAGGTTTTGACAAATTAAATCTTTGATTAATCCCCACCCTTAGATCAAAGCTAAATAAAGGGTAGGGATTTGTCCATTGGTTTCCACCAAAAAATAAGGCTCCAAAATAACTTTTCTCCTTATATTTGATTCAACTTTTGAAAAAACTTTGTATTACTCCCTCCGTCATAAAATTATTGTCCCCCGACAAAAAACATACAGTTTAAAAAAGTACCACATTTTCAGCTTTCTCTCTCTTACTTTTTGCAGAAAGACAGTTTTACCCTTAACAAATTAATTTAGAATATTTTTAAAGTTTGTAATTATAATTTCAATTAAGGGTAATATAGTAATCTTGATCTAAAATTCATACCTATTTTTAGAAGTTTTGGAAGTGAACAATTAATTTGAGAAAGACCAAAAAGGAAACGTGGACTATAATTTTGAGACGGAGGGAGGGAGTAATATAAGTGGTAATTTCGAGGTCAAATACTCCAAAATAGAATATTTAAAAGATTATTTTCTACACGTACTTTAAAAGCAGAATCAAGATCCACATTCTTAGTTGAACAATTCCAAGATTAAAAAATATTTACGCAAATCAGAAAACCATATTATAAGAAAGATTCGTATCGATATTAATTACTCCTGAAGCACTAATTAATTGAACCACTTAAGTACCCGTACAAGAGTTAAAAAGTTTTAAACACAAATGATGTCTTAATTCATTCTTTGTCAGCTTCGACAAAATCAAAAAGATACTAATCTTGTGTACTTGTTGTCATAGATCCAATGTAGGTGCATTCTGCTTATCAAATATTATAATAATAATCAATCGCGTTTAAGAAAATAATTGAATATTAATCTTTTCAAACGCAAATTCAAAAGGTATGCGAATTTACATCTCTTATATTAATATAAAAAAAATTTATGCACCTGATCATATTTCATCATGATTTCGTCACTGTATAAATTATGCAGTCGCACATGACTTCATTTAAGACGAGCCATATATTTCTTAGTTATACACATATCACATATGCAAGTGTATTAGAACTCATGTTTACACGAGTGTGATAAAACTTGTGCTATCACTTGTAAGTGATTAGGTTAATATTATGAGAAAAGAGGTTTTATTAGATTTAAGTTTGTAAATTTGTGTTTTTCAAGAAAAAAATTTGTAAATTTGTGAGTTCAAATCTTGTGAATTAAAAAAAAACAAGAGAAGAAAAGCAAAAGAAAATACGACTTTCAGTCAAGATGCTTCATTCAAATATAGAACTTAGGCACCAATTATAAATTGAGTAGTTATAAAGCAATCATATTTCTCGTTTCTCACTTAGCTTTGATGTAGTGTCGTCGCTCAAAGTCCAAGAAGAGTAGTCTTTTCATTAGCAAGCGGGATTAAGCTTAATGGGATAGACTGATCATCGATTCCTTCCTCTACGAGTTCTTAATACTCTTTATTCCCGCATTTCTAGAACCTGGCATCAGGACTGACGAGGCTCGAACTCGCATCTTCCACCTTGACAGAGCGGTGCTCTGACCTATTGATCAAACTACAATTCCAAAAAAATGAGGTGCGAGTTGGAGAGCTCGACTAAATCCGACCTAAGGGGAGGCCAACAACCGTCGGTCTAGAAAGCTAGTAACTCGGATCTAGGACTGGAAAAGGAAGCTCTTCTTATCCTACCGGTCAAGTTTATAGGCTTGTTTAGCGCCTTTCCAAAATCAACCTAATCAACAATGTGTCGGATTCTATAGTTATTCAAAAGAAAAAGAAAATCATTTTTCATCTTTTTTAATTTTCTAAAAGATAAATCATTAAACAACAAAAAAGAACATCCTTACGACGAGATTGTTAGGTATTTTGATATACTTTAAATGAGTTTTTCTTTTGACCTTTTAAATGAAAGAATTTGCGGCTGAAACAACCACATTTAATTTGTTATTTTTGAATAACAAATCATCTCTGATTTTACAAATCACATAAGGTTTCTTAGGGCGTAATTTGGTTACCAAATAAAAGTTTTGCAAAGCATATAGAAGTACTCTTAATAAAAAGACAATTTAATTCTTGTCACGATAGTATGACTCGTTTCGTATGACGATTAATGATTGAACTTCATAAAAAAATGATAAAACTAAATCTTTTTTAACGAAAAATGAAAAGCGAAGCCAATGGAATAACTAACGGGTGTTCGACTACCCTCAATCGATCCGACTTATAACCTTGGCCTGATTAATGAGGTGGCTTTTATGCTGTAATAATTCAGTTTTAGTGTTAAATTAATGATATAGTAGTCTAGATCAAGGTTGTCAAAATCGCGATCCTGATCGTAGGATCGTACGATCCTACGATCTCACATACAAAAAACGATCAGGATCTTAAATAAGATCGTAACAGGAATAGGATCGTATAAGATCGTACGGGATCGTAGGATCGAATCGTAGGATCGGATCGTAAGATCGTGAGTAGGATCGTAAGATGGCCTTATTTTGGAATTTTTACAATTTTGACTATTGTTTATAAACTGCCATTACGGCCGTTTCATATTCTTTTTATCCAAAATTATTTATTAAAGATTGAAACATGAAGTAGGTGCCTTATGTAGATTCTATTTTTTGTTTGAATCATTCATTATCAATTGAAACATGAATGAACTTTATGTCAGTATATATTACAATATATCTAATGTTTCATGTCTTGAAAAATAATATTTATAATGTTCTACTACAGTGATATTTGAACATAAAACCATTTCTTTTACCTTCCATTTTGAATCTTTAATACTATAAGGTGTAATTTAATATATAATAATTAAAACTTGAAAAATGACATATTTTCTAAACACAATTTTCATAATGTCGGTATTGTTATAACACGTTTTGAGGAAATATGTGCATTTTTAAGTTCTTTTTGAATATATGTTAATGCCAATCATATATAATATTATAAAAAAAACATATAAAAGTCTAAAAAATAATCGTATACAGAAGTATATATGTTTTTTAGGATCTTACGATCTCGATCCGATCTTACGATCACGGTCTTGCAAAACCGAAAACGATCCTAAGTAAGATCCCGATCCTGACAACCTTGGTCTAGATAGTTTGATTCTTTCCCAATATAACATAATTAGTTTTATGTGATTCAAAAAAGAAGTTAAAGAGCTTTTGTTTTGGATTTATCTAACAATAATTTGTCTTCTAAAGGCAAAAGATAGTCTACAGAAAAATATAAAAAAATAAAGACTAAAGATACTTAAGTATTTTATTTTTATATTTTTTATGGTTTTAAATATTTTTTAATTCTATATCAATTTATCTTGTGTGTTAAAGTCACAAGTTTAAAAAAGGGAAAAAGACCAATTTGGTCAAAATCACCTTTCCAAAGTAAAACCATGGTCAAGTTTTTTGATTGGGACAAATTTAGTCATACACAAGTGCACAACTGCACAACTCCATCCAATTACCGCCACGTGTCGACTGACACAATATTATCAAAATAGTAAATTACTAAAATGCCCTTTCTCTTTCTCTTTCTTCTTTCTTCTTTCTTCTTTCTTCTTTCTTCTTTCTTCTTTCTTCTGGTTTTGAATACCACTCCAGATGTAACATCAAAATTCCACACCAACAAACACCAATTGATAATCAATCGGGTTTAATGCAAAGTCGCTGCGGTGGAGTTGGTAGGCGGTGTGGCTACGATTCCGACGGGGTCAAGAAATCAATCGGGTCTTAGGTAATCATTACATTCGATTTGTGAAATTTATTTTCTATTACATTTTAATGAATTTAAATGATATTGGGTAATAATTTTAGGGTTTTCAATATGATTTAGGTATTTCTTGATTTTTTTTGGTTTTTGATATGGGTTTTTAAAATTATGAATTGGGCAAAATTCACCATTGAAAGTTCAAAATTATGAATTGGCAATGTTAGTACTCGGTAACTTCTTATATAATCAAAGTCACTTCAAAGTTCAAACACTCAAACAGGATACTGTATGTAACTGTTTAGCTTCAAGTAATATTATTATCTATAGCCCATTCGATTATATATTATTAGCTGATCGTCTTTATTTAATATCAGATAAGTACTTTCAAAACGCACATCCAAACACCGCCTACGAAGTCTGTCATGTGACCATAATGAGTGCTAACTTCATTTGCTATGTATCAACTAACAGGAGCAGTATTCGGGGAGCTATGGAAACTAGAACCTTTGATGGAAGAGAAAAAAACCAAGTGGAGAAGAGAGATGGAGTGGCCACTTGCACCTACGAACTATATGGTCGAGTTGGTACCTGCTCAGCAATATGGTACCAATGGCCGGACTTTAGAGGCAACTATTTCTTTCCTTACTCAAACTTATTGAACTTTTCAATGTATAAGTAGTCAAGTCAAGAAACCAGCATATTGCAGACCATGACCAGAGTAATTGGAAACCAACAGACCTATACACAAACATGGTATTAGGAACATAAGATAGATGTTTCCTACTAAAGGGACTAAAAAAAATTGAAAGAAAGTATTATGGCGCAATAGAGCTTATTTAGGCTAGGTGTGGAGGCCCTTCGTCAGGGCAATGCTGGTATTGTGGAATACGCATACCAGAGGACGAAGAACTTTGAGAGGCTATCTTTCCTGTATCTGATCACAGGCAATTTGGATAAGCTGTCAAAAATGATGAAAATTGCAGAGGTTAAAAATGATGTAATGGGTCAGTTTCATAATGCCTTGTACCTGGGTGATGTTAAAGAGCGAATTAAGATTTTGGAGAATGCTGGTCATCTGCCACTAGCATATGCTACTGCCAAGACCCATGGCTTGACTGATCTTGCTGAAGAAATTGCTGATAAACTAAGCGGTAATGTTCCTTCTACGCCAAAGGGTAGGTCTGCTTCTCTTTTAGTGCCACCAACTCCTGTTTTATGTGGTGGAGACTGGCCGTTACTGAGAGTCATGAAAGGGATCTTTGAGGGTGGTCTTGACAATGGAGCAGCTGCACAGGAAGAGTATGAAGATGCTGCAGATGCTGATTGGGGTGAAGATTTGGATATTGTGGATGTGGATAATATCAAAAATGGGGATATTAGTATGGTTCTGGAAGATGAAGAAGTACATGAAGATAATGAAGAAGGAGGTTGGGACCTTGAGGATCTTGAACTTCCACCTGATGTTGATACCCCAAGAACTGATCCCGCTTCTCGCACGACATTTGTGGCACCACCTGCTGGCATGCCAGTGAGTCAGATTTGGGTTCAAAGATCATCTCTTGCTGGTGAACATGCTGCAGCAGGGACAAGGATAAACTCGTAATCGTGCTACTCAACATGTTGGAAGTTGTGAAAAAGGACACATTTGATGAGCGAGATTCTAGGTAAATTACTGTAATATCAATTCATGGTCTCTTCGAATAATCTAACATTACTTAATTTAAAATTCTTTCGTTTTGATCATATAATGCAGCATGATGGACCCAAGTCATAAGTATTTTGCGGAACTTAACTTCCCTGTTAGTCAAGAGACAGATACATGGAAAGAAAAAGTAGTTATGATCTTACTAAAAAGTTTAAAGATGTTTATACCATGTTTCTGCGTATCTGAAATTGTGAACCATGTTACATGGACAAGACTTCTTGTTTGAGATTTGACAATCCAAGAAGTGCCATAGAACGTAATGGATTTGATGTGGAGGTGATAAGAGACCGTTTGACGCGTTTGCTTTTATTGAAGGACAATCAAGTGGTGCTTGATGATCGGAGGAAAGGGGTCGTGGAGAAAGTTGAGGAGCATAAGATACAAGAAAAGAGAATCGATGAAGAGGTTGACGAAATTGATAGGAAGATAAGACAGTTACATGAAAATAGAAAGCGGGTGTTGTTGAAGAAGGAAGAATGGACCGGACAACAGCCTCAACCGGATCGAAACCCAGCCTGGACTGATCACATAACGTTTGGTTATCAATGCACTTTTTGGAATTCTGAATGGTTTGGTCTGTGTAAACCACGACAAAGCCAAGTATATAGGCTGAAGCAGTTGAGCAGTGGCGGTGGAGCAGTTGAGCACTTGAGCATTGAGGTGGAGCAGTTGAGCAGTGGAGGTGGAGCAGTTGAGCACTTGAGCATTGAGGTCGAGCAGTTGAGCAATGGAGGTGGAGCATATTCGTGTGTTCCTGTTTAAGTTATAACTAAGTATATTAAACCTCAGACGGTAAGCTTGTTGAAGGAGGCCGAGGATGAGCTTGTGGTTTTCAGGATTTATTATGTTGCATCCCCAAATAACCATCTGATGATGCTAGTATTGCTAGACGAGTTTGGTCGGTCCTTGGATCTTGCTGAACCAGTTATGTAGATAGATGAAGAAAAGTGAATTGACCGTAAATGGTATATTATTTAGAACTGCTAGTTCTCTGAATGTTTAATTTCTTTTATAGGATCTGGTTTTTGTACTTAATTGTTCGGGCCGCCACCCTCGGTGACGGGGAGACTAGAATAGAAAAGTGGTATTTAACCGAGTGTAATTATCTGATATATTGTACTTGGTCTTATCTTTTTTGTTTCTAAATTAAGTACTGCATTATGCTGATGTTTTTGTTTCTTAATGATTTTCGATATATGTTACAGGCTTACAGCTAATATATGTTTCTAAATTAAGTACTGCATTATGCTCATACCTAAATCCTCTTCTGGTTCTTTCTGGAGCAAAACGATATCTAACAGAAAGTACAGAATGATGCCATAGTTAGTGATTAATTCTTAAAAGAATAATTCCGTCATTCTGACCATTGAGGGTTAAGTGAACGACTCTGATATGTAGCTTCAACTAGGTATATACCAACATATCTATTTTTTTTTACATGTACACACTAATAGTCGACGCCACTATTAGATGGTTGACTACCGAGAGTCGACGCCACTTCTCAGCCCTCATATCTGCTACAAACTAATTAGATTCTAAAGTACTTAATTTTCATCTGTCCATTGGCGACAAGTAGCAGATAGTCATTTCTTTGAGAAAAACAAACAGAGCTCTCAGAGTTTTAGTTCTGGTTCTGACATAAATAATGATATCTTAAATCACAATGAACTAATGATGTTCCGAATCCGTACCTGAGAGGATCCTTATTCAGGTCATCGAGTTAAGTGGTTTAAATGTATGGTTTAGGCCTTTGGAGCTGAGATGGACCGAGTTACTTGCAATACAACCAACCGGATTTTACACATTTGTTTCATAACTTTTGACCTACCTTCACATGGTCAGGTGGTCAAGTGCAATAGTTTTAATCTTCTAAAAAACTGATCACCAGAAACAAAGTAATTACTGGAGGGAGAACCATTACTTAAAGGAGCATGTAATTCATTTTTCTTGATTTTAGTGGCTCTTGTATCATCTTGTTACAGTATATGTTACAATGTTCAGTCAATGAAAGCTAAGAATCAAAGAAATAAGACAGCACACCTAAACTATTATATACGCATTTTCACACAGCCACAACAATCTCAGTTCGTCCCTGGCGGGACTTAGTGAGTGGTCATTGTCGTCTCCACCCTTATTTTTAATGCCTATCAATCGGCTTTCTGATGCAAAATAGTAGGCATACCATGGATAGCTGCATGATAAACTCTCTTCTCTGGCAATCCAATATCTGACATTTTTAGGTTCCCCTGCACACATCACACCAAATAAAACATGGACTTACTTTAAAAATAGATTTCAGAGATACATGAGTAACCAGCTCTACATTTGGTCAAGACAACAACATATTGATCCATATGATGATTTCAGCATCAAGAATATACCAGTATCTTTTTATTATGTCACATATGGAAATTGAATACGTGGCTTATGACAAATAATCTATATATGTAAAAAGAAAACGTCCCTTATTAACCGCAACAAGTTTTTTTAGCATTTAGTTCTTACAGATTACACAAACTTTGAGTTTCATACGCAAAAAATGTTCCACCAAAATAATAATGTATATATCTCTCTGCCGAGGAAGACGACGTTTATACTGAATGAAATAAACAAGCATACCTCACGGGCCATTAATCTCCTAACATTTTCCGCATATAACTTTGGATTGTCCTTTTCTTCTTGTGAGGGGCAATAAAGCGGCAACCTAGTTACTGTTATATGATTTACAAATTGACACAGTAGCAAAAGTACATGACGCATCTGCAAGTAATACAAAAAGTAGAACCAATTATTAGAACAAATTGTTAAGTCATATTTTCCTTTTTCCATATTCATAGAAACTCACCCCAGATATAGTGTCCCATGCTGGGCTAAATTTATGATATGGATACTTCAAGATAATGGAAGTGCGGGGAATCGAACCCCGTGCCTCTCGCATGCAAAGCGAGCGCTCTACCATATGAGCTACACTCCCAATTTACAGTAAGTATAGTTAACTATAATATACTGGTTTCTAAATCATTGGAACTTACTTGCGAGCCGGTGGTCACAATTACTAAATCTTTTGGAGCATAACCATCAATGTCCTCAAATTTAACCTATTCAAAACAAATAACATCAATATTGAAATGAAAATCAAAACAATGCTATTAGGAATTGAATGGGTGACCCTTATTGGCTCGATTTCAAATGGTCCAGCAACAAATTTTGTCTTTGTTTTGAATGTTTTAAGCCTTGATGGCACAAATATTCCGGATTCCTTCAAACGCTTCTTGATGAGCTGCTCAAAAGAAAGGAGTATCAACTATCGAAATCTTAAAAATTTACTAGAAGTGGCAAAATGGGTAGTTTTTGTACTCGTCGGATTGAGTTTACAAAAGATAATGTCAGAGGTTTTATGCATTAAACCCAATTCCTTTTCGGAATTTTTTTTATTTCAGTTGCTAGATTCGTAACTCGTTAGAGATTAACAATTTGGCCAAAATCTCCACTTCTAATTTTTATGCAAATGCATATAGATACATAAACAGAGAGAAGTAAAATGACAGGTATATACACACCGCCATTGTAAAGGATGATGCAAATATTGGAGTGCGTATATCCAAAGCTGGTATCATCACCTGGTTAGACAGTAAATAAGTGAGAACTACATGCAAGAGGAATTATTCACATAAACTAAATAATTACGAAGAGAACAAAATATCGTAAACTATCACTACACAAATAATCTGCAACCAAATATTGTTTTTGATAAGACAAATTACCCACAAGACACCAATAATCTGCTACTGCATGTGTGTATGCAACATAAATTATATCAGTAGCTATCAATCAGTTACATAATCAAATAAGTAACATATCTTATTAGGGGCTGTTTGTTTTAGCGTATATAACGTAAGCACATCCGTCTTATAAAACATAAGTCTCATTTTTTGGCTTACTTGGAGACTTATGGGCTTATATAAATAATAAACTTATATAAGCCCATAAGTCTCCAAATAAGCTTATAAATATAGGGTTTAGGAAATACGCTTAAATTATAACATAAGCCCCAATGTTGTGGCTTATTTTGAAACTTTGGGGCTTATTAAATTTTTATCATAATAAAATTATATAAGCCGATAAGTATCTAAATAAGCCACAAATTGAGGCTTATGTTATATAAGGCGGAATAAGCTTTAGTTAAATAAGCCAAACCAAACATTATCAGAAGGATATCCTTTCTGCAAATGGTTATTTATGACATTAAATAAAATTGCATTTGAATCATATCACAACGTTTGTGATATAGAGATAAAGCGAAGACTTACAGAAGCCAGTGCCTTGAATGTAGCTTCTCTCCAGCAGATATCTTGGGATTATAACAGGCTTTGCACTCTCACTAAAGGTGCAAAGTACACGAGTATCCCTTAATCTCATAAGAACACCATCAACCCTGAGCTGCAAAAGCAGAATAGCGAGTCAAACAGGATTTGATATGCGCATATTTAATTAGCCTGCAAGTGCATTATTAAAAAAAAACTTACCCAGAAACGTAAGAGAAGAAACCAACAGCTAGGCATCACTCTCTAGAAACCACAAGATAACTCATCTTCATACAAAACTACCTGTTAGCATAATAACAGTTTAAGTATCAAGAGAATGAAAGATCTCAGAATATACAATATTCAAATCTATCTATGACCATCCTTCATTATAAGTCGGCAACCTCATTATAAAAGCGGATATGCTCTTTTGATGTCAATGCAGCCACATTAATTTGTTCTTCAGACTCCTCCCATTTAAGAGAAATACCTCCTTCTGAGTCTGCTTCTCCGCTAGTCTGATAAATAAGATAAAAGCAAAAACTAATCATTCTATGATCAAGATTTAGATTGGAAAACCGGATTTTCGTGTCAGTGAATGAATGCACAGCCATGTTAACCAATAATATTCACGCTACACAAATGTAAGTTACCTCAAAAGTTTCACTTCCAGAATAAGGAGTAGTGAAAGTGTAATCATAGTCTAGAATGATCTGCTCAAAAGGTTTGCTGCAAAATGAAGAAAATTCAGGAACCACGAATCAAAAAGTGATATTTGGAATTTATCATATAAGCAAGCATATTTGCAAGCGTTATCCAACTTATCAACTAGTACACTAAAGCCATTTCCAACACATATACATTAATAAAAAATTGAACATTGGTATTATATGACATTTGGAGATATTGACCCGAACATATTCAAATATTTACTTAATAATAAGCCTAAGAAAGAATATACATGACACGTAAATGCAAACGTAACTCAGAGACTACTTTTGCTACTTCTAAATACTCTAAATGCAAACGTGTCGGTGGCAAAAATTATGGGTTGGAGGGGGTATATGATAGACAAGAACAAATCATATTCAAATGAACTAGTCCTCCTGAAACACAGTCACAATGACGGGCCAGTTAAAAAAATTTGCTATGTGCAATACAAGCACATAAGCCTCAGGTCACTAAGTCCCGCCACCTTGGGCTTCCCTCTTTCTGTCGTTTCGCCATGCTGTATTTGTATAACAGACATTTCTCTCTGCAACAACAAAACAGTTGTGTGAAACAACAATAAGATATTCTATGCAGCATTGTCATAAAATTACACAGTATTGTTTCTAAACGGAGACGAAATTCATTCATTCAAGTCCTATGATGAACTGATCGGCAAAAATTCATCCAAATCCCTTAATTACCAGAGAAAATATGTGGCGCGAAATACCAATCTGGCAATTAGCAAATTAGGAAAACAGACAATACAGTGCAGACAACAAAAACACTGATTTCACTCGAGCATTTCAACAAACACTTACTACACATAACAAAAAACACCCAAATTCACACACCAAACATCATAATTAACAAAAACCCCAAATGGGTCATCACTAAACCCTAAATTCACACATCAATAATCATAAAAAAATTGCAAAAATACCTAACAAAAGCTTCTTCTTTGCTCTGAAGCGAATTCAAATCAAGAAAACACTTCTTCAAATCAAGTGGATCATCAGCAGATTGTCCCAAGAAGGTGAATTCCTTTCGTGACTTTTCTCTTCAATTACATAAAGGAAATGAATTTGTTTATAATGTGATTTCTTGGTTAAGCTCTGGAATTAGATACAAAGGAGAAGAAAGTAGAAGAAAGAAGAAAGAGGAAAAGACAGAGATAAGAAAACAAGGGTATATTTGTAATTTCAATATTTTAATAATATAATAAATATTGTGTCAGTCAGACACATGACAATAAAGTAGTGGAGTTGTGCAGTTTGTGAAATGCTCAACATGACCATATTTGTCCCTAGTTGAAAAGTTGACTATGATAAGGTTATGAAGTGATCAAAATGACCAAATTGGTCTTTTTCCCTTTAAAAAACCCTTTCGTTTTATACTGATGGCCACTTGAACCCCAAGTGTTTATTATATATGTCTTACAATTTTGTCCCTTCTATCAACTTGATGTTTCTTAATAGATGCAATTAACAGTTTCAACTTTCAACATTGTTTAAAAATATTTGGCATATGTGATCTAACTATTTAAGATACTTTGTTGATAAAAGTTTTGAAGGTGGTATGCGATAATTAGTACTGTGTTTTTTTTAAACGATGAGTTAATACAGTTAACAAATTAGTTACTCTCTCCGTTCTATATTAAGTGTTCACAATGAAATATTCTAAGTCTTTGTTATTAAAGTTTTACCATAAATATTTTTATTTGTTTTATATAATACTTGATGAAAGTTATACGAATAGATTCGATTTTAAAATGTATTTTCATTAATATAATTTTCATCAAGTATTATATTACAAAATTAAAAATATTTATAATTAAAGTAGGATAAAAAAGACTTAAAAAGTCAAAACTTGACGCCTAATATAGAACGGAGGGAGTATTTAATTTTACAGTATTTATTCATAAAATAGTTTTGATAATAATACAGGTTTGAAGATAGCTCTAACTAAATATAGCATTGGTCTTTAGTAGGGGTGAGCATGGTGCGGTGCGGTGCGGTTTTTGGCAAAAACCACATCGCATCCGCAATTGCGGTTTTTCAAAAAGTGTGGATCCGCACTACGCGGTTTTTGCGGTTTCGGTTTTACGGTTTTTTCGCGGTTTTTTCGGGTTTTGCGGATTGTGACCGCACTTCACCATCTTCTATAATTTGTAGAATTTATGCGGGGTTTTGCGTTTTTTGCGTCACAATGTTGGTATGTTCTGTTATAATAATACATATAGTTAATGAAAACACACATTACTTAAAATATTGTTGATAATATGCACTAGAACTCTTATAACACGCATTAAATAATCGTTGTGGCATTTTTCGGGTTATATAACTAATGTGCGGTGCGGATTTTGTGGTGCGGTTTTATAGATAAAATCGCAACCGCACCGCATTTTGCGGTTTTTCATTTTCTTAAAACCGATCCATCGGTTTTTGTTGTGGTACGATTTTTACGATTTTTGCGGTGCGGTTTCTGTCTTTAGACAGTATCAATCAGCATCAGCAATATTTATTTGAGGTTCTGTTTCCTAGTCCGATGTTTTTGCCATGCCTAGTAACAAGTGGACAAAAGATATCAAAGATTATATTGAAACATTTATTTCTACTATGCACATGTTGTACTACTAAAAAAACATTTATCATTCTAGTCCATGAACTAAAAAAAACACCATACTTGATCATACAGTATGAAATTTCACCCTTGAGTGAATTCAAAGTGGTAAACTTTTTGAGGTAAAAAATGTTGCTACCGACGACTTCGAATGCTCCAAAGGCACAAACTCGTTTGGGATGTTCGCCCTCTTTACTATCCTTCTCATATTGCTCTGCAAGCTTTGTTCTACCAACTGCTTTACAGCGTTGTTATTCGCAAAACGGCTTGATGAGTCCACTGGTTCACTGTCAGTAGACCCACAAAGGGGCGCTGATACATTCGCCCCTACACTTTGTTTCCCTTTATTGTTCCTTAGAATATCTAGAATCCGAGAGGACCTCTTTTGTGCTAAAGTGCTTCCTAGAAGAGTCAACTCAAGAAGCGCAGACATGATCCCTGCCTCGATCATGGCTTGACGATCAACGTAAGACTTGTGAGCCATCACCATCAAAATGTATGTCGCCTTTTCTTGGCAATCAGGCAAATCCACCCAATTTAAAACATCTACCAATATCGTAAAAGCATCTTTGACAGTACTAATCGCCTTTCGGCCCTCAGGGGTCGACACAATATTACTCAAAATTGAAAGGATTCTATCACTTACTTCCATATCTCCAAGTTTCGTCAAGAGAAACGGTACAAAATCATCTATATCAACCATTCTTGAAACATTTGATGGCAAGATAGACAGGTTATAAAGCGCCCTCAAAGAATCTTGAATCACTAGGGAATTATCGGTTTTGATCAAGCTTTTTATCAAGAACGAGATGGCCCCTGATGATCCGATGACGAGCTTATTTGAATCTAGCGCGCTTAATCCTAGAAAATTTGCAACAATTGCTGCTGATAAATCTTTGTCAGGTGAACCCTCACTTGGAGATTCAGTTAAATCTAGCATCTTGTGTACTACTCCTGCTTCAACTATAGCGGCTTTGTTGCTGAAACATCAATCCATATAAAAAAAGTGGCTTCTTGTTATAGTTTATGTTTGACAAAAAGATAACTAAATTTTCTCAGCGGAACTTGAACTCACAACTTTTAGTTAACGCGCTAAAGTGTAAGTAAGAAAGCGAGAAAAAGAAATGTGCTTACCGGTCATTTCCGATTCCAAGATTAAGAAGAGCGTAGAGAGGAGCAATTTGCGAATCTAGATCGTTTGAATCAAGCATAGCCACAAGTGGCGAAATCGCTCCAAGCAATGCGAAACTCGTTCTAGCTTCAGAATCATCCTTAGCCAACTCCCTCACTTCTTTCGCGCCTTGTAATGCACCTTCTCCTCCACTTTGCAATCTTTTCACCACCTCTTTTAACGATTCTAGCAACTTTTTAGACCCTATAATTGTATCCGACCTACATTCGGATACAGAAGTCTTTACTTGTTCCATCTTTGGACTTTTCGCCACCAGAGACTTGACGTTCTGGTGGCGAGGCATTTTAGCGCCGCATCTCATTGTTTCAATGATTTTGCGGCGGCATGATGCCAAGAGCTTGTTGTAACTACTACCATCACTAACGCGTGGTGTAGGTTCTTGATGGTGGTTGACAACTATTGATGTATGGTTGTTTTGTTTACACTTTGACATACTATGTGACACTTGGTACTAGTAAACTATTTTTATACTATATTGAAATCAGAGCTCCTGCATTATCATATGACTTCACGGACACATATAGTATAGTACACACTAGTACTTTTTGATATATTCAGATAGATAGAGTGTGATGAGTACTAAAGTAGGGGTAAAATGGGAAGTAAGTTTATTGAGCAAGATGCAGACTAGGGGTGAGCAGAAACCGAACTGCGAACCGCAAAACCGCAAAAAACCGCAAAAACCGAACCGTAGAAACCGCACCACGACAAAAACCGACGGCTTGGTTTTAAGAAAAAAGAAAAACCGCAAATGCGGTTCGGTTGCGGTTTTCGCCCGTAAAACCAAACCGCAAAACCAAACCGCACCACAAAATAATTATTTTATACTAAAAACGTTGCATCGACTATTTTATGCGAGTTATAAGACTTCTAGCGCATATTATCATTGATATTCATATAAGTTATTAGTAAAGTTTTTGTTAGATTCAGTTTATGCATTGTTATAACCGAAAAAAATAAACATTTTAAACAAAAAACCGCAAAAATCCATAATTATTATATAAGTCATAAGTAATGGTTCGGTGCGGTTAAAAACCGCAAAACCGCAGAAACTGCAAAAAAACCGCAAAACCGAAACCGCGGTTTTTGGTTCGGTGCGGTTTCTATTTTTATAAAAACCGCAAGTGCGGTTGCAGTTCAGTTTTAGTCAAAAACCGCACCAAACCGAACCATGCTCACCCCTACTGCAGACTCTAAAACTCTAAAAGTGATGTTGAGAGATGAAGCTTCAAATTGTATACTAGGAGTACTAACTTTTTCTAGACAAAAACTTAGAAGATGCAACTTACTATATAGACTATTGTTTATTTGGTGAAATTTATGTAATTTTGTTTCCCAATAGAGAATAATCTATTTCTTTAACATATTTAATTTTTGCAAGTAAAACTACTACCAACTATCATAGTCATGATTTTTTGTTAAAGGAGGCTGATTATATATAAGACAAAAAGTTATAATGATTAGAGGAGGCTTAAATGTAGAAACTAATAGAAAAAACGACCTGTAATACACATAAATAATGAATGAAATAGTTTGATTAAGGAGGCTCAACACCCACTAGTCCTCTACTAGCTCTGCCACTGACCAGGGCCGTCTCATTGATTTCGGTGGCCCTGTGCCAAGATTACACGGAAGGCCCCGTTTTCTTTCCCTTTAATCGCTTTGAATATCCGGATGCATGCTTTCTCAATCTAAAAGGCATGTTTTTTAAATGACATTCAAACAATGACAAGTAATATCTAATTGGTAAGTACTATGTTGCTACCATAATACAAAAATAACATTTAATATTACGTGTTTTGAGTTAAGACCAAAAGAAATAAACAATTAATGAATATGTAGTTAAATAGTTAACAATTAAACTTAGGATATAAAAGATCAATAGGCTTTAGTTTAGAAAGCAAAACTCTTAATATCATGTCAAAATAAAAGAGTTTGAAACATTACCCATTCTCTCCAACTGCTTGAGAGGTTTTTATGGGCCTTATTTTACTGTATCGTAAGTCAAATTCGGATACATATTCACCGATTATACTCAGTCTACTATCTAGACAGTATATACAGTAACGAAGATTTCAGATTTTGTGGCCCTATTTTATTGGTGGCCCTGTGCCTCCGCACATGCCGCACCCCTTAACAACCGGCCCTGCCACTGACTAATGTATCTTTTTGTGCAAAAATAATGAATGTATCTAACTTGATGAAGCATTAGCCTTGTAGTTAAGAAGTTGGCAAATTTCAGCATGGATACAAGTTTTTAAATGTATCAAAGTTAGATTTTAAGAAGAGTGTAACACGTATACAATATCAAACCGATGAAGAAGTAGATGGCGTAGCAAAAATGACAATGAACCAGTGGTAGCGTGGCACAAAACCAATTAGGCGTTACATGGCATACTATACGATAATCCAAAACTGACAACTTATTTATTAGCGGTCACAAAAAAAAAAGAGATGTAACCAAGTATACTCAGTTACTCACTCTTTTAACTAGAAATGCAAACTATACCCCTAATTGTTTATTCCCTCCGTCTTATAATAATAGTCCAGGTTACTATTTTGAGACGTCCCATATTAATAGTCCAGTCCAAAAATAAATAAAAAATATATATTAAGTTTACCATATTACCCTTACTTTAGGGTATTATTACAAACAATAAAGAAGTTGTAAATTAATTGGTTAGGAACAAAATTGTCATTGTGTAAAAAGTAAGAGAGAAAACTGAAAAAAATTATGTTTTTATTAAATTGCGTATTTTTGGTCGGTGGACTATTAATATAGGACGGAGGGAGTATTAAAAAAAAGGATAGATAACTAAAAGTGTGACTAGTTTTGCGTCTAAATTTGCAGTTCTATTGATCGTAAGTTTGTAACAATATGTTACTACCTCCGTCTTAAATTAATAGTTTTGTATTCTATTTTTGAATGTTCTAAAATTATAATCCTTTTTTAAAAATAAATGTAAGTAATTTAATAAGTTTATCATATTGCACCTATTTGTATTAGAAATTATAAATATATACAAAGTTTTAATTAATTATATAAGGTAAAAGTGTTATTTTGAAAAAAAGTAAGAGAGAATAATGTGATAGTTATTTTTTTTAAACTATATGTCTTTTATCCGGGACAATTAATTTGGGACGAGTGAGTATATTATTTTATTTTTTTAAACGGCAGTTTGGTGCAACAGAGTATCTTGCGTGCCACCAAGGCACCAAGTCTCTCGACCCGAGTCTGAATCATCTCACGAAGAGAATATTAACCCCCATGCTAGCAATCCCCCATATGGTGAATGACAAGAGTCGAACCCCTGACCTCCTCACATGGAGACTATAACCAAATGCATCCATCCAACTGAGCTAGACTTCATTTGCGACGAGTGAGTATTTTATTGATTGTAGCAAACAAATTCAGTTACATTTTAGTAAATTGTTATCACACGATCTCAAGTAGGCTTAGCATCGGTTAAAAAACTGACCCGAACAAAACATAACTGAACCAAAACCGGTTTTGTAAAAAACATGAACCAATAACAAAACCAAAATAATTCAGTTGGATTTATTTTTCCTCAGTTTTGGCTCCAACCGAACCGATATCAAACTCAAAAATCATAAATACATAAATACATAACCAAAAATTGAACCGAACGTTCAGACTTGTATGGCTCGGTTTTTTTGGTTTGGTATCGTTTCCGGCCTGTTTTGCTCGTTTCTCCAATCTCAGACAGTATTCTAATACAGTTTGAACTTCAAGACCTGTTTCATGAAAGTAAATTTATAGATCAAAATAATCAACATACGTGATTGATAAGATTAATAATCAGTGTTTGCAATTTCTCTTATAAATTTTTTTTATTATAAAGATGTTCCATAATTCATCTGTCAACATAGACATCCAACAAACAAGAATCAAAAGTAGTAGAAACAAACAAACACATTGTTATACATGTGTTTGGTGGACTCCCACAACCCCTACACTTTGATGGCTAATTAATTTCCTTTGTTTCTGCACAAGGATAACTACCAACCAACAGACAATTTGCACAAGACAAATTACTAAAACTTTAGAATCTGCTTTTACTTGTAAAAGAAGCACCAAAAAGTACTCATGATGCTACCAACTTCTATATATGCCTGAGCAATAAAAAATGTATCCACAGATACGTCGATTTAAGGCTAACATGAAGTGAAATCGAATCACTAATTATTATTCGAGGCTGACATGAACTACCTTCAGAATAAGTACCGACTAACTAACTTAGTAAGTGTCTTAACCCGCCGTTAAAAAAAAGGAACCCATCTTTAGAATCTGCTTTTACTAGTTAAACAAGCACAAAAGAGTACTAATTATGCTACTAACTTCTATATATGCATCCATCTTTAGAATCTGCTTTTACTAGTTAAGGAAGTACAAAGAGTACTAATGATGCTACTAACTTCTATATATGCTTAGGCAATAGAAAATGTATCCATCTGTTGATTCAGTCCCCTACCTGAACTCTAAACATTAAAGTAGCAAATACTTATCTTCTCGGCTTAGGCATCGTGTTCGCCTAAAATGGCAAAAGATAGGGGAGAAAAAGAAGAGCATAATGAGTTATAATGCAAGTAGGAAAAAAGTTTCATACAGACCAAAACTTTCTACGTATGTTTCATATATGCACGACTCACATCACATGGCTAACTTCAACTATTCATGACCATGTCCTCCACGCTCGACTGGCTCTCCAGTTTCCTGATATGCACGCCATCCTTAGCCGACGAGGAAGCATCCACAATGATGACATCGTCTTCATTGAAATCACCTCGCAGTATCCCCATTGAAATTTCATTCTCGACCATTTGTTGGATCACCCTCTTCACTGGCCGTGCTCCATAGTTAGGATCAAATCCTAGTTTCCCAAGGATGTCCATAGCTTCCTCGGTGTAATGCAGATCAATTTTCTTCTGTTTGAGCCTATCTTTCACGCGATTAAGCTGCAACACAATAATAGCCATGTTAAGTAATGACATTTTCATCCGGATAGTAACAATTGTAAAAGGGACTTTAGGTGCTTAAAAAATGGAAGTAGCAGCCTAGTTATTTTCAAGTGTTTATTTATTCTAAAATAAGAAGACAAGCAGTTTCACCCAAACACTCGGAACTGATTATCTGCAATGTACAAGAAAACAGATACTCACTTGAATAGGCAATCCCAAACACTCTTTAAAGGAGGAAATTGTACCTGGATTTCAACAATATGTCTGATTTCTGTCACGTCAAGCGGTTGGAAAACAATATACTCATCAATCCGGTTCATAAGTTCTGGCCTAAAAGTTTTTCTAGCCAATTCAACAACCTGCTTCTTCATCAAATTATAGACCGCATCTTTGCTATCTTGTGTATTTTGAAGAGTTTCGAGTATGTAATGTGACCCAATATTAGATGTCATGATAACAACCGAATTAGTAAAACTAACTTTCCTTCCTTGTGAATCAGTAATTCTTCCATCATCCAGTAGCTGTAACAAAATGTTGAAAACATCAGGGTGTGCCTTTTCAATTTCATCAAAGAGAACGACAGAGTATGGCCTTCTGCGCACGGCTTCAGTAAGTTGACCACCTTCTTCATAGCCGACATAGCCCGGTGGCGCACCTACTAATCGTGAGACTGCAAGTTTTTCCATGTATTCACTCATATCGATTCTGACAAGAGCATTCTCAGTGTTGAATAGGTAAGTAGCTAAAGTCTTTGCAAGCTCGGTTTTACCAACACCAGTTGGACCCATAAACATGAAGCTCGCTATAGGTTTGTTTGGATCAGATAAACCAGCTCTTGACCGTCTTATTGCATCAGCAACAGCTTTGACCGCCATATCCTGACCAATAACTCGTTTATGGAGAACGTTTTCCAGTGACACAAGCTTGTCTCTCTCGGACTGCTGAAGATTTGATAAGGGTATTCCTGTCCATTTGCTTACAACTTCAGCTATGTCGATATCTGTAACTTCCTCACGCAAAAGAGATTTCCCAGAATGTTGATAATCATAAAGATTCTTTTCAGCTTCTTCTAGTTGGCGTTGCAGGGTCAATTTGGTTCCATATTTGAGCTCAGCAGCACGATTCAGATCATAATCACGTTCAGCAGCTTCCATTTCTTGGTTTACTCTATCAATCTTCCAGAAAAAGAAAACAATGTACAAATAAACCAAAACATAGTAGTATTTAGTAATACTTTCAAGAAACTGATGTAAATTACCTCTTCCTTAATTGACCGTATTCGCGTTATCAATGATTTTTCACGCTCCCATTGCTCATTAAATTCTTTTTGTTTTTCTTTATAAGCTTCAATATCGTTTTCCAGCTTGGACAACCGTTCTTTGGATGCTTTATCGGTTTCGTTTTTAAGAGACAGCCTCTCCATCTCGAGCTTTAAAACAGCTCGATCTATCTCGTCCAGTTCAGTGGGCTTGGATGTGATTTCCATTTTCAGTTTTGCAGCAGACTCATCCACCAAGTCGATTGCTGCGATAATAAACCAGCATTAATAATCTGTTCAATCATTACAAATTCATTTTGCATATAACTAATTGAAAAGAAAGACGTCGTTCTAACCTTTGTCAGGCAAAAAGCGCTCTGTTATGTATCTATCGGCAAGTATAGCTGCGGAAACTAAAGCACCATCAGAGATTTTGACCCCATGATGAAGTTCATACCGCTCACGTAGTCCACGAAGAATGGAAATCGTGTCTTCGACAGACGGTTGATCACAGAATACTTGTTGAAACCTACGCTCGAGGGCCGCGTCCTTTTCGATATACTTTCTGTACTCATCCAATGTGGTTGCTCCAATACATCGTAGCTCACCTCGACCGAGCATTGGTTTCAACAGATTAGCAGCATCCATTCCTCCACTGATAGCTCCTATACACGCAAGTCACATTAAGAGAATCATAAAATAAGGCATAATCCATATAAATTAAGCAGGTGGTGCAACAGAATGAATTGCTGACCTGCACCGACTACTGTGTGAATCTCATCAATGAAAAGAACAATCTGTCCATTGGAGGCAGTGACCTCTTTAAGAACAGCTTTAAGTCGCTCCTCAAAATCTCCTCTGAATTTAGCACCAGCAACCAATGAACCCATATCCAGTGAGATAAGCTGCGCAGTAAAAGAATCAAGATTTATCAACACAAACTTGTGACTTTGAAAAATGAATTCATAATCAGTAGATCATCAAGAAACATATTAACAGCAGTGGTAATGATGGTGATGAATAAGTGATTTTTCCTAACCTTACGGTTCTTGAGGGACTCTGGGACATCTCCACGCACAATTCTTTGGGCTAACCTGCATTATATAAATTATTTCAATACATTAACAATAACTTTGAATGAATACATCATCAAACTGACATGAACGATAACTGTACCCTTCAGCAATTGCAGTTTTTCCCACACCAGGCTCACCAATTATCACAGGGTTGTTTTTTGTTCTTCTGGACAATATCTGAATGCACCTCCTGATTTCGTCATCCCGGCCTATCACTGGATCAAGCTTACCTCTCCTCGCAAGTTCCGTCAAGTCACTACCATATTTTTCAAGTGCCTGATATTTCCCTTCAGGGTCTGAAAAAACATCGACACTTCATTTACTAACAAGCAACTCAAATTAAATTTTACTGAAAAGCAGACAAGATAAGGAATATACTTTGATCAGTAACTTTCTGATTCCCGCGAACAGCATCAACCGCATCTTTTAAAGACTTCTCACTTAGCTGCAAGTTCGAGAAGAGCTGCTTCCCAAACCTCGTATCTTTATAGAGCGCCAACAGGAGATGTTCCACAGATACAAAATCATCTCCCATGGCCTTTTTATACTTTCCCGCATTGTCCAACAAAGTATATAAATTTGTCCCGAGAACAGGATTACTGGTATCACTAACCTGCACAAGAGTAACCATTTTCATAGGCAGACCTACAAAACATATACATAGTCCAGGTGGCATAATAAATTCAATACCATTGGTTGCTGAGCTATAAAGTCGTCTGTAGCTTGCAGAACTGATGTGTTGTCCAACCCAGCCTTTGTCAGTATCCTCCTTGCTAACCCGTCCTTTTGCTCCAAAAGGGCTTTCAGTAGATGCTCCGATTCTACCCTTTGTTGTTTGTTACTTAGTGCGGCGTTTATAGCACCTTCAATTCCCTCCCACGCCAACTCGGTATAACCCTTATTGGTGAAATAATATTTAAATGAGAAAATATCAACGGAGATAAGCGCAATGCATACAGAGTATATCATTAATATACTAAAAAGACCACCTTAGAATAGCATGATATGTACTAGCTATGTACTCATTACCAATCTCAACTACCCATGTTGCGGTATATAGTTAACTAAAGATCTTTGTTGTGATTGGTCATGCTGTCTTGTTATGGCAACAAGATTCGATACGATAAGTCCATAACCAAACAACATTTCCACATGTCTTCCGAAATCAGCAAAACCAAATGATTACTAAAATTTTTAGCTTTCGAGATTCAACAAATGCCGATTAGCACCACTTCTCCATTTTGAAAAATCTAATTTAACAATGAATGATAAAGTGCGATCACTACTTTCAGATGTTTTGTGTCTAAAGCGATACCATTTTTGCTGCAGAAGAGGCGGATAAGATGTCTTAAACAAACAATAATGTCCATTTGCCCACAAGGTTTTAACATGCACGCAATCTAACAAAAACATCTACGCAGTAAGAGAAAAAAAGCACTTCTTTTGAAAAGCATAACTTGTCCATACCACTAAACACAATTCACATAAAGCTTCAAAAATGACACTCAACTGGTGAATACTAAATAACAAACACCATAAACATACCAATACTTAATGTCCAATGGGAACACATTTATCTCCATAATGTGTTTGTTTAAGCTTGTATGGCGGGCTTATGCTTATTTTGTTTTCAGCCCATGTTTCATAAGCTCACTTTTTGTCTTACTTGAGAACTTTTTGACTAACATAAACCTAGGAAAACCGATAAGATGTTTGTCGCCTGGTGTAAATCTTTGTTAAAAATTTGAATTCTTTGGAATGAACCGAAATTGTGTCAGGCAAATACATGTATTTTCAGTTAGTCCACTAATATGATATGATAAACTTATAGAAGCCGAAATCTTTCAAAATAAGGGGGTGTTTGCTTCGGCTTTAGGGGCTGTTTGTTTTAGCTTATATAACGTAAGCCCATTCCGGCTTATATAACATAAGCCCAACTTTATAAGCTTATGTGGAGACTTATAGGCTTGAGGATCATCACATGGTAAAACTTATATAATACTACGTACTTTATAAGTTTATGGCTTATTTGGAGACTTATAGGCTTTTATAAGTTTATTATGTATAATAAACTTATATAAGCCCATAAATCTCCAAATAAGCTTAAAAAATTTGGGGTTTTTTAAATATAAGCCGAAATATATCTTTAATTTGTCTTATTTTCGGCATATATAACATAAACCCCAATTTTATGGCTTATTTTGAGACTTAGGGGTTATATAAATTTATCATGAGATAATAAACTTATATAAGCCCATAAGTCTCCAAATAAGCCACAAAATCAGGGCTTATGACATACATAAGCCGAAATGAGCTTACATTATATAAACCAAACCAAACACTAGCTTATATGTGGGCTGATGAGCTTATTTGATTTTGGCTTATATTTTATAAGTTCCAATTTTCCAGCTAATTTTTGAGACTTGTTGAGTTGTTGGTTTATATAAGTTTATTACAATATGATAATAAACTTATATAACCTCATACGCCCCAAAATGAGCAAGAAAATTGGGGCTTATGAGCAGGGGCAGATCCACCCACATGGGACCCGGGTGTGGCACGGGCTGCACTCTATTTTAAGTCACGAAGGGTAAATTCGACACGTGCAACACTCATTACGTATTACTTAATGTGAGGCATATTTAGTACTAATAATCATAAAAATATTTGTGCAAGACCCTATTATAAATCCTCCTCTGCTTATGAGATATATGCAGGAATGATATTAGCTGGTACGCCCAATATAAGACGAAACAAACACCCCTTGATAGAATTGTACTGAAAGGCTATATAATGTAAGCCCATTTCGGCTTATATAACATAAGCCCCAATTTTGTGGCTTATTTGGAGGTTTATGGGCTTATATAAGTTTATTATATCATGTTAAACTTATATAAGCCCCTAAGTCTCAAAATAAGCCACAAATTAGGGCTTACGTTATATAATCCATATTTCGGCTTATATTTTATAAACACTAATTTTTTTAAGCGTATCGGTTACTATATCATAACAAACTTAGATAAGCCCACAAGTCTCGAAATAAGCCACAAAAGTGAAGTTTACGTGATATAAGGTAAAACAAACAGCCCCATAGGGCCCTCGGGTTATCAAGGGCTCCCCCCACCCCAAAAAAAAGTACAGTAATAAGTTAGAATGAGCATATATATATAGATATAGATATTATGATAAACTTATATAAGGAGAAAAGTTAAATAGTAGTAATAAGTTAACGAAATAAGGCATAAGGCCGGTACCTGAGGAGAAGGAGCAGCAGAGGAATAAAGGCGATGATGAGAAGAAGAAGGACCAAAGAACTGGTCCAAACCACGACGAGAAAACATGGTTGAATTAGAAACATTATTATCGTGTCGTTTGAAAACATTATTAGAAGAAAGGATAGTGTTGTTGGAGGGTCGGGTAAATGACGAAAAAGGCTGGAAACGAGATGAGGTGTCAAGGGCGGTTGCGAGAAAAGCGTATTTTGAGAGCCTGGATGTTGTTCTACGGAGGAGTATGAGTGAAGCAGCCATCGTACTTACTGTACTACACGGTACAACAAACGTTATTAGAGACACTTGTGACTTCTTAGTTGTTGTTGTTTAATGATCTTGATGGAGAGAAAATGCTGGAAATATGGAGAAAGGGGTTTTGGTTTGTTTCTAGAACCATCTATCTCACTCGAATGCTCTGGGTTCTTCAGAATAACTCACAAGTCATTCATTTTTGTTACTTTTATTCTCTCTTTCTTTCTTTTTTTCCAAGTCAATTTTTTAACCCATTTTCATCCCAAAAAGGTTTATCAAATCTTGTTAAAAAAGCTTTGATGTATTTGACAAAAATAATTGTTAGTTATTTTGTTAATTATAATGTTGTTAACATGAGCTAAAAGATATATATTTTTTAAATAAAAATGTTTAATAACTAGCTGTTTATTATCATATTAAGATGTAAAAAGATTAAAATAATATATTTAAATAAATTATAATATAGTTTAAAGATATATATCGTTAACTTACGTTTTTAACATCTCTTAACAACTTAAAAAACTTCATAAATCAGTTTTTCATTTAAAAGCTACTTGTTTAAAAGAAAAGTTTAAAGCCCATGTTTTCAACTAAAACTATTTGTTTTGTAAAAAAAAATTTTGAAACAAAAAATTAACAGCTAAAAAAAACTCTAAAGTAGCTCTTGCCAAACATAGCAAAAATCATAATGAACTTTGTTATTAATATAAAAACAAGGTTATAAATATCTTGATCCGTAACGTGACGACCATTGCAGTCTAATAATTACATGAGCTTGTGCCACATGTATCTCTTACCAATATATAAAGAAATTCGCAAGGTTTTAAGTCTGAAATTGTTGTATGAAGGAGTCAAAAGTCATATGTATTGTGAAAAAGATTAGAAGTCTTACTCTATGTGAAAGAGCAATGTCAGAATCACGTAAATATTTAAAATAACTTGCATACAGTGAAATATACTAAAATGATTTCTTACAAAAAAAAAGATTGCAGAAGAAAAAAGAATAATAGTCTAAGCTTCATGCCAACTCATTATGTGAAATTTATATCCATGCGTTGTCCTTTATTTTTATAAGTCGTGCCCATTGTGAAAACCCATACTTTGCAGTTTTCCTTTTCATTTCTATAATATAAACATACACAATATTCTATCTTTCTACTTTGTAGGAATTAAGAAAGTGTTTATCATTTAAGAGATCTCAATGATCGTTACTTAGGGAGGATGGTTAGGAATTCATATTTTAGTGAAGTGACAATCGTTAACGATCTCACGAGCCTTGTAATAGTTAAAATATACTGAGCATGTAATAGTTAGTCCATTAGGCTATGTTAGTAGACAACTTCTTGTGAGGTGGTTGATGGACAAACACTTCCTTTTGAACATTCCTTATATTGTCAATGACAGTCTTGTTGAAGTTATTGATAGAACTCTACAAGCAAGAGAACAAGCAATGCAGTTGTTGAAATTCAACTTGAAGAAGGAACAAGATAGAATGAAGATACAAGCTGATAAGAATAGGTTTGACACACAGTTTGAGCTCAATGGTTGGGTCAAATTGAAGCTTCAACCTTATAGGCAACCTTCTGTGAGGCAAGGAAGGCATCCCAAGCTCTCTTCCAAGTTTTTTCGGCCTTTTCATGTGATTGAGAAAATTTGCAAAGTAGCCTATAGATTGCAACTACCACTGATGTTAAGGTTCATCCAATTTTTCATGTTTCTTAGCCTAAGCTATATCCTATGGAGTCAACTACTATGAGAGCTTTTCCAACCTGTGATGATGATGGTCTTTTATTTGCTATATGACAACAACTTTCACATATATGTTATATGCTATAATTTAATGAAAGTAGAAATCCACTAGAAATTTTTTCTTTTTATACCATTACATGGTTAGATAAACTGCTTCTCACAACCTAAACTGCCACTTCAACATATTCCTATATGTTGGAAATACAATGTATATATATCAAGTCTAAGATCTAAAAGTAATTTAATAAGTACATTATGAATAAGAACATCTCAAATATAACTATGATGTCCTAATTTCCATTAGAAACCCTAGAATCCCTTTAAATGAATGATAGACTCAAGAATGGTAAACTGTGAATAGATAACACATATGAATAAGTTATTATAGATTATAAACAAGTTATAAACTATACATTAAAGACATAATAATGTCTAAGAATAGTAAGAACAAACTATATAAAGCTAAGTACAAGTAATTGTACATAATAGTCTAGATCACTACCTAGAGACCCTTAGTAAACAATGTTTCAAGCAATATAACTACATAATATCTATATACTATTACCAAATAAAATATACTAATTATAATATATCATATAAAGGAAAGGTAAATAATCACAAAATACTAATATTTACTAATCCAAAACTAACTACAAGTTAAGACCTAGTAACTAAGATTAGCATATAAAATCCATTCTATAATGAATTAGAGTATAATATTTTGACACTAATTATTTAAATCAATTATGTATCATATTAAGATTATACATTTACTTCAATATAAAGTACAAGTTAATAAAGCATAAGGTACAAGTTATCAAAGCATAGGATCTTAAGCTCCCATAATTATCCCTATAATATGGTAAACCTATATAAACCCTTAAACCAGGAATGTAGAAACCATAGAAGTCATAAACATACTATATAAGCCCTAGAATAAGCATACATTAGGATATAAACCCTAATTACCCAAGATAGAAAGTCATTAGGATTAATGACCTAAAAACCCTTATATTAAGAAATCTATATAGAATCACTACCTAGTCTTTTAGGACAAGTCTACAAACACCCATAGCACTTCATTAAGGTAATAAGATTATATTAAGACAATGTACAAGTACCCTAATACACAAGGTACAAGATTTCAATGCATGACTTGTAAATTAGGTCAAAATGGATATTTACACCCTTTAGACATGTTTACTTAGAATAACTTAATAAAACCAATGTAGGGACTTCATGAACACATTGAAGAAAATTTAGAATGTATAAAATGAGTTTACATCAGTAGATAATTGAAGGATAATGAGTTTTACAAGGATTAAGCCCTACATCATTAGAAACCCTAACCCGCCTAAGTTTTCTTCCTATTTTCACATTAAACCCTTGTTAAACTTCAAACCAAAGACTCAAACTTCTTAATTATAATTTATACACCCTAATTAAACCCTAATCCATCACTAATCACATTCCTAAAACCTTAATCACCAAAGTTACAAAGTTACAAGTTACAAGCCCTAATTTGAAACCCGGTTTTGTATTTTCCCTCTAAAAACCCATTTCAAACCATTCCCTCCCATCCTAAGCTTGAAAATCAGATATTTTACATGTTTTAAGATATTTTCCATGTGATTTCAAGTAGGTGCATCACCTACTTGAAGCTACACATCACCATTCCAATCTTATTATTACCGTGAGTTATCCTAGACCACAAGACCAAGATATTTTTCATCCTAGACTCTAGGAACTTGCATAGATCTTCCCTAGCCTCCCTTAGTCACTAATTTATCCATATGACACGTCCCAGGCCAGAACTTGGAGCCTAAGGCTTGGAAATGCTATAAATAGAGGCGAATTGCACACATAGAGACTTGCACCTCGTTTCCTTTGTATCTCCTACCCATTCTCCGTTTCCACTTCTATATACGTCCTAGGACATGTCGCAAGACCAAAAACCAGGTCTAGAAGGTACCCATTGAAGCTCTTGAAACTTTGATAGCAAGTAGTGTTCATTAGGAGTCAATTTGGAGCATCCTAGGTAATTTCTATGTTATCTATGCTTTGATATTGTTATAATGATATATTAGACTTGTTATAATGCTAAAATTATGTTAGAAAGATAATCTAAAAAGAATTAAGTCATTTGGTCATTTTAAATAAAAGTTATAAGTTAAAAATGTTTTAAAACCCTAGTTTTGTAATTTACATGAAATAATAAGCAAAAACTCATTTCAAAAGCTATAATTCTGAATAAATGTTGTTATTGTGATTATGAATACATTTTTAAACTTTGTTTTAAAATCCTAGATCATTTGGTCCACTTTTGAGGTTGTTATGTGATTTTTACAAGTATAGGGACTAAAACTGTCATTTTTAAACTATTAGCATTTTGGGATAAAAGCGTCAATTTGTAAAATTTAAATATGTTAATGCAATAATGCCTAAAAATATTACTTGCATTTTTTGGTCTCGTTTAGTTTTGATTACGACAATATGTAAAAACAAGCATTTACGAAAAGAACGAAAAACGAATTCTTGAGTTCAAGTATTTTTCATTTTACCCATTTTCACTTAAGGTATGAATAAACAAGTACTAACCTTAATCAAGTGATCAAGTGATTTATTCTTTTCTTAAAACTCACTTTTTATTAAGTGTGACAAGTTTTTTTATTAAACTTTCTTTTTAAGAAAATATTTTATTAAATCAAATATTTGAAAATTTGAAAATGGCATATTCTTTTTTTATTTAGAATATTCTTTCAGAATATTTTATAATCACATAAGACCTCCACCACTAAAGGACAAAAAGGGAGCGGAGTCTACTCTGGTGGTTCCCTAGTGCCTATGCGGTTCCTTATCGATAAGGAACCGCCGGCTGAGATAAGGAACCGCGGGCAGATATAGCCGTTGGCCCTTTGTCCTATAAATAGTGGACCATTCTCAGATTTTCTCTTCACCTTTTTTGCACATATATTTCCAGATTCAAACATACTTCTTAAATCACTCAAATCCTTGATCATTTGATTGATTACTACTTGTTTAGAAGTGAATCTATCCCATCCATCCCTTCCTCTCCAAGTGCAAAGAGAAGAACACTATCCTTGTGAAGTGTTGAGTCCACCACCAAAGATTCTTTGAAGATCAAATCTTATACATTTGTTGTTGTGTCATAGTTGTGAAGATCCAAGTAGTTGTGTCTATTTGGAAGTTGTGTATGTACTAAGTATAGTTGTGTAGATTGGTCCTAGCTACGATTAGGGCTCGACTTTTAGCTTAGAGTCGGAAATTGGTTAAGCAACGTGCACGGTTTTCTCCACCATAAGGAGCTTGTTGTGTAGTGAACTCTCGAGTAAGGAGTACTCGAGGATTGGAGTAGGAACAAGGAGTGAGCTTCGTTGCCGAACCACTATAAATCCTTGGTGTTTGGTTTGATCTTTCTTTACCCTTAACTCTTTACATTCTTTATTCTTTGTGCATATACATTAGTTAGTATTAGTTTAGTTACACTATCATTGTTCATATTGTGCATAAGAAAATTTCACATATTTCCTCAAGCCTAAGTTTTGAAAAAGGATAATTTGAAAACCATCTTTTAACAAGTAAATATAAGAAACTATTCACCCTCCCCCCTTCTAGTTTCTACAATTAGTATCAGAGAGAGGTTGCTCAAGAATTTTTAAAGTATATTGTATTTTAAAACTTGAATCGATCTATGGATTCCAACAAGTACCTAGAAGGGCAATCTATGCAAAGACCACCACTTTTTGAAACCGATAGTTTTATTTATTGGAGATTTGAGACTTATGTGAAATCAAAAGATTTAGATCTTTGGCATGTTATTACCAATGGTGATTTTTTACCTTATCAATTTAATGAAGTTTCTAAAACAAAAGAATTGGTCACTTTTGACAAAGCTAATGACGATACTAAAAAGAAACTTTCGAAAAATAATGAGGCTAAAATGGTGATTTATAATGCTTTACCTAAGAAAGAGTATGAAAGGATTTTTATGTGTGAAACCGCTAAAGATATTTGGAACACTCTTTTAGTAACCCACCAAGGTAATAGCCAAGTCAAAGAAAGAAAACTCGATCTTTTTGTCCAACAATATGAACAATTTGTCATCTTAGAAGATGAAACTATTGATAGTGCTTTTGCTAGATTTAACACTATTATTACTAGTCTAAAATCACTTGATGAAGGTTTTTCTAGCAAGAACAATGTTAGGAAGTTTCTAAGGGCCTTACATCCGAAGTGGAGAGCAAAAGTCACGACGATTGAAGAATCGAAAGATCTCTCAACTTTATCACTCGATGAACTCATAGGCAACTTGAAGGTTCATGAGATGATAATTTTGAAGGACTCGGTATTGGTAAAAACCAAGAGTGAAAGGAAGTTTCTTGCACTCAAAGCCAATAAGGCACAAAGCGATCATGATAGTTTCTCGGATAGCGATGACGAGGAGTATGCATTGGCGGTGAGAGATTTCAAGAAGTTCTTCAAAAGACGAGGTCAACACGTGAGGCAACCCAACAATGACAAGAAACCATTCTCAAAGAATCGGTTTGCCAAGAACGAAAAAGGTGATAGGAATTGCTTTAGATGTGGTGATCCAAATCATTTCATTAGTGAGTGTCCAAAGCCTTCACGCGATAAGAATCACATGGCGTTCATTAGTGGTTCTTGGAGCGATAGCGGTGAAGATGTTGATGACAACCCCAAGGAGGAGAAATGTCTTATGGCTCATACTTCTAAATAGATATGCTTGGGAATTGATTTGGAACCCGACGAGTGGATTAAGGATAGTGGTTGTTCTAAACACATGACGGGTAATCGAAGTTTGTTCTCGCGCTACAAAGCATATGATGGAGGTAACGTCACATTCGCTAGTAGTCTACGTGGTAATATCATTGGCAAAGGTACGGTTTCTCTTGACTCTATGACCATTGAAAATGTTGAGCACGTAGATAATTTAGGGTTTAACCTTTTAAGTATAGGTCAAATTTGTGACAATAAGTGTAAGGTCATCTTTTCGGAACATGACAGTGAAATCGTAAAAGATGGAAAGGTCATTGGAAAAGGTGTTAGAAAGCATGGGCTTTATGTCATGAATGTCAATAAGAAGTCAAAAGACAACATATGTCTTGCGACTATAGATGATAGTTCTACTCTTTGACATAAAAGATTAGGTCACACTAATATGCGTTTAATTCAATCTTTAGTCTCTAAGGAGTTGGTAAGACACCTCCCCAAGATGAAGTTTGATAGTCACTTTTGTGATACTTGAAAAGTTGGAAAGCAAGTTCACTCAAGTCACAAAGCCAAGAATTTGGTTTCAACCTCTCGGTGCTTAGAGCTCCTACATATGGATCTCTTTGGACCTTTCGCCATACGGAGTTATGGAGGTAACATTTATACCCTAGTTATAGTTGACGACTATTCTAGATTCACTTGGACTAGATTTTTGGCATCTAAGAATGAAGCTTTCGATCATTTCGAAATCTTTAGTCGAAGAATTCAAAATCAACTAGGATGTCCAATTGTCTCTATTAGGAAGGATCATGGTAGGGAATTTGATAATGAAGTGCAATTTGGTGCCTTTTGTGAAGCTCATGGTATTACCCATTACTTCTCGGCTCCTCGCACTCCACAATCAAATGGGGTAGTTGAAAAGAAGAATAGGACCATCCAAGAGATGAGTAGGACGATGTTAAACGAGCAATCTTTGCCTCAAAAGTTTTGGTGCAATGTCGTGGACACATCGGCTTACATTCTCAACCGAATTCTTATTCGACCTTTCCTATGAAAGACCCCCTATGAGATTCTTAAAGGTAAGAAACCCTCATTGGAATACTTTAGGGTGTTTGGAAGCAAGTGCTTTATCCTCAACACCAAATACTACCTTACCAAGTTCGACCCAAAGTCTTACGAAGGTATCTATTTAGGTTATTCCCAAACTAGCAAAGCCTACATAGTCCTCAATAGAACCTCGGGCGTAATTGAAGAATCACTTAACGTGACTTTTGATGAAACCCCTCCTTTATACAAGACACCATCATTGGTTGATGATGACTTGGATGAAATAGTAGTAGTTAAAGCCAAAGAGGTTAGAAAAATAGGAGTTGAAGACCTTAGTGTTGAAAAGGAAGTAAACATTAAGGAGTCTAAGGATCATACTCTCAATAATATCATTGGTGACTTAAATCAAAGGACCCTAAGATCTCAAGTCCAAAACCAAAGCAACTTCTTTTGTTTCGTCTCCTTGATTGAACCAAAGAATGTTAAAGAAGCTTTGACGGATGAGAGTTGGGTCATCGCGATGCAAGAAGAATTGAATCAATTCGTTGCTAATGATGTTTGGGAACTTGTTCCTCCACCTAGAAGTTCTACCATTATAGGAACCAAATGGGTCTATAGGAATAAGTTAGATGAGAATGGTGTTGTTTCTCGTAACAAGGATAGACTTGTAGCTCAAGGCTATAATAAACCAGAAGGGATTGATTATGACGAGACATATGCACCGGTAGCAAGATTAGAATCCATTAGAATCCTTTTAGCCTACGCTTGTGCCTTAGACTTTAAGCTTCAACAAATGGATGTAAAGAGTGTGTTTCTTAACGGTTTGATCAATGAGGAGGTATATGTGGCTCAACCTCCCGGCTTCATTGATTTTGAGAAACCGGATCATGTTTACAAGCTTAAGAAGGCACTTTATGGTCTTAAACAAGCACCCAAAGCTTGGTATGATAGACTTAAAGTGTTTCTTGTTAAACATGAGTATACCATGGGGATGGTAGACAACACGCTCTTTACAAAGAAGAAAGGTTCTCACCTCATAATCGTGCAAATATATGTTGATGACATTATATTTGGCTCAACTTGTCAAGAATTGTGTGATGACTTTGCCAAAATCATGCATGATGAGTTTGAAATGAGTATGATAGGAGAACTTAACTTCTTTTTAGGACTCCAAATTAAACAAATGGATGATGGTATTTTCTTTAGTCAATCTAAGTATGCTAAAGAAATGCTAAAGAAATTTGGATTAGAAGAATCTAGACCAATGAAGACCCCAATGGCCTCGGATACTAAACTCACCGTAGATGATGATTGTGAGTCGGTAGACAACACCAAATATAGAGGTATGATTGGTAGTTTGTTGTACATAACGGCAAGTCGAACGGATATCATGTTTAGTGTTTGCCTTTGTGCTCGCTTCCAAGAGGCTCCCAAAACTTATCACCTTGAAGCGGTTAAGCGTATCTTCTGATACATTAAGGGCACTATACATTTAGGATTATGGTATCCTAAAGGGACCGGTGTAGAAGCCATTGTCTACGCAGACTCGGATCATGCGGGAGACTATGTGGACCAGAAAAGCACTAGTGGAGTTTGTACCTTCATGGGTTGTTGTTTAACTTCTTGGTTCTCTAAGAAACAAACCGCTCTTGCGATATCCACCACGGAAGCCGAGTATGTGAGTGCCGGAAAAGCATGCCAACAAGCTCTATGGATGAAGCAAGCGCTTGTTGATTACGGGATTTCTCTTGATGATGTTCCCATCATGTGCGACAATAAAGGTGCTATAGACCTTAGCAAGAATCCCGTGCAACATTCGCGAACCAAGCACATAGAAATTCGCCACCATTTCCTTAGGGATAATGTTAAAAAGGGGAACATTTCGATTGAGAAGGTACCCTCCGAGGATAACTTAGCCGACATCTTCACTAAGCCACTTAAGAGGGAACCTTTTAATTACTTGCGTCTAGGTCTAGGTTTAATGGAACATATTCCTTAATTGCTTTCCTTTTATTGAGTCTCTTATTTTCTTTTGAGTCTTTTATCACTTTGAGTCATTGAGTCTCCTAAACTCTTCTTGAAAATCTTCTCTTCCCCTTTTCAAAATTCTCAAAGTCTCTTTCGAAAATGATCGAGAAATGTTTTGACATTGTTAATTCAATCTAAAAACGTTTTTCATAGATTCTTGCTATTAATCTTGAGCTTACATAATTCATATGAATGATTCTCTCAAACATAGCAAGAACAAGAGAGAATCATGTAGGATCATTGTGCCGTGACTTATGGTCTTGTCTTACACACCTCCCACATCGATTTCTATTTTAAAATCCATGTATTTTGGTCAAATCTCTATTTGGTGAGTTCGTATGTGTTTTATTTGTCTATCTTTGCTTTTAAGCATATCCCTATGATTAGTTAGACTAGAAAAATAAGATTTGTTGAATTGAAAAATCTTCCTTCACCACCAAAACACAGCCTCTGTAGGCGGTTCCATATATGAACCGCGGTCCCTTAGCGATAAGGAACCGCCGGAAGTGATAAGGAACCGCGTACAGTGCTTCCTTTTTCAGATATTTCTGAAACTCCAAATTTGTTCCAACACTTTTGGGAATCTTTGTTTCAACCCTTTGACCACCCCAAAAATACCTTGAGCCTTCCCTATTTAACCATAAGCATTTTGCCATACTTCACATCCCAAAATGTCTTATTCTCCTAATGAAAGCCTTGATTCTCCTCCATTTTCCCAAATTGCTTTCAATCCCAACTCACCCAAGAACACTTTCAATCCAAATTCACCCAATAACACTCTTAATCACATTTCTCCTACCAAGAATGTTGATTGTGGAACATCTTTTCTTCCACCACCACCCTTTAGTGTTCTTCCTCCTTCTCATGATAATGTCATGCACCATGGGACATACTGTCATTGTTGTCAATATCAACATCTTGCTATGACACACATCTATGAGGAGTTGAGCTACATCAAGAGTCTCTTAATCAAGCCTCCTCTTCACTTTGATTATGAGATCTCCACCAAGCCACCACCACCACCTTCCGCCACTACCTTGTCTTTCATATAAGCATTGGTTGCTTATCCACAAGACACCTAATTCAATCAAATCTTAGAATTCTAGATTAACTAGGATTAGATTTATGCTTTTGGCTTGTTTCCTTTTTCATACATCTTTGTATGATTTTTATTTACATGACTTCACTTGGATCTTAGTCTTTGTGTTTTCTTCTCTTTTTATTTTATTGTTTTTGTGACCTATAGCTATCTCTTGTTGGTTGTCTCTTTTGTTCAACTAACCCTTCTATGTAGCTTGTCACCATATCTCGATTCCTCGGTGCCCCAAGCAAGGGGGAGTAAGCACCAAGGGGGAGTCTTTGCAAAGTCCGTCTCTTCAACACCGACTTTTGCAACCTTTTTGCTTCGACAAAGGGGGAGAAATGAATAAACTCGTCTTTGAAAATCTTGTTTTTGTGTGATTGAGTTTATGTATTGTCGGAATCAAAAAGGGGGAGATTGTTAATGCAATAATGCCTAAAAACGTTACTTGCATTTTTCAGTCTCGCTTAGTTTTGATTACGACAATATGTAAATACAAGCATTTACGAAAACAACGAAAAACGAATTCTTGTGTTCAAGTATTTTTCATTTTACCCATTTTCACTTAAAGTATGAATAAACAAGTAGTAACCTTAATCAAGTGATCAAGTGATTTAATCTTTTCTTAAAATTCACTTTTTATTAAGTGTGACAAGTTTTTTATTAAACTTTCTTTTTAAGAAAATGTTTTATTAAATTAAATATTTGAAAATTTGAAAATGGCATATTCTTTTTTGATTTGGAATATTATTTCAGGATATTTTATAATCAGATAAGACCTCCACCACTAAAGGACAAAAAGGGAGCAGAGTCTACTCCGGCGGTTCCCTAGGGCCTATGCAGTTCCTTATCGATAAGGAACCACCGGCTGAGATAAGGAACCGCGGGCAGATATAGCCGTTGGCCCTTTGTCCTATAAATAGTGGACCATTCTCAAATTTTCCCTTCACCTCTTTTGCACATATATTTCCAGATTCAAACATACTTCTTAAATCACTCAAATCCTTGATCATTTGATTGATTACTACTTGTTTAGAAGTGAATCTATCCCATCCATCCCTTCCTCTCCAAGTGCAAAGAGAAGAATACTATCCTTGTGAAGTGTTGAGTCCACCACCAAAGATTCTTTGAAGATCAAATCTTATACATTTGTTGTTATGTCATAGTTGTGAAGATCCAAGTAGTTGTATTTATTTGGAAGTTGTGTATGTACTAAGTATAGTTGTGTAGATTTGTCCTAGCTATGATTAGGGCTCGACTTTTAGCTTAGAGTCGGAAATTGGTTAAGCAACGTGTACGGTTTTCTCCACCGTAAGGAGCTTGTTGTGTAGTGAACTCTCGAGTAAGGAGTACTCGAGGAGTGGAGTAGGAACGAGGAGTGAGCTTCGTTGCCGAACCACTATAAATCCTTGGTATTTGGTTTGGTCTTTCTTTACCCTTAACTCTTTACATTCTTTATTCTTTGTGCATATACATTAGTTAGTATTAGTTTAGTTACACTATCATTGTTCGTATTGTGCATAAGAAGATTTCACATATTTCCTCAAGCCTAAGTTTTTGAAAAAGGATAATTTGAAAACCATTTTTTAACAAGTAAATATAAGAAACTAGTCAACCCCCCCCCCCCCCCCTCTTCTAGTTTCTACAAAATATATAAGAATAAATGTTGGAAAGTTTGAGGCCCTAAGGTTAAATAATGAGGGTTTAAAATGCAAATACTAAACTCTATACTTAAGGGGTTAAAAGTGTATTAAGCCAAAGTATAACCAAAAGGACTAATTTAGCCAATTTTGAAACTAAAGAATATTAAATATAAATATGAGAAAGTAATGAAAGTATCATGTTAGTAGGGAGCTTTGCACAAAGATGTTCCATCTCGATATTACGTTCTGACTGAGTGGTTAGGTTTACGATTTAAAGTGTCCTTGCTCCTCAAACGTTCATAGAATGGCTTCTAAGTATGATGGCCCAAACAATGGTTCTAGAATTATCACATATTTATAATTGAATAATATATAACCAAATACTTATAAAGATTGAACAAAAGATTAAAGACTTGCTACTATACAAAATGTGTTAATCCAGGTTTGTGTGAGATCAACCTGTTGTTATAAGACCAAGTTGTGCTTTGTGTGATCAAGGTGTTTATTTAAGAAAGAAATATATCTAATATAGCTCAGACTCTATGGATCCCAGGTGAATTCATAGTCTCACTAGCGCTGATTATTAAATGGTTTGAAAACTCGTGAGGGGGATATATGTTAAAATGAAATACAAGTATTGGTATTCTTCTCAGATATGATTATTGACACTACGTTTACTGCTGCCTTTAAAAGTCCCTTTTTAAGCGTGGGCGTTGATTTAATGAACGCTAATATTGTGAATAGTACTATTTGGGGACTGACATCCCCTATCTGGGCAAGTCGCACTTGCTGGAATGCTGATGGCTCTGACCTAGGCTAAACGGATACACTTTATTTTGCTAATACAGGAGTTTGGCAGACTACCTACGTATGGGCAATTTGTTAGGTTCCGGTATGTCTAGTAGCGGTGCATGAGCTAGTGCAATAATAATAAATTATTTTATGTGAGCGAATAGTAACGTAGCTCAGTAAAAAGGATCTTGTATTTAATATAATTTTAAACCTATGAATTCACTCAACCATTATGTTGATTTTAAGCATATATCTCAAGTTTAAAGATTGTTAGAATGAATCAGCATGAGGATGGCATGAAAAGGCATAAGACTAAAATTATTCTAGATTTTTGGGAACCTTATAATGTAAAACTCTGATTTTTCAATGATATATAAAGAAAGTTGATTTTGTCACTCTTTTGAGTTGTTTTCTATTATTATGACTTGTGAACTATGAAGTAATACCCCAGATCAATGTTTCACTACGTAAAGGTAAAATGGGAGTGTTACATGCTACTCCTTTTAAGTTGTTGGAAATAAGGCTACTAAAGCAAAATAATCGTATGGTGGTATTTGGGTTAATTCATTGGTCCAATGCCACTAAAGAAGATGTCATGTGATATAGGTTATAAGACATTGTGGCAAGATTCTCTGATTTTTAGCTAGATCATTGAGGACAAGAATGCTTTAATGCATGATGGAGCGTTACATGCTTAAAGCACCAAAACAGAATGTCATGTGCCAATCACGTGACCATCCTAAGCTCCCTAACGACTTTCTAACAAACATTTAAAACCCTTATTCTCGCCCTTTCTACTTTTCCTATAACTACCTCCCTTTTCATTTCTCATTTAGCTTTGATGTAATCTCGATCGTTTCTTTCTCATAATTATGTGAAACACCGAAATCATTCAATAAAAAATCATATAATTGTTTAAGCTGCGTGTTTGCTTATTATAGCTTATACTAGCTTAACTGTGTTGTTAGGTTCTCGCTTATTTGATAAGTGGAGCTTAAGTAGGTTACGATAGGGTCGAATTGACATACCAAGAAGACGACCATAAGATTATCCTTTGAGGATGATAAGGTCCCATCACCACCCACCAAACTTTTGGACGTTTTCCACGAAGAAACATCACCTAAATCTACCTAAGCAAACTTCATAAAACCATCACTTAACAAGTGAAATTGAATTGTGTTGAATCTATCGGTTGGATTTTCTTTGGTTCGAGTGTTATTTACAAAGGGTATGGGTTATGGCAGGAAAATATATGGTGAGTGATGGCGGGAAAAAAATGGAAGAAAAACCAGAAGAAACAATCTATAAAAATGACGTTGTTACAAGGAAACCTTTGTTATTATTGTAATTCATGTTTTTTTAGTATATTTACAGTCAAGATAAGTTGTTTATAACACATTTTTCGCGGTAAAAAGGAAGACATAGCGATCTCAATCTTACATACAAAAGCAAAGGACGTGCGCAAAACAATATCAGAAACCGTATACAACAATACAAACATGCCATCACTAAACATTCCATCAGAACATGGTCAATGGTATTTCTTGGCATAGAAACAAGGAAGTAATTATATGTAAATGAATGTCTTTTGTAATATCTGCTTGATAAATTCAAAACAATGTCACACTATCACTTGTTTTGGAAGTTGTTGTGCTTAAAACGCTCATGAGCTATACGTTCATTTTATATCAAAAAATAAGTCACGTCAATATTTTTTCTTATCTATACCTATTTATAAAGCAAATTGACTTTTTATTTTTAGTATATTGAATTTTCAACTTACATTCATTTATGTATAATATACAACCATAAAATCATTATTAAAAACTTTCAATTAAATCATATCAACATAATTTAATACTCATTAAAACTAATTAATACATAATAATTAACACACTTTAAAATAAAAATAATTAATACTAACTAATATACCATATTATTTATAAACACAATTATATATTCACATTGTACAACAATTAAAAGCATAAATATAGAAAAAGTCATTCGAAAACGAGTTCAACCAGGAAACATGATTGACCACCGGCTCGGCTAGCAAATAAAGAGTCCAAAAACGAAGCAACCGAAACCTATAAAAATGAGTGAATTGAGTCTGATCAGGATTATTTTCTTTATGTTATTCTCTGATTAATCACAGGGTATCCGCCGCTGCTGTGAGACCCCCAGAATCAGGCAAGGGAACAACTAGACAGTAAAGGGGTTCCACGTCATGGTACAAGAAACAACGAATTACTGTTGACACAAAGTTGACATAATAAAAACATATACATTACATCGTCAACATCAAAGTTTTTAAACAAAAGGTCCCAGAGTTTTATAAGCGGAAAAATCTATTATTTAATTATGCTTTTGTAACTTATAGTTACCAAGAGTACATGACAAACTTCTGACAGTTTTTAGATAAAACCAAAGTTTATTATACACAAAAATCTCCAAGCTACGATAATATCCTGCGGGCTCCCATCCAAGCAAAGCTAAGTAATAATACCTGAGATTAAACATGTAAAATCGTCAACATAAAGCTGAGTGATATTCATAGGTTTAGCAGTAAAGGTGTGGAACACAATCATTCATTTGTAAACAAGAAATAGGGAAAATGGTTATGATCATTAACCATAGTCCGAAACATTATTATTGATGTTTAGTTCATGAACCGAAGCTTAACTCAATGTAAGTTCCTCTAGTGAGGATTCAGCCTAAATACTCAAGTAACAAATCAAATGTTAAATGCGTCAAGGTACTCGGGACGGGGATTGTCAATCCCGATGGATCCACCCACAACATTCGCGCTTAGCAACACAAGTAAATTAACGGTTCATGATCCAGAGAGGCAACTTAAGGCTAAAAGAAATAATATCAATAAAAACTGTTTGAAAAGCATACAAGTCTGGATAGCATACAAGTTCTGGATAACATACAGTTTTTAAATGGTTGTGTTTTACCATGTAAAATCTCACCCCGCGTTTAGAAATAATGTGCAAGTAAAAAGGGGCTATGAACTCACCTTAGCCACAAGGTAAGTGAATCATTGTACTCAGGAGCTGAGTAGAAACAGTAGTTGTAAGACGATCGCCGACGATATGGATGCCCGGTAAACACGAAAGCAACAACCTACCAAATAAGGCACGCTCGTTAATAAATGACTCAAGTTATAACCATAATTAATAACATGAATTCCAACATTGTAAAACCATTAGAAACCCGAAAGAACAGCAATGCAAGTGTACTACAATACCCTTCTATATGTTTACTTTATTAAACTACTTGCTCAATAAAAATCTGTCGGTACATACCAAATATACAAGCTCATATACCTTACCTAGACAACTCCGATTTTTATGAAACTTGGTGAAAAACTCAATCATAACCTGATTAAAACTCAGTTAAAATTTCATTCAATGATTTACATTTTAGAACCACCTGCTCGACACATCTCTAGACTTGAAAAACCGGACAGATTTGTACACTTGACTCGTGAAACCGTTTTGACAAACCTAACCTTTACCATTAGCAAAACCGACACTTGACTTTGAAAATAGAATCAAAGTGATAAGTTTAGGGCCTGAGAACAGCTCTTGAACATTTGTAAAACTCGTTTTATAGTCCCCGAGATTCGATCCAAATATCGACAACAATTTCGGATTGTGCCGATACTCGTCTCCTGGTACACGAATAATCAAACTAGCGTAACTTCTTCCTCGTTTTGAGTTAGAAGGCCTACTTTATATCAAAACGAAGGTATCAAAAAACTCTACAACAAAATCAAATAATCTCAACCCATATCAAATCCCACGAAAATCTGCTCTAAACCTGCTGTCCAAAAATGCTTTTTAGAAAATAACATTAGATGATTAATTTGACCCATTTTAACAACTTTCCTACTCCTAATATCATCCATACATCATCTTAAATATTCCTTATTAACCCATAATACTTGCATGTCAAATTTAACAAAATCAAAGATCAAAAATAAAACTTTTTTAACATCAAAACATGAAGATCATAGCATGATCATCACATGCATGATGATCAAACCCATTCCAACCATAAAAATCATAAAAACTATAAACTTGATGCATGTGTATGATTTTTGTATCAACATAATCACCTTTTGATTTTAGAGATGGGTCTTGTTTTGTTTTTAAAGGATTCAAACTACAAATCAAGATTTGAGATGGTTTTGGGGCTTAGGGGTGGTGAAATCTTTAGAGAGAAGAAAGAAAAAATGGAGTTTTCGGTTTGTGTGTGTTTTGTTATGAATGAAAATGAGGAAAATGTTAGGTAAATGAGTTTATATAGTATGGTTAGGGTAGGAATTGGAAATATGGAATAGTTTTGGACCTAAAAGCAATAAGATAGTTTAAAGGATAGAAAATGACTATTGGTAAATTTTGAAAATATTTACGGGGCTCGAGTTTCGTAAAAATACTTGTCAAAAGTTAAAATGCATCATAAATATGATAATAAGGTATCCCGACACGACTTAACACGTAATTAAAACAAAATCGTCGAAAATATAAATTATCGAAAGAATCGATAATAAAATGTAAAATATTGGGCATCCGTCGGTATCGCGATCATTAGTAGTTCTCGCTATTCATTGATTTTGAGTAAACTCATTGTAAAATGCACCCAGGTGATTTTAAATCAAAAACTTTGATTTAAATAAATATGGAAAAATAAAATAAGTTTTTATAATTCCAAGTAAAGTATTATCAATAATCAGAAAATACTTAAAAATTATAATTTATTAAAATTAACATGATCTCAGGATTTACATATAAGAATACAAGAAAATGTAATACGTTGGAAAATTCAAGCAACATGAATAAAAGAATAAAATAATACCGGGAAAAATACGAGTTCTTACAGTCTACCCCCTAAAGGAACTCCGGTCCCTCAGAGTTCAACTGGAGACGGAGGAAGATGCAAACAAATGGAGGTACATAGTTTTAGAACTGATTCATTGCTTCCCAGGTAACTTCTGTACCACGGCGTACCTTAACGATTAGAATTCACCATGCTTCAGTTTCTTAACTCCTTCCCGAATAAATTTTCAAATTTGGAAGAATAATGACCTTTCAGTACAAAGAAATACCAAGAGATATAATGAACACAACAATTGCTTAAACGAACAAAGTGCGCTAAAATGAACCAAGATTGTTAATCAACAAGGAGTTACAAATCGCGCAACTGTAAAACATGTCAATCTTAACACTTAGCAATCTAATTAAAAGTGAAATAGAAGGGAAAAATGAATTACATATGAACATTTAAAATACAAGTTGTCACAATTACTTGTCTATGATATGGTATCACTTTCAAATTTAGCTTAAGTATTTTCTTGATTAAAAGAAAATTTTACAAGGTCTTAGTGGTTTAAAATCAAACTATCTACATTTAGTAAGTAAGTTGTTACTATATCTTTTTCTTGATCAAGATTTCAAAGCCAAAAAGTAGAGCAGTTCAAAAATAGTTATATTGATCGGCTTAAGCGCTTTTGTATGGTGTAATCGAGTCAAGCCGAGCTCAAGCTTTATAGGCTTGAGCTTGGCTTGATAAAATAATTCTAGGCTTGAGCTTGGCTTGATAGCTTGTCAAGCTTTAACAATCCAAGCTTGAGCTTGGCTTGAAAAGCTTGAATATGTATAAAATTAATTTTTTTATAATAAAACTTATCAATAAAATCGTATGTATAAAGTAAAACAAGCAAAAACCATAAATTAAAATAAAATTCGATTCATTTAGCATTAATAAAACCAAAAATAACATAATCGTGCAGTCTTGGTTAAAAAATGCGTTTTGCAATCCAATGCGATTAAGGTCCCAAAAGGCTATTGTGTAAAGTGATTGTTAACGCAATTATGACACCTTCGTATTAGAAATAGTACAAATATACATATTATATTTTACCAAGTACCAAGTAAATGTAATAAATTTATAAAAATAAAATTTTATTTAAAATACAATGAGCTAAATTATAAATTTAATCAAAGTTAAAAATTATTATAGAATATATTAGTTATTTATGAAATAAGCCTTTATAATTAAGTTAATACTTAAATTAACCATAAGTTTCTTATATGAATTCATCATAAAAGCACATTTTAATAAAGCTTGAAAAAGCTTGATAAGAGTTCGAGCCGAGCTATCAAAAGCTTGAGCTTGAGCTTGATAAATGTTTCAAGCCATTTTTTGGGCTTGAGCTTGATAAAAGCTTGTCTTGATCGAGCCAAGCTCGAGCTCGAGCTCGAGTTGCTTGATAAAAGCTTGGCTTGATTACAGCCCTATGTATGACTGTATGAAATTATTGTTAAAAACTCACGTTTATTATTACCATTAGAGAAAATCAAATTTCCAAATCATTTAGAATCATTGATATAAATTATAATCCAAATCGATAATTTCATTAGATTGAAGGTAAACTATAATACAATCAAATACTTTAAAAGATAAAGCTTGACATCCTTTTAAACAGGAGTTATAAATTTACCAAAGAGGATGTATAGATCCGACATTAAACTTGAAACATGTATTTTGGTAATTTAAACATTTGATAAAATGTGAAAACGTTCTTAAACATTTATAATAATTTTTAGAAATCCAAGAAGGTGTTCAATGCATCAAATGGTAAACCCGTGACATATTCTGGTTTTCAAAAGGTGACAAGGTAACAACTGAGTATGAAACGAATTGTAATCAATAATTAGTATACGAGTAATAACACGGGGGAATAAAACGTAATTCGTACCAACATCTTAACGAACATGATAGAGTAGATGCATCAATGATAGGAACAATAGAAAACAAAGGATTTAACAAGATTAAGAGTGTGATTTGCGTCATCAACAATGGCTTATTGAGTTCTCGGTGGTCGATACCCGATCGAAAGAGAAAAGCCACACAACAAATTTTCAAATTAAAGAAAATTCTTAAGAAGTCACTTGAGAGAAATTCCAGTAAGATGAACAACATTAGCAATGAGAGGCGAAATCAATATGCGGTTCACACGGATAAATTTTAAGACGATATAGTCTAACACATATCATGACAATTATACGAAATTATCGTTCACGTACAGTCATAAATCACTATTCGCGTCCAGAGCAATGTTTTAAAATCCGGTTTTTTAGTTAACCCGGTCTAGTGACCGGTTTACGGTTCAACCGGTTTAACCGGTTCAACCGTCGGGTCAACCCGGTTCTTTATATATGTATATTTTTTAATATTTTTAATGTGTAATAGTTATTTTTAAATCACTAACCTTAGTTTTAAATTTTATATTTAAAACATTATTGTAAAAATTTGCAAAAATAATTAATTTACGCTTACAATTTGTAATATATTATAATAAAACAATATTAGTGAACGTTTTAAGCTAGTTTAACTTTATTTTAACTAACATTAATAATCATTACTTTAATATATATATTTAAACTTTAAAATATTTATAGGAAAAAAGTTTGTAAATTTTTTTTTATAAAAAATCATGACCCGGCCGGGTTAATCAAACCGGGTCAACCCGGTTCAACGAAAAACCGACGGTTCAATCTGGTTCTCAAACACATCCGGCCCGGTCTCCGAGCAGGTTCACGGTTCAACCGGCCGGGTCAACCCGGTTTTTAAAACATTGGTCCAGAGACGTTTCGAAGATCTACCAAAATAGATAGAGAAGGTCGATCGATGTAGAAGCATAAAAACGTTGAAACTTTAAAGTTTGGTATCAATGGTAAGAAATTAGACGAGTGGTAACGAGAATTATATCACGAAAGAAGATGAGGTAACAAGTAAAACAAAGATCGTTGAGTAAGAAAATATGTGCTTGAGGCATGTTTATGAAAAGATAAGGGTTCATATGTGTATGTCTGGAACTGGTGCTACTTGCATAAGATGTAAAAGTTTTCAAACTTTATTTTATCTAACTTTTTAAGGAACATAAGTAAAAAGTTAATTCTTGACCAAATATTTAAGGTGACTACTATTCGGCCTTGCATGGCTCCTTCTAAATTACGCATAGGTGATCATGCCATGCATAATTTAGGACTAGCAATACGATGCTCAGCTTCGTCAAACCAGTATTACATGTCATATGATTTAAATATGTATATAATGCCATTTGTAAAAACGGAATCAAAATAATTTATGGAACTCTTCGCCAGTAACTAATTGGCTAGATGTTTAAATCAATCATTTTATTGTTACAAGAATTCTTAACAAGACCAATTGTTGAACAATTTGTGAAAATACATTGTAAAATTAATATAAATTAATTTTAAAAGATAACATTCAAGGATTTAATTAGGCCCAAGTGGAACATTTTGTAAAATGATTCGCAAACAATACCAGTTTGAGTTTATGTGGTAACTTATAAAATAACGAGTGGGTTACATGAGGGTAATGAATAGTAGTTCAAGACAATCAATGAAATGGTTACAAGTTGATAAAGTTTCCGAATGTTTAGCCGGAATCGTCATGAGTCACGTGTCAAGATGATAACGAATGATGTGAAAGCAAGAATTTCAAACCTCGACCCAAATTAGTGTTACGATAGAAGCAAAGAAAGACAATATATAATGACAAATAGGTCATGTATAAAAGATAAATGAATCCATATGTGTGTACATCGTAATTTATTTGAGATAAATATGCCTTTAAGAAAGTGGAGCATTAGTTCCCAAATAGTGCAACTACTCCGAAAAGTTCTTATTTTAGAAATGTTTAAGAATTTAACACGTAAATAGTGACACATACAAATGTACACATTTTTCAAAACATATAGCTCATTATCGGTTTATCAAATCTCTTGGTTCCTAAAAGTTCAAGATTTATGTATGACCGAGCTCAAGTTACAATTTGTAAACGTTTTCAAACGCAATCAATGTTTCATGGTTGTAAAATCCCGTCCATTAGAGTTTTACGAGCTCAAACGAACTAAAAAACGCTCCAAACCGTATTTTAAATTCTATCAGCTTTGACATTTGAGTTTGGTCAGACCAAATAACTCACAAAATGACATTGTCAAGACTCGGAGTGTAGAGCAATTTGATGTAAAACGACGTTTTAGACAACTTTCTAGTTTTACTCAAGTCTTGAAACGGATTAAAAATGGACAAAAATGCCCTCGCATCAAATCTGTCAACAAAATGATATTTTAGAAATACGCAGAATTAAGTTCTTTAATTTTACAATTTCAAATGAGCGGAACTTGCTCGATTTTAAGATTTACTGATCGAATTTTATGTCGTAAACGAACGTCTCAATAAGTAGAAATATATTTTTATGTCTTAAGTTTATAAATATTTTCTCGACATCGTTAAATTACATGTAACCTTTCTGCAGAAAGTATATTTTTCAACATATCTTGAAATTTAATCACACTTAATAATGACCCGAAATTTATGTACACAAATGACATGTGGATTCCATAAAGACGAAATAGAATAAATTGTATAAGTAAGCATGTAAAGAAAAACATAGTATAGAAATGCTTCAAGAATGCCAATAACAAACTAAGAAATCAAAACGGCGCATGACATCCGTGTGTTCGATTTCAAGATGCAATGCAGGAAGGTCTCTTGGTGGCGTGATTTTCCAAAATCACAAGACATACCGAGAAAGAAACGGAACATTTAACAAGTCGCACTCCTGGAGCGAGGAGGTTTAATAAAAAGGGAGGATACAAGTTCATAGAAATAGAATCGTATTCCAAACAATCATCACATAATAGAGGATGAATTACAAGATGACAATGGTGTTTCCAAGGTACAAACAGACGTTGTAATTTAAAATCGAAACATAGAATGGTAAATGAAGTAGTATTTAATCGATATACAAGTGTCGCATAAAACGATGACATAAAGGTCAATCAAGGTTACGAGAACTCACGATATTATTCAACTCGGATTTCAAGGAATGCTTCAAGATGTGTGACTCACACGATGTCCTTTAGTTTTTTCGGAGACACATTGAGCTACACAATGGCCTATAGACTATTTCCCAAGACATCCAATCACAAATGGTTGAAAATTAAATTGGATATCTAAAAAAATATCTTAAAGAGGTTTAACAACGGAAGTAACACTCAGGGTAGTAAAATGAAAATCAGAAGTTTCATTGAAAGAAACACTTCTTAATCCCGAACAGTGGTATCACGAGAATATACACAACATGTAGCAGTGAGTCGAGAAAAACAGACGGTTCAAAACGTACGAGTATATGAGGTTAGAGGTGCGAATAAACCGGATAAAATCGGATTCCGATTTTTGAAAATCCGGATTTGATAAAACCGGATTTTTGAAAATCCGGATTCGGATCGGATCGGATTTTTCTCAATCGGATTTTTTCGGATTAAAAAGTTCGTATCGGATTTTTTTCGGATTAAAATTTTCGTTATCGGATTTTATCGGATTTTTTTCGGATCGGTTTTTTCGGTTAAAAAATGTTCGGATCGGGTTTTTTTCGGTTAAAAATGTTCGGTTCGGGTTTTTCGGTTAAAAGTGTTGGTGTCCTTTTTTTTCGGAATTTATTTACAAACATTAAAAAAAAATACAACTATATAACATTAAAAAAAATACCATAATAATTTTTATTTCAACAAGACAATCATATAACTTCATAATTTTTATTTAAACACTACAATAAAACTATAATAATCACTAATACATTTCGAGCTTCGGCATAGCCATCACCCGAAAAATATTAGTATACTTCAAGTATCTCGAGCTTCGGCATTGCCATCACCCGTTTTACTCAAAGTATATCCTCATATTCTTCTTCGACATCTCCGGCTTCATCCGGTTTTAACCGGTAAAAAAAAAAACCGGTTTTATAAATAAATAAAAAAAAAAAAATTTTTTTTTTTTTTAATAAATTGTAAAAAACCGGTTAAATCCGGTTTTATCCGGTAAAAAAAAACCGGTTTTATAAATAAATAAAAAAAAAAAAAAAATTTTTTTTTTTTAATAAATTGTAAAAAACCGGTTAAATCCGGTTTTTTAAAAAACCGGATAAATCCGGAAATTTATCCGGTTTTTATCCGATTTTTTTAAAAACTGAAAACCGGTCTAACCGGTTCGGATAAAAAAATCCGGATCGGATAATTTGAAAACCGGATTTTAAAAAATCCGGTTCGGATTTTTGAACCGGATTTTCAAAAATCCGGTTTTCATTTGCATCTCTATATGAGGTCAGTCGTATCACGCATAAACAAGATAGCAATAGTACTCAGAAAAGTGAGTATGAAAAGTCGGCAGCATACGCGCTCCGAATACAAGTATATAACATCATAACAAATTATAATCATGGTAACAAGATCGAGTTTACATTAACAAGAATTCAAGAAATGCAGTAAGAGCATACGTAATCAAGTAATATTTTCAATGATAATTCATGAAGCACGAATACTTTAAAAAGACATAGTAATTATCGTCATTAGGGTAATGTAATATTTCAAAATGTAACCAGGAGATGAAATATTATAACGATAATTAAAAGTAAATAATAAGGATTAGAGACTTACCCACGCACATATCGAACAACAAGGCAGATTCTGTGTTTGACACTTAGAAACATGAAATATTTGAACTTTTCGGTTATAGACTAAGTTTTGAAAAACGACTCAGTTCCCTATAACCATCGCTCTGATACCAATCTGTGAGACACCCAAAATCAGGCAAGGGAACAACTAGGCAGTAAAGGGGTTTCACGTCATGGTACAAGAAACAATGAATTACTGTTGACACAAAGTTGACATAATAAAAACATATACATTACATCATCAACATCAGAGTTTTTAAACAAAAGGTTATAAGAGGAAAAATCTATTATTTAATTATAGTTTTGTAACTTATAGTTACCAAGAGTACATGACAAACTTCTGACAGTTTTTAGATAAAACTAAAGTTTATTATATACAGAAATCTCCAAGCTACGAAAATATCCTGCGGGCTCCCATCCAAGCAAAGGTAAGTAATAATACCTGAGATTAAACATGTAAAATAGTCAACTTAAAGTTGAGTGATATTCATAGGTTTAGCAGTAAAGGTGTGGAACACAAGCATTCATTTGTAAACAAGAAATTGGGAAAATGGTTATGAACATTAACCATAGTCCGAAACATTATTATTGTTGTTTAGTTCATGAACCGAAGCTTAACTCAATGTAAGTTCCTCTAGTGAGTATTCAGCCTAAATACTCAAGTAACAAATCAAATGTTAAATGCGTCAAGGTACTCGGGACGGGGATCGTCAATCCCAATGGATCCACCCACGACATTCACGCTTAGCAACACAAGTAAATTAATGGTTCATGATCAAGAGAGGCAACTTAAGGCTATAACTAAAAGCAATAATATCAATAAAAACTGTTTGAAAAGCATACAAGTCTAGATAGCATACAAGTTCTCGATAGCATACAATTTTTAAATGCTTGTGTTCCACCATGTAAAATCTCACCCCGCGTTTGGAAACAATGTGCAAGTAAAAAGGGGCTATGAACTCACCTTAGCCACAAGGTAAGTGAATCATTGTACTCAGAAGCTGAGTAGAAATAGTAGTTGTAAGACGATCGCCGACGATATGGATGCCCGGTAAATACGAAAGCCGCAACCTACCAAATAAGGCGCGCTCGTTATTAAATGACTCAAGTTATAACCATACTTAATAACATGAATTCCAACATTGTAAAACCATTATAAACCCGAAAAAACAACAATGCAAGTTTACTACAATACCCTTCTATATGTTTACTTTATTAAACTACTTGCTCGATAAAAATCTGCCGGTACATACCTAATGTACAAGCTCATTTCCCTTACCTAGTCAACTCGGATTTTTATGAAACTTGGTGAAAAACTCAATCATAACCTGATTAAAACTCAGTTTAAATTTTATTCAATGATTTACATTTTAGAACCACCTGCTCGACACATCTCTAGACTTGAAAAACCGGACATATTTGTATACTTGACTCGTGAAACCGTTTTGACCAACCTAACCTTTACCATTAGCAAAACCGGCACCTGAATTTGAAAATAGACTCAAAGTGCTAAGTTTAGGGCCTGGGAACAGATCTTGACCATTTGTAAAACTCATTTTATAGTCCCCGAGATTCGATCCAAATATCGACAACAAATTTGGATTGTGTCGATACTCGTCTCCCGGTACACGAATAATCAAACTAGCGTAACTTCTTCCTCGTTTTGAGTTAGAAGGCCCACTTTATATCAAAACGATGGTATCGAAAAACTCTACAACAAAATCAAATAATCTCAACGCATATCCAATCTTAAACCCACTAAAAACTGCTCTAAACCTGCTGTCCAAAAATACTTTTTAGAAAATCACATTAGATGATTAATTTGACCCATTTTAATAACTTTCCCACTCTAAATATCATCCATACATCATCCTAAACATTCTTTATTAACCCATAACACTTGCATGTCAAATTTAACAAAATCTAAGATCAAAAATAAAACTTTTTTAACATCAAAACATGAAGATCATAGCATGATCATCACATGCATGATGATCAAACCCATTCCAACCATAAAAATCATAAAAAAAACTAGAAACTTGATGTATGTGTATGATTTTTGTATCAGCATAATCACCTTTTGATTTTAGAGATGGGTCTTGTTTTGGTTTTAAAGGATTCAAACTACAAATCAAGATTTGAGATGGTTTTGGGGCTTATGGGTGGCGAAATCTGTAGAGAGAAGAAAGAAAAATAGAGTTTTTGGTTTATGTGTGTTTTTTTATGAATGAAAATGAGGAAAATGTTAGGTAAATGAGTTTATATAGTATGGTTAGGGTAGGAATTGCAAATATAGAATAGTTTTGGACCTAAAAGCAATAAGATAGTTTAAAGGGTAGAAAATGACTATTGGTAAATTTTGAAAATATTTACAGGGCTCGGTTTGGTAAAAATACTTTTCAAAAGTTAAAATGCATCATAAATATGATAATAAGGTTTCCCGACACGACTTAACACGTAATTAAAACAAAATCGTCGAAAATATAAATTATCGAAACAATCGATAATAAAATGTAAAATATCGGGCATCCATCGGTATCACGATCATTAGTAGTTCTCGTTATTCATTGATTTTGAATAAACTCATTGTAAAATGCACGTGGGTGATTTTAAATCAAAAACTTTGATTTAAATAAATATGAAAAAATAAAATAAAATTTTTATAATTCCAAGTAAAGTATTATCAATAATCAGAAAATACTTAAAAATTATAATTTATTAAAATTAACATGATCTCGGGATTTACATATAAGAATACAAGAAAATATAATATGTTGGAAAATTCAAGCAACACGAATAAAAGAATAAAATAATACCGGAAAAAATACGAGTTCTTACATCTGCATCGCGCGAATACCCTGCTAATAACTCATAACATTTCATTTAATCACAAAACGTACGTCTCTACCACTTAATTTATACGATATCCTATTTAGTGGATTTATTTAAATTCGACTTTTTACAACAAAATTACTTTGAAATTAGTAGCATGGTAATCGTGTAATGCGGCGGCGAGTACTTATAACAATTTGTAAAACGAATAAATGTTACTCTCTTATCTATTAAGTTTGTATTCAGACTAATGTTAAAGTTTTAAAAAGTCGAATTTAAATAAATCCACTAAAAAAACTACATGTAATAATAATATATCAATATGGATAATGAAATCAAAAGTCACAAAATTTTAGAAAATATGATAAAATTAGATTATATAAATAATAATTATATAAAAAGATTTTTTAATTTGGCACTAAAAATGTTATTTTAATAATTTGTTATAACAGTTTGTTACAAATGATAATGATATACAATTGTGAGCAAAACATTAACAACTTGCTTTATTTAATAGGTAAAAGTCTGAAAATCCAATTTTGCTAAATTAGAAAGGTCTCAAATGCTTTATAATATAGTTATATATTATATATAGTATCTATTTGCACAATGCAATAGATATCAGGTGATTACTTGTTTTTTCAATTAAATTCACGTTAAAATATAAAAAATTTGAATTAAAATAAATAAAATTATTAGAATTAAAAAGAAAATTTGTAAATACGTTAATAGATGTTGAATTAAAAAGAAGAAAATTTTAGAAAATACAAAGAAATTAAGTTATGGAAAAAGTAAATGAGTTATAAGATATTTTAATTTAAAAATAAAAAAAGTTTTAAAAAAGTTTTTTAAAAGAAATAGATGGTCAAGATTACATATTTAGTTTGAAGTTTTTAACTAAAATAATCTAACTGTAAAGATTTGTTATGTTAATTTTGATTTTTGTTTAGAAATTAGGTTTAAAGTTATAATGAAAATATAAGAAATCACTTTTACTGTTTTACATAGTGTTAGTAGTTCAACCATTCCAAAAATGCTGCTAAACCTTAACCAATTATTTCTTTTTAAATGATTTAAATTTGCAATAATATATGGTGAATTTAATAACCACATTATATGATGTAGATTATACATAAATCTTGCCATGAACAACTTTCTGTTTATGGAGAATATTGAAGAATGATTATCAGTCTCAATTTTAATAATTCTTTACACTGCACAAAAATTTTAACATTCAAGAATAAGAGTGAAAGTTTAATTTGCTAACTAGTCTTCTCTAAATCATATCGACATTGAAATGGATTTGAGTTTGGACGATGGCCTATTTGGTTTACGTTCAAATACCGGAGAATCACACTTCACTTGATTATCGAATTCAAATAACTTTTTCAAGCATTTGGAGCTGCTCTTGGACTCTGCGCATCTGCATACGCGAAAGTGAGGATACCCTTGAGTTGCATAATCATTTGGATCAAAAACCGGCATTTGTTTATCAAAAACATCCACATTTGCATTAGCCCTCAAACACTTCTCTATCACTTTAGCCTCCTCCATAAATCTAACCTTAACTTCTTTCAATCTTGCCGATATCTTCTTAGACCTTGACCTATCCGAAGAAGAAGAAGAAGACCCCTTCACTTTAGTCCTCGTTTGTGGCGTTGTTTGAAGATTGTTTAATCTGTTGACATCAAATTCTAGTCGTCTTGCATCATCCGAAAGGCACGCATATGCCTGTAACAAAAGTTAGAAAACAACATTTAACTTTTTGCAATTCTACCACGTCTTAGGTACAATTTGTAAAATGGATGGAAAAACCGACCTCAGAGACTAGCTTGAAAGCAAATTCAGCCTTGGGATGGTTGTTCTTATCAGGATGGAGTAGTAAAGCTACATATATTAACCATTGAACTAAATTCATCAACTAGATAATCAAATAACTATTTTTACTAACATAACAATCAAATAACCAACTTCTCAAAACAAGTATCAAAATGCAATAACCCTATAAACAGGGCGGAGCTAGTAGAGAGATTAGTGGGTGTTTAATTAGTCGCCTTTAATCAACCTATTTTCTTCATTATTTACTTATACAACAAGCCGTTTTTCTACTAGTTTTTACATCGAATCTCCCTTATCTTATCACAATGACTTTTTACTTTAAGTATGACCAGTCTCCTTTAACTAAAATTTCTGACTCCGCACCTGCATATAAATACTTATATTTTTGATCTTATACAAAGAAAGAAGCTTACCATATTTATGATACTTTTTTCTGATTACATCAACACCAACATTATCCTCAACCTGATCAAGAAACACTCATATAATAACCAAAGTTCAAAATTTACAACATATATAAAAAACATACTTGATAAAGGAGAAAATGAAATATGTACACTTACTTGAAAAAGAACATACCAATCAATGAAAGGTTTTGTGTCAAATGTGTTATTAAGGGCACATATTTTTGCATGGTTTGATATGTCACAAATATGTTTGATCAAATGTGATTTTGAAAATGATTCAGATTCAACCATGGGATTGGTGAAATGTTGATGATTGTGTTTTGGTTTTGGCGTTTTGAGTGGTTGAACAAAATGTTTTTTTTTTTTTTTTAGTGTATTTGAAAAATGACTAATAAGGTGGGGCAGTTAAGAAAAAAGCGGTCAGTCAGTCATTGCGGTGATTTGAATCAAGTTTGTAACTTGGGACTTGTGATTTGTGAGACTAGAATTTTATTTTATTCAATTAGTATAAATAATAATACTCTGTAAAATGTTGTAAAGCCCGTTTGATTTGTAAGCCGTTTTGTATGAAAGGCTCATAAATGTTGATTTACCTTTAATAACGTTTGGTTGTGACTTGAGCTGGGCTCATCTGAAACAAAATATAATGGGTCGTAGAAAGTAGGCTAGTTGGTGGGATTTGAAAAATTCATTGTTTGTTTTATGTGAATATTAGTGTTAGAGTTAAATAGTAATTTCATCATTGCTATTTAATGTAATTATATACTTTTTAAAGAATATTTTATTTTTATATGTTTGGCTATGTTTTTTTTCTTACTTTGTTTCGTATAAATTAATATAAAGCAATGCTACAATCACATAAATTTTACAAAAACAAATCCACAACATGATGTGTAACAACATGATTTGTTATAAAAAAAGATAGTGGAAAAAAAAAGAAATAATAATGATGCAAATTGTCATGCAAACTCATTAATATAAACTCATACTCATTTTACTTTTAATATTTTTATTATAAATAGTCATATGATTATTGATCAACAAACTATTCACTTTAACCATACACGCACAGTTAAATTATGTTGAAGTTAAATATTATGACATTTTATAAATTTATGATTTTGTAATGTTTCTATAAAATTATATTGAATTTTAATATGAAATACTTACAATACTTACGCACGCACGAGTTTTACGTAATTTCTTCATGGTGTTTATATCGATTGATATTTTGTATATTGACTTTGTTTAACTAAAAGTTTAGTTATCCCATTCTAGACATGACGATCTTGAAAAAAATATGTGTCGTTGCACATGACTAACTTGAAAAAAATATGTGTCTTTGCAATATGTAAAATCCCGTCTATTTATTTTATCTCACACTAACGTCTAAGGTTGTGCCTTCATTTTGATATCTATATTCCTGTTAATAATAATTTACGTCGATATCATTGTTTAACAAGATCTCTTGTATGATTTTGTTAAGTGTCAAAATAAAAATAGATAATAATTTATGTTTTTATTTTGATATTTATAATAGTTGTATATTTAAAACGATATTTATGTTGTATTTTAAGTATGATGTCTAGATAGTGTAAAGTTTAAACGGTTATTTGTTTTTTTTTAAGTTATTTTAAAATATGAAAAATTATAAGCATACACTTAAATCCATCTAATTGATTTAAAATCCAATCACTAAAGTTTATTAGTTACTCCCTCTTTTTTTAAGTTTTATTTTCACAAATTTGACACATATATATTTATAGGTTTTTTATCTACATCAAATTTCTCTACCAAATTTTTAAAATTTGACTAATTTGTATTCAATTTTCATTTTTTTTAAATCAATCATATCGCTCGATTTTATCTACGTGTCAAAATCAAACAATCTGATTAGTTTATTTTTTTTCCTTTAACCTCTACTTTAACAAAAACTTTGAAAAAATATATATCTTTTATTATATAAAATTGTGACATGGAGTATTTTACACCTTTTGTTTTTTTTTTACAATTTTATATATTATTCTTTTTTTAAAACTAATTTTGTGTATATGTGAATATTTTTAAATTTTATTGTACATTATGCATTGAATAATTATATTTTGAGTATATACGAAATTAATTTAAGAAAAAAGAAATGCAAATATGCTCCCTGTGGTTTGCTCAAAATGCAGAATTGCTCCCCATTTTATAGAAAGTGCAGGCGGCCTCCCCAACGTTAAGAAAAAGTCGGCAGGCAGCCTTCAGCGTTAAACAATGTTAACTTTTACTCGTTATGTAGGGGCAAGACCGTCTTTTCCATATTTTATCAATCTCGTCATAAAATAAATTCAATCAACATCTTTTTTTTTGTCATTTCCAATAAATACAAATTTACAAACAAAAAGAATGAAACATCTTTGATTTCAACTCGAGAATATCATGTAGGTGTTTTATCTCAGGTGCATACTCGAGTGACGTGCTTCACTGTGATAGGGACGTCGACGGTGTTGACGATGATGTTTTCCGGCGATGGTGGTGTCGGCAACGGCAACGGCAGTGGCCTCAATAGAGATGGTGATTGTGGGAGAGTGACGATATGTTAAGATGGTGATGGTGGAGAGGGCTAGCAGAGCCCACCATCACCGACACCCACAATCCCACCGTCACTTTCATCCAACCAAATCTACCTCACACCAACAAAATCACGTCACATTCTATTCCTCATATCTCCCAATCTCACAAAAACCTCCCCCCACGACCTTCATCAACAACAAAACATAAATCATCAATCACCAATTATACAAATCCCAGAAACACTACTCGTCACAAATCCCAACTTAAAATCAAATTAAAAAAAGATTCGTTTCTAGTGGCCATAGAAACGGATTGTTTTGACTCCAGAATCGATTTCTTAATGGGTATATATTATGACTTCGAGATGATTGAAGCTGTTTGTTATTGGTATTGATATGAAGAGATTGCTGGTCGAAAAAAAGGTTTTGGGAGATATTTCCTTTAAAAATATGTGACTGAATTGGGTTAAGATCCGGTTGTGGACCAACAAGTCGTTTGTATCATTAGAGTTGAGCTAGAATGGGTGTTGATGGTTTTGATGGCATTGAATGTCGAATGAATCAATTATGGGTTGTATGTTCGAGATAAAGAAGGTTGGATGAAGTTTGTCGATGTATTCGAGAGTCATGATCTGGGCAAAGTAGTATATCTCATTCAGGAAATGGGGGTTCTGTACCCGGTTTAAATTGGGGGTTATGTCAAAATAGGTTTATTAATATTTTAATGATGAAAAGACGGTCATGCCCTTACTCAAGAAAAGATAACGAGTCAACGTTAACGTTGGGGAGGCTGCATGTCGACTTTTCCTTAACGTTGAGGAGGCCGCCTGCACTTTTCCGTAAAATGGGGAGCATTTCTGCATTTTGAGATAACCACATAGAGCATTTCTGCATTTTCCTCTTTTAAAAATAAAATGATGTATAAAATTAATCTTTTGTTTTTTTTCTAACCATGTATATGTGTTTATTTTTTGATTTTCCATGCTAGTTATTTATGTGGCTCACTTTATCTGTATTCAAGTATTTAGGTTAAATCATGTAAATAGTAAAGTTAACCTTTTGAGATAAACAAACGCTCCATGTGAGCTAACTCGTTTAAACTAATTTTATATAAAAAGTATTTATTCGTGTTAATAGGTTTATCATGAATTTCTGTCAATCAAACATGCGTAAGCATTTTAAATTCCGAAATTTTAATTCTCAAAAATTTTAATTTAGTGGAATTTATAATTTAGGAATTTCAAAATCTTGAACTAAACGACACCTAAAAAGACGCTACTATGTAAACTTTGTAAGTTTATGGACTTATATTTAATAGCCGTGTGATATATTCGAACTCGAGATTACGGGATTGCACACAATACGTAAAGAGTTGATATAATTAGTAAATATATTTATCGTATTTATTAATTTATTTAATAAATATATTTATGTATTTATTAATTTAACTGAGCAAGTAACTATATAACTTTAACGATCGTTAATTAATTAATAGTTAAGTTATAATGTGCGTTAAATAAACATATAGTATGTATAAACAAAAGGAAAGAAGTTTGGAAGATTCTGGAACACTCCTTAGGGGTGTTCGACGTCGGTTATGCCCTGGGGGGGGGGGGGGGGGGCAAAAGTTGCCTTATAATTTATTGGGCTACAATGGATTGAAAGTTTATAAATACACCTCCTAATCCCCTCATGATCACAACATCATAAATCTTTTCCCCTCTTCATTCTCTTGGTCGATCGCCACCCCCACCAACAAAAGGGTTTCGGTTGGTTTTCTTGGTTGATCGATTGTATACATAATCTAGTCCTAGCCCCTCTCTAGGGTTGTTGTGTAGATTAATTACAAGCGTTGTAGCTCGGTTTTCACGTGCAAGAATCACGGTTAGCTCGTTGTATTACGTGTGTACAAGAACGTAATATAGTCTTACTTTAGACTATATCTTGGTATATATGGTATAAACCCGAATTGGTGATTCGTTCTTCGTCTTGTGGAATTGCTTTAGCGTAAAGGTATGTAACCCTAATTCGATTAATTATAATTGTGTTATTATTATGATCTTGTTAAATCGCTTCTGCTATATGTGCTTTGATCTCGTTTAGGGTTTTATATAATTGTTATGATACTAATAAACCCTTAGTGGTATCAGAGAGCCGTTTTAACATGTTATAATTATCAAAAATCTAAAGTTTTTTTTTAACTATAATTGTTTTGAGTTAAAACTACATGTATTTTAGGTTTTTCATAAAAATAGGATTTTATTTTTTAAAAATTAGGGTTTTACTCTATTTTTAATTAAAAAAAAAGAATTGTTTTGAAACCCTAAATTACATGTGGGATAATTTTAGATTAAATTGCATGATTAATTGTTATGTCATGTATGGTTATGATCCGTAGAGATTTAATTGTTAAGATTTGTGGAGATTCCATGATTACGTGCATGTTTTTATGGATCGTAAAACTATATGTTTATATGATTTTATGTGCTACGTCATTATTTGATTCAATAAATCTAGAATTAGGGAAGACTTTTATATAGAGATATAAAGACCTAGATTTGATGATTATTGAATAAATCGTATGCATGTGGCTATTTGATTTATTTGTTGCACATATAAATTGTTATTATGTGTTTATGATTTAGTTTTTTTACTTGTTTATATATAAAATTGTTGAATTGTTGTATTCAAGGGTTTTTTTTTGAAAAGAAATAATATGGACTAAATCATATTAAAAATAATGATTTGTTAAGAGATTTTAAATTACATAAGATTACGATGATTGGTGAATTGCAATAATAATCAAACGACCTACTCAATTTAGACAAACTATAAAGTGGGTTTAACCCACTGCTGGTCATGTACCCGGTTAAGGAAGGAGGTGTTAAGCCATTAGTCGCTGACCAAATTCCCGGCTCGCCTGCGCGTCAAAATTAAAATTACCTACGATTATTAATTGAATTATACCTTAAGGGTGATTTACGACATATTCACATCCAAACCACAATGAATAAGGGTATTGCTTTGTGCGTAGCCGAGTTCTAGCAAAGTACGATGTGATGAGTTGTGGGTAAATTCTTTAATTGGTTTAACCAATACCGCAACATAATTTATGAAGAAATTTAAACTCATGAATAAGTTTACTAAATGTTTTATTAAACTTATGCTATGGAGATTGTATGCATGTTTCTCCATACATAGATTTTGTCATCAAAATTTATACCCTTAAAATTTAAGTCGAATGCTCCTAATTGACGAACACTTGAAATTACTTCGTCATCAAATGAGATTTTTGGATGATGTTGTGATGGAGAGAAAACCGTTTGTAGAATGATAATTCATATGATGGTTTTACGTTACTCAGATTAGACGGCTTAATTAAGTTACTCAGTGAGATCTGGAAACTTAATGCATTCAGAAGGGATGAAACATGTTTACAATGCAAAACATTGTTGGCATTGTAAATCCCTTAAATATCTAGAAATTGAAAATTATTTGTCAATTGAATTGTTCGACAAGTCGCTGTGTTGAGTACATTCATTACTAGCAGATCAACTGATGTAATGGATCTATGTCAATATAGTTCTAGAATTCAAGGAAAATAATATGGTTTTAGTATCGGGGTAATCTTATTTTCTTGAAAGTATTTTGTTATCGAAAATACTAATATTTGAACTTGTTTCTGTAGAAATGGCTCAACCCACCAATAACACGATAAGTTCTGCGTTCAAAGCTTTCTTTGAACGACCTGAACTTACTGGCCCAAACTTCAATGATTGGTGCCGCTCGCTAAGAATTTTCTTGAGAGCAGCGGGTACTATCGATATCTTGACTACTCCCTATCCGAAGGATCTTGCTGAAGGAGCATCTGATGCGCAAAGGCTTGAACACGCTGCTAATATTAAGAAGCACTCTGAGGTGGCTTGCTTAATGCTAGGAAAAATGGCTCCTGTACTTCAACAGAAGTATGAGCTATTTTCTCCAAAGCGAATGCTTGATGAGCTCAAGGCTATGTTCGAAAAGCCGCAAGCTGTGGAGATCCACGACTTAATTTCAAGTGTTTGTCAATTAGGAGCAGCTCATTGCACTAGGACAACCCTATGATTATAATATGGCTATCAACTTGATCAATAGGTCCCTTAACAAGGACTTTAATGATTACGTTAGAAACTATAATATGCATTGCACGGGGAAGACAGTTAATGATTTGCATGCAATGCTCATTGACTATGAAAAGGGGTTGAAAGACAAGGCATCTACCACTACGCCTTCTGTACTAACCATACAAAAGGGTAGAGTGAGTAAGCCAAAACCACAAGCGAATAAGAAGAAAGGCAAACGCAAGGGTAATAAGGGAAAACAAGTTGCGACTTATTCGAAACCCAAGCAAAATTTTGCTAAGAGGAGTCAATCTCAAAATGATGAGACTTGTCATCATTGCAAGGCAAGTGGTCACTAGAAGAGGAATTGCCCTCTTTACCTCAAAGAATTACGATAAATAAAGAAAAATTCTGAGCAGAGCGCTACAGCTTCAGGTACTTTATTTATGATTGAATTGTTCAATTTAACATACAAATTAAATTCTTAGGTATATGATACGGGATGCGGTATTAACATTTGTAATACGCTGCAGGGATTTAATGTGGAAAGGAAACTTTCCTATGGGGAACAATATCTGCAAGTGGGTAATGGCGCACAAGCAGAGGTTGAAGCTATAGAAACTTTTGATCTAGTTTTACCTTCAGGTTTAGTACTGAGATTAAATGATTGTCATTATGCACCTACAATTGTTAGTGGTGTTATTTCCTTTTCTTGTTTGTTAAATAATGGATTCGTTCACATGATTGATAATAATGGAATTTCTGTTTGGAAAAATGGTATTTTCTATTTTAATGCAATTTCTGTGAGTGGTGTGTTTGAATTAGACATGCATGATAATGAATCCAAGAACGATAAATCTGTATTTAGCATGGGAAGAAGAAAAAGTTTGACAAGAACTCTTCTTATCTTTGGCATTGTAGACTTGTCCATATTGGGAAGACTCGTATACAAAAGCTTCAACGTGAAGGACTTTTGGAAAATATCAATGATGAATCATTTGATAAATGTGAGTCTTGTATCTCTAGAAAGATGACCAAGAAACCTTTTAAAAGCAATACTGAACGGGATACTGATCTACTTGGACTTATACATACTGATGTGTGTGACCACTTAGACATACGTCAAGGAAAGCTGCTAGCTACTTCTTAACATTTACGGATGATTATAGCCGTTATGGTTATGTTTATTTACTTAAGCATAAATATGAGGTATTTGAAACATTCAAAGTGTTTAAAGGAGAAGTAGAACTACAATTAGGGAAGAAGATTAAAGCTCTTCATTCTGATAGAGGTGGTGAATATTTAAGTCAAGAGTTTATAGATTATCTAAGTGAGAATGGAATTGTTCAACATTTTACTTATCCCTATACTCCATAACAAAATGGTGTATCTGAAAGGAGAAATCGTACATTATTGTATATGGTACGATCTATGTTTAATCTTACAACTTTACCTTTATCCTTTTGGGATTATGATCTAGAATCTATTGTTCGCATTTTAAACATGGTTCCCACAAAGAAGGTCGATAAGACATCATATGAACTATGGCATGGCAAGAAGCCATATTTGTCTTATTTAAAGGTCTGGGGTTGCGAGGCGTATGTAAAACGTGACTCGGGTGACAAACTCCAACAACGATCTGTAAAATGTATCTTTGTAGGATACCCTAAGGAAACTATGGGTTACTACTTTTATTATCCACTTGAGAACAAAGTAATTGTTGCTAGGTATGGAGAGTTCCTTGAATCTGATCTTGTAAACCAAGAATTCAGTGGGAAAAATTATGATCTTGAGGAGAGTCATATAGATACATTACCTTCTGAAAACACTAGCGATGTAATTCGTATAGAACCAGAAAGTCTGGCGGTTCTACCGGAATTAGTTCCTCTGCGTAGATCCGCAAGGATTAAAAACGCAAATAGCAATATGTGTCTTAACATAGAGGATGATGATGAGTTAGGGGATCTTGGTGAACCCGCTAATTATAAATCCGTCATATTTGATCCTGAGAAGGATAATTAGATGGTTGGTATGGATGAGGAAATCAAATCCATAAAAGTAAATAATGTTTGGATTCTTGTAGAACCACCACCGAATGCTAAAGTAGTGAGACATAAGTGGATATACAAGAAGAAAACCAACATGGACGAAAAATTACAAACCTATAAAGCTCGTTTAGTAGCTAAAGGTTTTACACAAACTTTTGGCATAGACTACGAGGAGACATTTTCTCCAATAGCAGACTTAAGAGATATTAGGATTCTCATGGCTATAGTAGCATACTATGACTATGAGATATGGAAAATGGATTTAAAATTGCCTTCTTGAACGGTCGCTTAGATGAAGACATCTATATGCAGCAACCAGAAGGGTATGTTGATCCTGAGAATCCAGGACATGTGTGAAAACTTCAAAGGTCCATTTATGGTTTGAAGTAAGCATCGCGTCAATGGAATAAAAGATTTGACGAAGAAATCAAAAAGTTTTGATTTGTTCAAAATTGTGATGAGCCATGTGTATATCGCAAAGCTAGTGGGAGTGATGTAGTATTCCTAGTCCTATATGTTGATGACATATTAATCATGGGAAGTAACATTCCAAGACTTAAAGTTGTTAAGGATTATCTTGGTAAATGTTTTTCTATGAAGGATTTAGGAGAAGCTGCATACATTATGGGAATCAAGATCTATCGGGATAGGAAAAGACGGTTAGCGGTTAATTGGTCTATGTCAAGATGATTATATAGATAAGATTTTGAAGAAGTATAATATGCATAATTCCAAGAAAGGTTTTCAACCTATGGAAGTTAAGCATAATCTGAGTCATGAGATGGATGCATCAACTCTTGAAAAGGAGGCATACATGTAGAAGGTGCCTTATGCTTCGGCTGTAGGATCTATAATGTATGTTGTTAGATGCACAAGGCCTGATGTGGCATTTGCTCAGAACTTGGTCAGTAGATACCAACAGAATCCAGGGAAGCTCCATTGGACTGTTGTTAAACATATTCTAAAGTATTTGAGGAGTACGATAAATATGTTTTTGGTATATGGTGGAAAACCAGACACAGAACTAAATGTTACATGTTTTTGTGATGCGTCCTGGCAATGTGATAAAGACGATATGAAGTCTCAGACGGGTTACGTTTTTGTTATCAATGGAGGAGCAGTTGACTAGAAGAGCAAGAAACAGACAACGATTGCAATGCATGCTACTCAATCTGAGTACATGGCTGCTTCAGAAGCTGCAATGGAAGCTGTTTGGATTAGGAATTTTATTGAAGATCTTGGAGTGATGCCTTCAATTAAAGAACCTATTGATATGTATTGTGACAATTCTGCCACAATAATATTTGCCAATGACCCTAGAGTCATGAAAGGCGCCAGACACTTTATGCGTAGACATCACTACGTCCGAGAACAAGTTGAAGCTCGGGAAATCAAATTGATAAAAGTTTACACAGATGATAACGTAGAAGATCCTTTGACTAAGGCATTGCCTAGACCAAACGTAGTTAAGCATGCCAAGGTGATTGAGCTGCAACTAGCTAGCGAACTCATGCAATAAAATCTGTGATTAGTATTTGGATAAAGGATGTTATAACATTATTATATAATAAAATAAAGATTAGGTTTCGTTTATTTTTATTATTTAATAAGTGTATCCTATTTTACATGTTTTAATCCATGAATAAAAGTTATGCTAAATGTCTGTTGTCGATTAATAATATAGGAATATTATTAAATTAAGACAAATCAAAATAGTGACAGAGTATACTTGAAAGTATATTGGTCAATTTTGGATGATATTCGATGAATCGAATATAGGAGTTATCTCAACTATATGTTTTTACTTTATGGATCTTTGTCATTAAGTAAAACATAAATAGTTATCCTTAGACTTGAGATACCAGGAAACTGTTATGAATCTAGTGCATCTTTGTGGAATAATCTAACGCTAAACGTAACTGGTAGCTATAAGGATTATTTTCAGAAGTGTTGCAAAATTCATAAGTTTTGCTCGTAGTCAATATGGAATTTATTTCCTCCAATTTTGTTTTGGATTTTAATACTGTTGAGCCCCTCGTAGGATTAGTAAGATGTTTGTGTGGCCACACCCAAATTTGTTTTGGTAATCTTGCTAAATCTGGGAACGAGAAACATAATGGTTAATGAAAGGAATGACTGAGATCCATATCCTTATTAACGTTGTATTAGAAATAAAAGGATAATAATAACGATGCAGAATCGTTAAAAGGTTTGTCCAGGAGACCTTACTCGAGTTGTACTAGGGGCATTGCTATGTGTAACTAGACGCTAGTCAATGTAATCACGATATTCGAAATATGTCCAAGTGGGAGCTGTAAGTTTATGGACTTATATTTAATAGTCGTGTGATAGGATCGAACTCGAGATTACGGGATTGCACACAATACGTAAAGAGTTAATATAACTAATAAATATATTTATCGTATTTATTAATTTATTTAATAAATATATTTATGTATTTATTAATAAATTATCCGAGCAAGTAACTATATAACTTTAACAATCGTTAATTAATTAATAGTTAAGTTATAACGAGCGTTAAATAAACATATAGTATGTATAAACAAAAGGAAAGAAGTTTGGAAGATTCCGGAACACCCCTTAGGGGTGTTCGACCGTCGGTTATGCCCTAGGGGGGAGGGGGCAAAAGTTGCCTTATATTTATTGGGCTACAATGGGTTGAAAGTCTATAAATACACCTCCTAATCCCCTCATAATCACAACATCATAAATCTTTTCCCCTCTTCTTTCTCTTGGTCGATCGCCACCCCACCAACAAAAGGGTTTCGGTTGGTTTTCTTGGTTGATGGATTGTATACATAATCTAGTCCTATCCCCTCTCTAGGGTTGTTGGGTAGATTAATTACAAGCGTTGTAGCTCGGTTTTCACGTGCTAGAATCACGGTTAGCTCGTTGTATTACGTGTGTACAAGAACGTAATATAGTCTTACTTTAGACTATATCTTGGTATATACGGTATAAACTCGAGTTGGTGATTCGTTCTTCGTCTTGTGGAATTGCTTTAGCGTAAAGGTATGTAACCCTAATTCGATTAATTATAATTGTGTTATTATTATGATCTTGTTAAATCGCTTCCGCTAAATGTGCTTTGATCTCGTTAGGGTTTTATATAATTGTTATGATACTAATAAACCTTCAAACTTTGCTTAAAACATTTGTTTATGGTTTTTGGGTAGGCCACACTAACCTAAGCTGTCAACCAAACATTTTTAGAAACAAAACCTTACGTCTCTGGGTGATACCCCAATACTAATCGGACCGTAATCTAACAATTAAAATAAAATATTTTTAAAATAAATCGTGAATCAATTAACTAGTGGATTAAGTTAGTTAGGCGAAGTTTGACACGTGTGATAGGTCCGTTAGCGTTTATAGAATATTTTGTTTAACACCATAAATGCATATCAATAATATAATACTTTCTCCATTCTAAATTATTGTCCACCAACAAAAAAACACATGTTTTAAGAAGATAAATTTATTACACCTTTTTCTCTCTTATATTTTAACAAAACAAGAGTTTTACCATTCTTTTTTAAAATTTGTAATAATAATTTCAAGTAAGGGCAATATGGTAAACATAATCAAACTTATCTATCTATTTTTAGTAGTGGAGAGACAACTTAGGACATCCCAAAAAGGAAATATGGACTATTAATTTGGGACGAAAGAAGTACATGATATGAGGTTTTCATAGTTTAACATGGTATCAAGCCATACCCCGGTCCTATATTCTAAAAAATTCCAAACGAACCCTAACCTAATTATTTTTTCTTCATTCGTTAGTTAATAAGGCCTATTGGCCTGGCCCACTTGTTATGAGGTTTTCATAGTTTAACATAGATTCACTCTTGTCTCTCGCCGGCTTCAATTTCAATTTTGATTAATGGGTCGCCTTCAAAGGAGTTATGATGGAAAAGGTCCTTCGCTAAGGGGATCCCCTCTCTCCTTTTTTATTTCTCAATGTTGTAGAGGTCATCCAAGTCTCTATCACTGAAGCTTGTAATAAAGGAATTTACAAATAGGTTTACCTTGCAAGAAATTAAGTGAATATTTCCCTCTTACAATTTGCGTACGATGTGTTAATTTTTTTAGGGAATGGTCGAGAGCAAATGCAAAAAATTTGATTCATATCTTTCACTACTTTGAAGCAACGCCGGGCCTTAAGAAAAAACTTGCTAAGAGTAGGTTGTTTATCGTTGGTTGACTAGGAAGGATGTTAACGTTGTTGCATCTTCTATTGGGTGTGCTCACAGCGAGATTCCTTTTGTCTAGCTTGGTATTCCGATTAGAAAAATAGTGTGGTTTAGTTACGGATAGGTGAAATTTATCGATTGTTTTAGAAGTAAGATTTCCGCTTGGAAAGCAAAATCTATCTCGTTTGGTGAAAGGCTTACCCTAATCAACTCAATCCTAGGGAGCCTTCCTATATATTACCTCTCCCTTTTTAAAGCTCCTAAAAAAGTCATCGATGCTCTTAAATCTATTAGGTGTTAGTTTTTTTGGCTTCAAAGATAATCAACGAGGTATTAGCTGGGTGAAATGGAAATCTATCCTTCTCGACTTAGATAAAAGTGAGCTTGGTGAGGGTAGTATCCTTTCAAAAAAACTTAGGGCTTCTCGGGAAATGGAAGTGGCACTTCCTTACCGAAAAGGATGGTTATTGAGGAAGGTAATTCAAGAATTTTATGGGAAAGATAGAGGTTTAGTGGATGATGTTATACAGTTCAGTGGGGTGTATACCATGTGATATTCTTAAAGCCATCTCACACATCGGGGATACTGATACTCCTTTCAAGATATCCTTCACCCTTAAGGTTTCGAATGGCTCCAATACTTCCTTTTGGAAGGTTCAATCATGTGCAGATACTCAACGACTTATGGACGTATTCCCTAGACTATACGCCCTATAATGCTTCAAATACTGCAAGCTCAGTAACAGGAGAGGTTGTGAAAATGGTACGTGTAGGGGTACTTGGGCTTGGCATTTCCCCCCTCGTGGAAGAGCTTTGAACGACCTTACCTACCTTATCGAATTAATTGGTAATACTACTCTTTCTTCGGATGACGTTGAAAAATGTTCTTGGTATTTTGAAGCATCATGCACTTTTAAGGTAAAGACCCTCCCGAAGTCCATCTAAAACGCCATGCTCTCAGAATGTGTTATCAGGAATCATCATAACTGGAACTCGTGGATTCCTCGATAAGTAAACGTCTTTATGTGGAGGGATTTTTTGGATAGGCTTGATACTCTCCATAGCCCTGTTTCATGTGGCATCCAGATCAGAGTCCCTTCATGACCATTTTGTAACCTTTCCACCAAAGTCGTGCATCGTGTTTTAGTTGATTGCCCTCGTGTTACTCAAGTGTGGGCTTCATGGAACTTGGATTTTCCCACTGTGTTGTTCCCTTCTTTTTCTATTGATCAAATCGCCATGGAAAATGTTTACAACTTTAGGCGCTCCAGAAACAAAATCTTTCATTGAGTGTTAGAGGCTTCTTTATGTGATTTATGGAGTTGGAGGAACAAGTTGGCCAATGACAACCCGGGTGCTTCGAAATATATGAAGGAGGAATACATCTTCTCGTAGATCTAACGACTTTATAAGATGTGGATCTCGGCTCGTTTTTCTTGTGGATTTCCAGTTTGGGAGAGATGGATTTCAAGACCATTTGATATTCTAGACCATGTCTAGTTTGGTGTTTTCTTTTTAAAAGTTGTTTTCTTTTTTATCATGGTTATTTTGTTTCTCCTTTCATTCTCTTGTATTGTTTCCTGAGGCTTCGCCTTGGAGTTTGTTAGCAATAAAATCTTTGCCTTTCAAAATTTTTTCTTTCAATCGCCCGATTTGAATCTCCAAGGCTTTTATCGAGGCTCTTGATTTCTTATAGCAATATCAGTTGAAGAACGGTTTTCCTTGACCAAGTTGAAGCTATCATCATGTAATTTAGAAGACTCAAACATAAATGACTTCATTGACTCTTCCAATGTTTGTCTTCATTCTTGATACAAATTATTTCCATTATCTCTTTGGCAGAATCCGGAAGCAACAACTCTAAATCTTCCTCTAGGAAACGGGACTCCATATTGTGTGTAGTATGCTTCTTCAAATGTTTTATCATCTAATTTGTTTGTACAATCATTAGTGTAGTGAGGTCCACCACATGATTCGCAACCAACTTGAGCAACATAAACTTTTTTGTTCACCTTCTTAATTTCCCTTCCATCTTACTAAGTTGAGCTTGTATAGCAACTAATCCATCAAAACATTTATTACTTTGATGCCTATTAGATGTCCTGTTGTTCCATTTTGAGAATGATCGTCCATCTCATGAATTGATTTCTTAGCATCGGCGAATTTCATGTTAGTAATGGCACCTTTGAAATCAAGAATTTGCCTATTAGGTACATCTAATACTTTATAGAACACGATTACTTCCTGCATGTCGGTCAAATAATGTTGAGGACATCTCAACAATAATTCCTTGAGTCTTTCCCAAGCTTGATAAAGAGTTTCATTGGGTTCTTATTCAAAGTTGTTGATATCCTCCATTTTCTTAGTAGTACGAGCAAGTGGAAAATATTTTGCCAAAAATATTTTCTTTAGAGTTTCCCATGATTGTATTGAACATGATGGTTCATTACTTAGACATCGACTTGTGGCTTGAGTAAGTGACTTTGGGAATGCTCTAAGCATATCTTGATTTTGAGTGACATCAGGAATATGGAATAGATCGGAAATCTCAATGACTCTCTCAATATGCTCATTAAGATCTTCATATTTGGTTCCTCAAAAGGTCTGTTACGTAGTTCCTCGAGAATATGACCCTTCAATTAAAAGTTGCCTTTGTCACCAGTCTTGTTCTTTAGAATACCCGAACCATAATCTTCTTAGGCCTTGGTCATGTATTCTTTGATTATTGGTTTCGTCATTGTTGGTGTAGTTTCTTATTCTTCAAACTTTTCCTTAAAGAATGTATTGATATCATCTGGATTCAAATAATCAATACTAATTGTGTTGTAAGCTTTCTCAATGTTCTAAATACTCATTCAAGGTTTTCGAAAGGTAAAGGGAGATTCATAGTAGAATTTTAGGTCATGTGCTATGATATGTGTACCGACATAGATATTTAAAGAAGTGCAAATACAAATCCCCGACAAGAAGCCAAAAACTTGATGCATTCTTCCACACATTGGGTTTTAAATTTATAAACAAGAATTACCGATATTAATTAGGAACACAAATTCGAGCAAGTATACTCTAGTCATGTAGCAATTAGATTGGTAAGTCAAGGTCGTACCATGGGAATTGGTTATACTCAAGAGTTATTTGTTTGTAACAATGGTAGGTATGATTGTCACGATCACACCACCATGAGAATCGTTTAAAGGCACAAGCACACAAAGAACATACATGTTTGGTCAAATGATCACATGGACATTAGGATGCTTAGTTTAGAAAACATATTAAAGGTAATCCTTTCGACCTATAGAACCAATAATAAGACACTAGTGCTTTAGAAATCAAATATACATAAGTATCAATCAAGTGGTTATTCATGAGCCTTATGCCTAAACCAATAACAACAAGAATCCTTTCGACCCATAGACTTGGTTATCGATTTGATAAGTTCCATTTACTTGAAAGATGATTAGAACAATATATTCAAAAGGCTCTTTTCGACCTATAATCTAGATTAAACAATTACCTGTTATGTTTATTAAGTCTCTTGCACAATCTTCACAAAGTGCAAGACCAAATCATTTGTCGATTAACGAATTGAAATCAACCATATTGAGAATAACTTCGACATATAGACTCAACAATGATTAACCAAATTGACAAACAAGAACAAGTTACAATTCAACCAAATATAATGTTATCACCATAATCCAATGACAAGCACTAATCCCCAAACATCCATATATCACAAGTTCTCATATAAACAATACGAGTATCAAAACATTCACAATATCACAAAACATAAGAATCACAATTAACATGAACATAAACTTTATTGAATAATAAAGAAGAAGTTACCAAACATTAGAGTTCATAGTACCAAAATACAATGCCTTCTACCCATAACCATCTTGGGTTTTGTATGGAGTATGGCTTTCTTCTCTACTCTCCTACGGCTTATTACATGGACATGGCTACCAATTCCACCCCTCACCACTTGGGTGAGGCGTGATATCAAAATCATAGAAATATGATGGAGATGGGATTAAGATAGATTCAAGGGATGAAGATTGGATAGGATGATATAAACACTACCCCATGGGTCTTATTTATAAGTGAATTCTCCTTGGACACCAAGCATATTTCTTTGGCTCCAAGGGTTGTAAATAAGGGTTTAATGAAGCTTGGAGGAGAGGGAATGGAGTTATGGTCGGATTGGGGAACAAGGTGAAGTAAGTGAAAGGTTATGTTTACTTGGAAAAGTGGCAGCATGAAGAGATGTCGGTGGCATCTTGATCGTGCCGGTGGCATCTTACTTGTCGGCGGCATCATAGTCATACCGGTGGCATCTTGGCCATCTTTCCCATATTTCTTCTTTTGGTCCATTTTCTTTGTTTCTTCCACTTTCTTTCTTCCAAACTTTCTAAGACTCTTATTCTTTGTATTATTTATCATACGAGAGCTACACTTTCATGTCTCGTTCATTCTTTCACCTCCAACGCTCGTCTTTTCTTCATTTCTCTTGATGTAACCACTGATGAACCTACAATATCAAATAAGCTTCATTAAGTATCATATGTTCATAATAATCATATAAATATATGCATAAACACCACGAATATGCTCATATAAATATGTTAGATTTGAGCGTTATCAAATCCCCTCACACTTAAGTTTTGCTCGTCCTCGATCAAGGAAAAGAAAAACTTTGCTTGCCCTCAAGCAAATAAAAGAAAATAAAGTTAGAAACTAAATACCTTGGTTCTAAAAGAAAATAAATTTTTTAAAAATTCTATGAAAAATTAAAAATCTTTTTGGCTTTTTATAAGAAATGGCTAAAGGTGCAAACCCCCTCACACTTAAGAGGTTGCTTGTCCTCAAGCAAGTAAAAGAATAATATTTTTGGTTTTTTTTTGTATACGAAATCGCTAAAGGTGCAAACCCCCTCACACTTAAGAGGTTGCTTGTCCTCAAGCAATCAAAGAAAAATACTTTCCACATGGTGCATAAAAATGGTTTAGAAAAATAATATACAAATCTACAAAGTACAAAAAGACTAAACCAAATAGCGTGAGCACCAAGCATACACATCTAAAGAGGACTTTTATTCGGGTTACAAGACTAAGGCTTTGGGTTAATGGGTATGGATAAGACATGAGAATTTTATGAGAGGTGTATCACGAATATACAAGTTAAAAGTCTAAGTCCCATGTTGCTAGTTACCGAACAAATCACAAGCCCAAAAATGATCATAGCTACGAGCTTTATTCAACACACAACACAGGGTCTTGACACATTGGCCAATCGATATCTAAACGTATTTCATCTTCCTTCATCTTCATAATATTGTCATCACTTTTTTTTACTTTTTTTCTATGACTTATTTTTTTTCTCTTTTTCTCTTTTTTTCAACATACATCACATGCTCCCCTCACACTTCGCTTAAGCATACACCACAAAAAATACAAATAGAAGCGTGCACTCTCCATCTTTGTTGGAATGGCACAGACACATAGCGAGGTGTGACAACTATAAATCATCAAAAACGATCCAACATACCAAGCAACTAGCAACCCACCATTTAGACTTTGACAAGGGTTAGGCTAAGGTTTATGGTTAGATATTTTTTTCTTTTTAGTGGATTTAAAAAAAATGAAAAGAATCGCTCCACGGGTGTTCTAAGGGTATCTATCACTAGACGAGATTGCTAACAAAAGGGTTAATATGGGAGGTTATCTAATAGATGTAACTAGCTAATGAAGATAATAGAAAAGGCTATTTGGGTTTTATTCCTAAGGTTGTCTCTTTGTCACGCATATACACTTATATCACACAAGTGTGATCTCACTAAAACTTATTATTTATTTTTTGAATTTTTAAATTATTTTTTTTACCATGTGGATGATTATTGAAATATATTTACATACAAACGTGTTGAAAACATTTAAATCCTAAGGGCAAACAAATATACACACTCTCCCCTTTTTTTTAATAATAGCCCAAAAATTTATATTTTGAAAATTCGGTTTTGTTTTCCCATTTATTTCCCCTCACACTTAAGTTTTTTATTGGACTCAATGTGAAAAATAAACTTCAAAGCATGAAAAGTAGGGTAAATAAATAAATAGTCCAAGAGTAAAGAAACTTCCCGGGCTAAGAAATTGCAATTGATCTTCATATGATAAGATGCCAAGTTAGGAAGATCAAGCTATTTCATCTCCAACACGCGTATACACTTACAATCCATCAATCTAACCAATCCATCCACCATAAGCTTTATTAAATCTGCAAAATAAACTAAATTACAAAACTATTAAATTTATTAAACACACTTTCGTAGGCAATACGATTACATTTAGCGTATGCAACAAGCCTTTAAACCCCTCGGTATCCTGAGTGGACGAGTTATAGTCTCGTGAGGGTTTCCAGCGAACACACCCATAAAGATCATACATTAACCACATGAACTTAAGCAAACACAAACACAAACGCGCATGCAAACAAAATGAAACAAGCACACAAGACAACAAACATAAACAAGAACAAACATTATGCATATATAAAAATCACACGTATGACAAATGAAAACAATCTAAACACTTAAAAACATAACACGACTCAACAAAAACTAAATACAAATAATTTTTTTTTTTAAAACAGTGGCAAAATTGCCGACCGGCACCTTGAGTTGCCGGCGGCAAAGTGTCAACAGAAGCGAAGAAGCCAGCCGGCAAAACAAAGTTGCCGGCGGCAAGTTGATTTTTTTTAATAATAATAATAATAAAAATGACTAATTATTTTAAAAATCAGAACAACATATTTGGTGCCATAGAAATACTCAGAAAGATTAAAAACTAAAATTGAACAACTAAAAGAAAAAAAATGAGATTTGAGACCTACTAGATGCCTATGAGTTTGTATATTTATTTATTTTTTTTATTTTTTTTTTCACAAAAACTTATTCTAAAACTTCTCCAACTCGCAAAAATATTTAGGGAACAAGTAGGGTACGTCTTAGGAAACAAGAATATGATTTAGTTGATTTTTTTTCTTTTATATTTTTTTATCATGACTCAAAAATGTTACTACTTGCGAAAATTTCCGGAAAACAAATAGTTTAAGTTTCGAGCAATGGTTTTCAAATATTTTTATTTTTATTTTGACGTAACTAATAAAATTTACACAAACTCTCGACACCGTCATGTTTCTCAAATCTAAAAATAAGACTTCTTTTTTTTATATACACATTTTTTTTAAAAGTAAATGAAACAAAAACACATAATAGAAGTTTTGTACCAAATCTATTAGACCGGATAGTTTTCTAGACTTCGGGTTCTATCCACAGGGTTTGGAAATTAACCGGAGCGAATAGAAATACGAACAAGGCACAAAATGACTAAAACAGGGTGGTTGGGCGGGATATGAGCTTTATTAATAATTGGTTCGAAACTCGATTAACGGATGTTTAGACGAGTGTAAAACACAATTAGAAATGGTTTTGGTGAAAGCCTAGTTTAAATAAAAGAAGACAATAAGGAAAAAAAAATTGGAAAATTTAGAGATGCCGCCGGCACGACATAGTTGCCATCGGCACAGTGATAACAGTTGGTGAGAAGCCTACCGGCAAGGCACTTTGCCGCCGGCACCGAATTTTTTTTTTTTGTTTTTTTTTAAAAAAAAACTTCCTTAAAACATAAAAACTAAGAACTTTTGTAAAAACACTTTTATTAAAATGGTTAAAACATATAAGAAAAAGCTTAATCTAAACACACCCTTAAGAAACATGAAAACACATTATGCATAAACAAGGAAAATAAGCACAAAACTAAAAGAAAAGACTAATAAGCTAGAAAGACAAGTAAAACCACTTATCACATCTTATTCTAATAACAAAATAATACACAACACAATATACATCTAACACATAACATGAAACAAATTACAAAAACTAGAATTCTAGCTTTTTTTTCATGTATTTTCCATTTATTTTCAAAACAATTTTTTTAATTTTTTATTTTAACAAATATGACTTAAGGTATAGAATACCACTTATTTTAACTAAAGAAAAAATTTTAAAATGATAAAAATCGTTAGAAAATGACTAATCAAAACACTCCCTTAAACTAGGAAAAACACAAAAATACATACAATGGATGAAATGCAAACAAGCAAGCAAGCAAGCACATGAACACATAAGAACATAAACACATAAAAACACTTATGAACATGACACATAACTAGACACAAACTCACAAAACAAGAAAAACAAAAAAACACAAAAAATTCATGTGGTCAAGTAGTTCTAGCCATCGACTAGAGTGATTCGGGACAAGGTTTTTGGGTTTTTGAGAACAAGCACTTTAGGACACAACTAGGAAGCAATCATTAAAAGAATCATTTTGAGAACACATGAGAGGAAATCCCAACACCAAATATATGATTTTTGGCGCCAAGACTATTTAAGCAACTTTTTGAGAATTAAGAGATTTTAAGAAAATGGTGTTCTAACCTTTGTAAAGGGCTAGAACAAGAGCAATCATTCAAGAGAAACGGAATTTAGAGCAATTCAAAGCCTCCAACTGAGTAATCAACCACCAACCAAATTCCCCCTATGTGAAATCCGTCCCCCCCTATGCGGATAAATGGGGTATAACAACTCTTTTAGGTTATGTATTAATTGGTAACACAAACGATTCAAGTAACAAGCAAGCAAACAAACAAACAAACACAAGAGTATAAACTAGCAAGTCCCCGACAGCGGCGCCAAAAACTTGATATGTGTACCGACATAGATATTTAAAGAAGTGCAAATACAAATCCCCGACAAGAAGCCAAAAACTTGATGCATTCTTCCACACATTGGGTTTTAAATTTATAAACAAGAATTACCGATATTAATTAGGAACACAAATTCGAGCAAGTATATACTCTAGTCATGTTGCAATTAGATTGGTAAGTTAAGGTCGTCCCATGGGACTTGGTTATACTCAAGAGTTATTTGTTTGTAACAATGGTAGGTATGATTGTCACGATCACACCACCATGAGAATCGTTTAAAGGCACAAGCACACAAAGAACATCCATGTATGGTCAAATGATCACATGGACATTAGGATGCTTAGTTTGGAAAACATATTAAAGGTAATCCTTTCGACCTATAGAACCAATAATAAGACACTAGTGCTTTATAAATCAAATATACATAAGTCTCAATCAAGTGATCACTCATGAGCCTTATGCCTAAACCAATAACAACAAGAATCCTTTCGACCCATAGACTTGGTTATCGATTTGATAAGTTCCATTTACTTGAAAGATGATTAGAACAATATATTCAAAACACTCCTTTCGACCTATAATCTAGATTAAACCATTACTTGTTATGTTTATTAAGTCTCTTGCACAATCTTCACAAAGTGAAAGACCAAATCATTTGTCGATTAACGAATTGAAATCAACCATATTGAGAATAACTTCGACATATAGACTCAACAATGATTGACCAAATTGACAAACAAGAACATGTTCCAATTCAACCAAATATAATGTTATCACCATAATCCAATGACAAGCACTAATAGAATCCAAACATCCATATATCACAAGTTCTCATATAAACAATACAAGTATCAAAACATTCACAATATCACAAAACATAAGAATCACCATTAACAAGAACATAAACTTTATTGAATAATAAAGAAGAAGTTACCAAACATTAGAGTTCATAGTACCAAAATATAATGCCTTCTACCCATAACCATCTTGGGTTTTGTATGGAGTATGGCTTTCTTCTCTACTCTCCTATGGCTTATTACATGGACATGGCTACCAATTCCACCCCTCACCACTTGGGTGAGGGGTGATATCAAAATCACATAAATACGATGGAGATGCGATTAAGATAGAGTCAAGGGATGAAGATTGGATAGGATGACATAAACACTACCCCATGGGTCTTATTTATAAGTGAATTCTCCTTGGCCGCCAAGCATATTTCTTTGGCTCCAAGGGTTGTAAATGAGGGTTTAATGAAGCTTGGAGGAGAGGGAATGGAGCTATGGTCGGATTGGGGAACAAGGTGAAGTAAGTGAAAGGTTATGTTTACTTAGAAAAGTGGCAGCAGGAAGAGATTCCGGTGGCATCTTGATCGTGCCGGTGGCATCTTACTTGTCGGCGGCATCATAGTCATGCCGGTGGCTTCTTGGCCATCTTTCCCATATTTCTTCTTTTGGTTCTTTTTCTTTGTTTCTTCCACTTTCTTTCTTCCAAACTTTCCAAGACTCTTATTCTTTGTATTATTTATCATACGAGAGCTACACTTTCATGTCTCGTTCATTCTTTCACCTCCAACACTCGTCTTTTCTTCATTTCTCGTGATGTAACCATTGATGAACCTACAATATCAAATAAGCTTCATTAAGTATCATATGTTCATAATAATCATATAAATATATGCATAAACACCACGAATACGTTCATATAAATATGTTAGATTTGAGTGTTATCATGCTACCTGAAACAAGGACAAATAATAAGTAACATATGTTGAAAGAAGTATAAAATCATTTAAATTAAACCAACAAAAACGAATATAATGGTTGTGTCATGCACTACACATGCCGTATACACCGTATGCGGAATACAAAGTGTTGGTCCTTTGTAATTCGATATTACTTATTAACTTAAGTAATAACTATTACTTCGACTAAAGTGTGTTGTTTTAACATTAGATAAGAACTATGAAAGATTAAAACAACAATACCAATATACTTTTCAACGTATAAACTTTTATTAGAATCAAATAAAGAATTTATAACCCACTTTGTTTGCGGAATAACAAAGTGTTTGAATGACAATGGGGTTTGATCTCCTCTACTTAAACGTTTAAACAAAGTTAAACTCTAAGCTCCAATCTGAATGTTCATATGCATCTTTGGCTATATGGTTTAGTTGGTATCGAGAGAGAAAGGTTTTCCAGAGTTTAAGCTCTTGTATTGGTTACCTTTCTCTCACAATGTACACTCCTTTATATAGGCAGTGTAAATTAGGGTTTTCATTTTGCATGTACCAATGCATGAGTTTATCCAGTGGGTGGTTGATGCCCATGTTGGATAAACAGTACAAAGTACATAATTGTTAGACTTACTTTTTGGTAAGCTGGCGCCTTTCATGTGAGTTGGACTAGATATACTTCATTTACTAAACACAAGGACCTATTATGTAAAGGTTGTATAGTCCTAGTTTGTTAGGCCTATAAATACCCCCCATGACTCTCCATGGGGGGTGTGGAAGTTTGTTTTATTTTTCTTGTTTTCATTTCACTTGGAATAAAAACACATAACATTCTTCACCTCTCTCTAACTTTCTCTCTCTAAGAACAACAATGACATATATGTTCTTTGATCATCCCCGACCACCCGAACCATGGTGGGTTTTTGATGCCTTTCAATTGGTATCAGAGCTAACCGGGGGTGTTTTGTATCCGTGTGATTCGTGTTTGTGTTCGTGGTATGTTCATCAGATTCGTACTTTATTGTTCATGAATCACGGTTGGTATTTTTTTCTCATGTCATATCTAAAAATATCAACTTTTGTGTTTCATTTTTTCTATCTCTATCAAACAGTCGTTGATTTACATGTCAAAGTGCCTCGTATCAAAGTTATTATTGGTCAAATCTGGGTTGATTGTGCCTCGTCATATAAGATTTGTCAAATTTTTGTACCCGTTTCTTTTTGTTATTTGTCCCTGTATTCATCTATTCCTATTTATGGGGATAAGGACAAAACAGTTTTATGGTCTAGTTCCATTTTTTTCGGGGTCACAAAAGCACAGGTCAAAACCCTCTTGCGATGGTATGGTACTATTGCGATGGATGGCTACTCATGGATATTGCGACGGCTTCATTTCTCGGATTTATTCCGATGGATTTTTTTTACATTCCGATGGTTAAGGCTGTCCTCATTGCGATGGATGGCTTGATCCATCGCAATGGTAGCCATGTCGTCACGCTGCCCAAATTTTTCCGACCACATTGCGATGGACTTTGATATATTGCGATGGATGTTGACTTTTTGCGATGGACTGTTTAGATGTATATTGCGATGGATGAATATTATTGTGAGAGAGTTTAAATCAGTCAACATATAAAAATCAGATTTAGACTCAATTTACCCTCATCTCACTAACAAGCAAACCCATATAACATGTAAACCAGTTAATCCAAAACCGACTCTTGGACTAATCCCCAAACCGTGACCTGCTCAAACCCGTGACTCATACACACTGTTTTAAACCAACATGCTATACCAATTACATTCCAAACGACCCACACCATTTTATCTAAACCAGTTCATCCGAAACCAAATTATTTCTACCGTATACAAACCCTGTAACATTCTAGACCGACTCAACTCACCAAATCAGTTAACTCTCACCCATCAAATAGACTCAAAAACTTTCTTTCACGATCCCGGTCTTGTTAAACGTGTTTCCCAATCTGTTAAAGGATTTTTTTTCGTTTAATATGACTGTGATGGAGCTCCACCATTTTTTATATTCGAATTCAAATCCTGATTGATAACAAACAGGTTATAATCAGTGGATTTGATTCGTTTAAAAATCATGCAACAACTATTTGATACCTACCCATGACATCTTCGATCTTGATGCCTTCTTTATTATCTGAATAACTCCACATAGATTGTTGCAAACTGTGGTTTTAATCAGATATAAGGGGTCTTTTGATTCGTGCATCATCTTTATGTTCAATGATATGTGGGTAAATCATATTTGTATGGTGATTTATAATTATGGAGATAGATGAGGTTGTTGTGAGATAAGAATGGTGATGACTGCTAAGATGTGTTTCAGATGATGTTGATTGGAGATTTGGGAGATAGTACTGGCGGTATACACAAGGTGAAAAGGGGGCGGATTTTCCTATGTAGGTTTAGGTATATGATGTGAATGGGTTTGGTGTAATCTATGTTTGAATTGTGATTATTAAGGGTGTGGAGATATTTATATCCCATATTTTCGGTGGACTACACGTGGCCGCCTAGAAAAATGAGGGGCGGATGTTACAATGTGGAGGTTACGTTTGGTTCCACGTGGTCATAGTGATTAAAGTGGCGGAGATTACAAAGTTTTAATATCAGGGTTTAAATAAAATGAGATATTTTAGGATAGTGTTATCTATTCCTAATCTCGTTTTTGGGCTGGTATAATATCTGGGCCGCCTTCAAATTTCTTTGGGCCGTGTATTATCTACGCTTTATTGGGCTCATAGACCAAATTTAGGCAAATGATGAAGTTCAATGACGGGCCGATCACTAATTACTCGAAGGCATTTGGTGGGCCGATTAATTCTTGCAATCGATTTCGGGTCGACTGTTTATATATCCGAATCTTGCAAAATTAATCATGTCAGTTTTTGAGATACGGGGTTATTGGATTGAGCCGGGTATTTCGAAAGAGCCGAGTAGTAAAATTGTTGTCAAGTAAAAGGCTTATATGACAAGATTTTATTACTTTGACAGGCCGTTTAAACTGTGACATTTAAGGCCGGTATCCGTTTTCGCTCATAACACTTCTTCACGAACAACAAACACAACAAACACAACAAACACGATACATTACACTAAAACGATCCTTATCAAAAATTCACCTAAATTCCTAACAGCTATTACGGTTTATGTGATTACGAAGATGATTCGATGCTACTTATTTGAGGTTGAAGTGAGATTTTTCAGAGGCGTTCTTATTTTATCTTGAAAGGAGTACTTACGACTTTATAAGATAACTTGCTCGAGCAAATACGGTTATGAATAAGACTTGAAGTATCTAGTTTCCATTGTCAAGGGGAGGATGGACGACGACATGGATAACTATCATTTTTTGGGAGCTTCGTTGCGGTTCTCAGTGTCACACGCACTTGCAGTTGTGGATTTCTTCAAGAGATGTAGTACCTTTTCATATACCGCCTGTTTTGGTATAGGGTACTTTAGAGAAGTTGTACCTTTTTTATACCGTCTTTTCGTATGGGGTACGTTTAAGACTTCTCTGCATCGCTCTTCATTCTACTATAGTGCAAGCTTAAGATCAAGTTTGGGGAATTCTACTTCAGTTTCAAGTTTGGATTATCGGGTTATCTTCATCAGTGGTCACTATCAATAGCCAACAGAATTGATAAGGGGATTCGGTTCGGGGTGATCTTGAGAGAATTTTGTTTAGAGAGATTCTGTTGACATCTTTTCACATAGTATTGGTTGCTAAGTAAGCGGTTCCAGTTGACATACCACGTACACACATGAAGGATGATTCCCTTAATAGGTATCATCCTGGAGGGAGAAATGTGTACATGCGGGGTCACTTGACTTTGGTGTTACCGTTTCTACATAGAGGGATAAGTTGACTACATTCGGGACTTAATTGACTTTGATGTGGCAACTTTTTATCATCACTGTCCTGTCAGGAGAAATGTGCATTTCCGGGACTTAATTGACTCTGGTGCTACAGGTTGACTTCATGTTCGGGATAGAGTGTGTACTTCTGGTAATCTATCATAGAATCAAGACTGGGATTGCTTCAAATTGTGAGAAAATGTTGATGACGTTATCACCTCCCACAGATTTCCTTTGTATGATCTGTTTGGGAGGGAGCAGTCTTTACTGCTTGTTTTATGAAGGGCTTTCTAGTTGGGAGGGAGTTAAACTCAACTAGATTCTACAATGCTGAAGAAATAGAGCTGGAGTATTCAAGAAGATGAAGGTCGCTGAAGACTGTCTCAAGGAATGCTGGAATTCAAGCTTATCTTTTTTCTTTATTTGTTGCTTGTAGGAAACATTGTAACCAACTCACGTGAGTCACCATCTTGGAGGGAGATTGTTAGACTTACTTTTTGGTAAGCTGGCGCCTTTCACGTGAGTTGGACTAGATATACTTCATTTACTAAACACAAGGACCTATTATGTAAAGGTTGTATAGTCCTAGTTTGTTAGGCCTATAAATACCCCCCATGACTCTCCATGGGGGGTGTGGAAGTTTGTTTTATTTTTCTTGTTTTCATTTCACTTGGAATAAAAACACATAACATTCTTCACCTCTCTCTAACTTTCTCTCTCTAAGAACAACAATGACATATATGTTCTTTGATCATCCCCGACCACCCGAACCATGGTGGGTTTTTGATGCCTTTCAATAATAAACTATTCTAGAAAAGATAAAGGTTGTACTTATATCTAAGTATACAAGCAACCTACTTTGACTTAAAGTAATCTTTTCCCGCCTAATGCAAACCATCAGAATACTGAAGAGTGTTCAGTATCCTAGAGGAGATCGACATCATTCAGTTTGGTATTGTCAAGCCAAACTGAACTAAAATCCCTTCTTCAATCCTTGTTCTTCAGCAACTAGACCGCCTAGTATTTGAAGCGAAGACCTCTTAGTCTTCTAAGTTTAATGGAAGGGGAGTGCTGAACTTTCTTCAGCTTTAAAGTCGTCAGTAGGAACTTTGTTCCTCTGGTCATCCATCAGCAGACTGGCCTTACTTCTGAGCATGAAACACTTAGGGGGATTTTATATTCAAATCCTAGAGTTGCTTCAGGGTCAGTAAGTACTGACCCAACAATCTCCCCCTATTTTGATATACAAATAGCCTAAGTCTAATGTCAGTAGTAAGTGAGCATAACAACTTCTTCTTACTTGCACTGAACAATTAATAACTTCTAAACATCAGATAATCATTTATTCAACAACATTACAAATTACAACAAAAATTATTACAAATGATTATTCAATTCTCCTTAGGCCTAATTTCTTCAATGATGGAAGTCTGGGTTAATGGATCTGAGTTTCTGTGGTCCAATATAGCAAGCAAGCACATGCTGAAGGTTTTAGCAACATCAGTAAGTCCTGGACCACCATGAAGAGAGTAAAAGATCCTTTGAAAATTCAAGAGAAGTTCATTGTTCATTCCATCAAGATCACTTATGCCCACAAAGTCTTGACGTTCTTGATGATTGAACATAATCATTCCCAGTTCTGGTTCGTCTAGTACATGACCAGGGAGATGATTTTGAAAATGAACAAGGCCTTTGTATTTCTTTGTAGTGACAAAGATGTCACCAACTTCAGGTTGTATCAGATATGCCCTTTTGTTCAGCTCCGGTATTGGATCTTGATCTTCTAGAGAAACTTGAGTGTTGATGTTCAGAATTTCACCTAGTCTTTCATGATTTCTCATATAGTGCTCGATTCTGGTGCGAACGTCATCCCATCTCTTGGATTTTATTTTCTCGATCATCACACTCATTTCCATCTATTCAGAGTAAGAAAGTTCTTTTCCTTGAAAGTTTTCAAGTATCTCATCAGTTCCATCACCCCCTATAGAACTTGAGATTGGTGTCGCCTTTGCTGGTCAACATGTCAACATTGGTGATTGGTGAGATATTTCTTCTGTTAAGCCTTGTTATACAAAACTTTTCATATAACACTTTCTTCTTTAAGACACTTTCTACTTCAACTTTTCCAATTTGTTCATACAAGCTTAGCTTCAGTTCTCTTAGTTTCTCCTCTTGCTGAAGCTTGTATAGATTGCTAAGTTCTTCCTGAGTGGCCACTCCAGCGGTGATCAAATGATCATTCATAGTAAGGTCTCATTTGTTTTTGGGTATAAAGGGAGGTGACCTACTATCAGTTGTTTCCCCACTTGTGGTCAGCCCTTGCATATCATCATCTTTGGCTGATGGCTCCCCCTTACCCTTTACTAGGCTCTTTTCAATGATAGGTAACTCAATGGATTGTTTCCGAGCCTTCTTTTGGGCATGTTTTTTAAAGAGCTGATGGATTGTTTTTTTCTCCCCTTCAGTAGAAGACTGCCCAACAGCTTCTGATGACCCACCAGCAAGGAAGAAGCCACAAAGATGATCAAGAGTGGTAGTTACCTTGGCCAGCATGGCTGGAACAGTTTCAAGGGCATTTAGCTTCTGCTGAACCTCTTTAGAAATGATCAGCTTTTGTTTCTCTAGCAACGCCACTCTATCTTTGATTTTGGACACAGAATCACACAAGGTATTAACTTGGCCAGGAACTGGTGTGAATTCTGGTGGAAACTCCATGGAAGCACCGTTGATGGACTCCATTAGAGAGGACATCTCTTGCTTTAATGAAGTGGTGGTGGCCACATCTTGGACTAAGGGCTTCAAAGCAACAATGATGACATCCTTGATTTTATCAGCAGAAGGAGGAGGTGGTCTTGCTTTGATAGTTGAGACTTCGTTGTCAGCAAGCACCTTTTCTTCCTTCAGTCTGGCAACCTGTGATTGAAGAATCAACACTTGATTGGTTAATTCTTTTACCTACTCAGTTCTGGAGGAAAGTGGCTTTTGTGTTGCATCAGCAGGTTCTTCATCACTGTCATCTAGATTGACTGGAATTCTCTTACTGAACCCAAGTTCTTTTTCAGATCATCCCCAGACATACTGACAACAAAAGTAGGAAAGTGTCCCACCTTGGCTCCATTGATGAGATGCACTTCCTTGGGAATCTTTGCAGCATCATCATGAGTGTGTGGATCCGTTTCAAGCCCTTCACCACCAGAGTTGGTTTGACTTGATGGATCCCGAGAAAGAGTCCCTGATAAATTTAGATCAATGATAATGTTTTTGGTTCCTTCAGTAGAACCCTGTTGTGGGGGAGATACTTCATTGGAAACAGATAGGCCACGGTCAGCATCAGCTGTTGGATTTGCTGACACATCATTCCCTGATGCAAACTCAGAGTGACAAGTGATAGAAATTGGTAATGAAGTATGACTTGTATTCAGAATGAAAGTTGTAGAAACTAGAAGGGGGGGGGGGGGGTTGAATAGTTTCTCTTCGATTGGTGACCAAATTAAAATTGCTTTCAATTTGGTTTGTATCAAAACTATCTTTTACTTAAAGCTAAGTTGCATAATGATTAGGTTCAATTGAAATGCACTAGCAAGAATAATAAGCAAGTATAATGATAATGAAATAAGTAAAGAGCAAGGAAGGAGACAACCTAGTGGGAAGACACCAAGATTTATAGTTGTTCGACAACGAGGCTCTATCCTCGTTTCTACTCCACTCCTCAAGTACACCTACTCGATATTTCCACTATATCCACAAGCTCCCTTCTCGGCGGAGAAAACCTTACATCGTTGCTTACATTATTTTCCGACACTAAGCTAAATGTCGAGACCTAATCTTTAGCTAGGACCAATCTACACGACGTTGCCTACTTCACAATTTAACGACACAAGGCTAGATGTCGAGTTCTAATCTTAAGGTAGAACCAATCTTCATGACTCTTCACTTTGAAGCTAAGTGAGAACTTCACACAACACAACTACTAATCACTTTTATGTTTAGTGAGAACTCACAAGACACAACCACATCACTTTATAGTTTAGTGAGAACTCCTAATCAAATCTATTACAACTCAACTAGACATATCCAAGTACACACATGTAGCTTGGATTTACACAACACAAATCCAAGCAAACACATATGCAATGGATGTACACAACAAATCTAAGTATTCACAAATAACTTGGATGAACACAACTAGTCCAAGTATTCATAAATACATTGGATTGACCTAAAACAAAAGGGTATCATGATGAATATGACTAGCTCATAAATTCATATTTATCACTACACTAGTGAGTGAGTGATCTTCTCATTGGACATGGTAAAGGAGGGGATCAAGAGGATAATCATATGTAAACATCCTTAACAAATTAAGTGATCATTTACTAATGATTATGCTATAGAAAATAGAAAAAGGGCTGAGAAAAACGTCCAAGAGACTTGCTAGAAAATGAGATTTGACCCACTATTTAAAGGAGACAAAGTTACAACGGATCTATAACGGCTACTGTGCGCGGTACCTTATCTCACCCCGCGGTACCATATTGCTAAGGTACAGCGTAGGTACTTAAGGTACCGCCACTAGACTCCGCTCTGTTTTTTGTCTTTTAGTGGGGTGGGAATATCTGAAGTATTTGAACCCTTCAAAGGATATTCTAACAGCATTTGGAATATGCCATTTTTAAATTTTCATTTTCCATTTTAATAAAACATTTTCTAAAAAAGAAAGTTTATTAAAAAGTCTTTTGTCTTATTAACAAAAGTGAGTTTTAAGGATAATCATTTTGATGATCACTAAGTATGATTAAGAAAGGTTAGTGATATGATTATTACCTTGATGATAGTGTTAGTTAAATAATTCATTTTGTGTTTCTACACTAAATGTATTGTATGGTTTGTTGTGATCAAAACTAAGAAAGATTAGTTAACACTAATAATGTTTTTTAGGCATTACTTGCATTAACAATCTCCCCCTTTTTGATTACGACAAACGATAAACTCATTTACGTAGAAACACAAACTATGGAATTATTAACTAGTTTATCACTATCATTTCTCCCCCTTTGTCGTAGCAAAAAGGTTAGCATAAGTCTTTGAAGTGCATCGAACTTTGCTAGTAGCTCCCCCTTGGTGGTTGCTCCCCCTTGCTTGGGACACCAAGTTTGTGAGCTAAGGTGACATGCTACACAAAGGTTAGTAGAAAGGAAAGAAACACCAATGTATATATGATCACTACCTACTAAGTAACTTGAGAGGGAGAAAGAGAAGAGATCTCAAATTAGAAGCAAGTATTTTGCTAAGTATGTCCAAAGAGGTAATTGACAGAATCAAACTTCAATATAATGAAGATGATAAGCTTGTCAATGGGTTAAAGCTTTAGAATTGATGGAATCACCCATAAGCAATTGTAAAAATTTAACCAAGATCAACTCAAAAAGAGAACTAATTATATAGCACACAAATAACACAAAGGTAAAAAAAATAATACAACAAAGAAGATAGTCATACACATAGTATGAGTATCTAAAAGCAATAAATATGGAAAATAAACCACTAAGCATAAGCTAGTCTAATAGTGATATTTTCCAAGATTGCTAAAAATAAAACTAAAAAGACGACGATGCATCATTCGAAGTTTTGTCCACCAGAACGAAAACTTGAATAGGAGGTCGAGTGAGGAGGAATTCAAGAAAATTTAACTTCTCATACACATGAGCAAGTTCAATTTGTTGAAATCGGCAACAATCACACGAGGATCCATGATGCAACATAAAATCGTTTGATGGGGGTATGGCATCAAACTTAGGGTTTGGTGGTGGTGGGTAAAGGGTTTGGGAGTGTTTTCACAATGCCTTGTGAGGTTTGGGAAGGTGGAAAGGTCATTGAGTTGGGGGGTATTGAAGGATTGTGGTGGTGGTGGAACATTTTCTTTTGCTCCGGTGATGGGGTTTATGGTATAAGTCTCATTCCAATACTTGATTGGAGAGAAGGTAGGGTTTTTGGGTGGTTTGGACGAAGATGGTTCATTCTTCTTAACCCAAACGGGTCGAACCGAGATTTTCGGTTTCTTTGAAAGCTTGGACGAGGAAGCTTTGGGTGAGTGGGGTTGTGACAAAGAAATGTCAAGGTTAGGAATGTAGGAGTTAGGCATTATGAGAGTGTGAGAATGATATCTCAAGGTTATGTGAGAATGAATTCTCAAGGTTGGGAAGGTGTGAGAATGAAATCTCAAGGTTGGGGTATAAGTAAAATGTAATCAAGGTAAGAATTTGAATACAAAATGTGTAGTGTCAAGAAATGTTTAGTCAATTTGAGTAAACAAGGAATCTTGACTGGGAATAGGGTTTTATAAGTTTTGACCAAAAAAAATCGTCAAAAGCCACATTCTGGCCGCGGTACCTTATATGGACCGGCGGTTCCATATCACTAAGGAACCGCGGGTCCTTAAGGAACCGCGTCCAGTGGACTTTAAACCATGTTTTTCCTGGGTTTTGGGAAAAACTAAGACTTTTTCAAAAAGTTGCAAATCTTGGAATTTTACCTCTATTAGAACCAAAATATGCTAGGGTTGCATAAAGCAACACATTCACAAAGAATGTCTTGACAAAGGATGACAAAATAATTTAGATATCATTTTGAATCAATTTTAGTCAAGTTTAGGGGTTGTGATAGATTTAGGTTCAATTTTAATTTCAAATTAAAGTGATTAGTGTGCACAAAAGGATAGAATCACACAAAGCTAAATCCACAAGTCAACAACACGAAACATTCATTAGTGAAACAAGTACAAAGATAAATAAAACTAACTAATACATAGCTAGCTTATCATTAAATCTAGATAGGTGGTTTTCTTTGGCTTGTTGTTGAAAATCTTTATTAAAAGAACTCCATCATTCATCTCCTAGGAGGAGGCATGGAGAACAAAGTAAGCAAGAAATCTTGCAAACACCTATGTAGTCCATACATATCCATCCTTAGGTTTTGGATGAGGAAGTGGTTGTAGAGACAACATGGACATCTAGGACCATGAGTTTGTTGAAACCCAAAGTAAGGATCACCCAAGAGGAGGGAAAGAGGGACACCCAAAATTGGGATGTTTGAGTTGGGTGGAGGTGGAGGAGGCAAGTTCTCCAAGGGTGAAGTGGGTGAAAGTGGAGGCATGTTCCTCAAAGGGGAAATGGGTGAGTGTGGAGGAAAATTCTCCAAGGTTGGTGAAATTGGTGAGTTGTGAGGGGTAAATGGTGAAGTCACCAAAATGTCATCAAAGTCATTCCCAAAAGGAATGCTTTGGATTGGTTGAGGTTGTGTGGTCACTTCCAAGGGTGCACTTGGAGTGAAGGGTGAAGAAAGCTCATTCATTCTAGAATTAAATGAAGAGGAGGTAGAACCAATGGAGTGGTTAGTACCATGGGTGGAAGAAGTCTTGCATGGTGCAAGAGGTGGGGAAGGTGATGAAGAAATGAGGATAGGAACATTCTCATTCTTAGATGTGAGGAAAGGTGAAGAGTTAGGCTTAGCTACCTTAACCCTTATTTTGAGTGTTTTTCTTGGGGTAGAGGTCTTGGAAGAGTTTGAGGTTTTGGTACACACCATGGTTGATTAGGGTGGTTTAAGGTTTAGGGAAGTATGTTTGATGTGTGAAGAACATGGCAAACAAGGTGGATTTAAATGGTTGAGGGGATGATCCAAACTAGTAATGGGTTAAAATCATTTTAGGTGAATAATGAATTTAGATACCCTAGTTTAGGAAATGTGTAGTTTATTACTGAAAATCATGCAAGGTTTACACAAAATTAAGAAAACAGTGTAAAGCAAAGATGTTGTCGTGCACAGTGGCCGGCGGTTCCTTATCTAGGACCGGCGGTACCTTATCGATAAGGAACCGCGGGTCGATATGGAACCGCGACCAGAAGGTTTTCAAAAATTTCCCATTCCAGTTTTTGATAAACCCATATTTTTCCCAAAGGTTTCACAAGCCAAAGTTAACTACAGATCATAATCTAATAAGCTAACTATCATATGGCATGTACAAAGCTATGTAAAACACAAATATGAAGGCACAAGCAACATTTAGGATCAAAATAAATAGTAATCCAAATAAGTAACATAAGTAAATAAACACCTAAACCAAAGTGTTAATAAGCAAATGTTTAAGCTGCAAAAGATAACCAAACTTTGACACACTACAAAGTCTTCACCTCCTTTTCTTGCTTAAATCCTTGATCATTTTTCCCAAATACTTGATTCCCCTTCTTGACTCAATCCAGTGTTCATGCAAATCACCTCGGGTTCGAAGATTTTGACGGTAAAGTTCCTCCAAATTGAGATTATTAGGAACTTCACTAGAGGAATGGTGGGGAGGGGAAGCAATGTCATCTAAACCATCCACGAATGAGTTTGTGGAGTGGTGAGAAGAACTCGAAGAGTCAATGGGAGCACTTGTACCAATGCCATCACCATCACTTGTTGGCATGTCCATGTCCTCATCACTGAACTCTTGTTTATCGGATTTACGGTCAGATCTTGTCTTTCTCTTATACACCTCTCGAATAGGTAGCATGACCCGTTTGACCGGTTGAAATTGAGACAGATCAAGATTTGGAAAATCACGGCCAACCCTTTTAAAAAGGCGAGTGAGAAGCATTGCGTAAGGGAGGTTTGTTTTAGGCTTGTGAATAGCATAATTGATCCGTTGAGCGATAAAATATGCCAAATTGTAATTGGTGTTGGTAAAGATGCAATATAACATATGCACTAAACACGCCGGAACATGATCTCGGTTTCCACCAAGACAAAACACATTTTCCCTAAGGATATTGGTCCATTGAACCATATTATCATTAAGGTCGCTCAAGAGAACCTCATGACGTTTCACCGAACGTACCTTAGTATGAAGGCTTCTCTTAACGGGCCGATTACGCTTTTTGGAGACAATGTCGACAATGAAGTCAAGATCAATTTCCTCATGATCATTTGGAGGACAATTGTTGGATTCAAGGAAAGCACTAAGCTTCCATTTATCCGTAAAGCGACAAGTGCCTACAAATGGGACATCAAGAATTTGACCAAACACTTCGAGAGAGTATTGAATGAGTTGATCTTTCAAGATGAACCTAACAAATATTCCATCATTGTTTTCAATGACAGAGTATGTGCTAAAGAACTCCAAAAGGAATCGAGGATAGATGTCTTCCTTAATGTTCAACAAATAATCAAATCCAATGTGTTCAAACATGGACTTGATGTAGACATAATTCTTGATATCCTCTTGGACAACTCTACCCTCATGAAAGCAACGGGATTGGAGAGAGGAAAAAGTATGGGCAAGGTGAGTTGAGTGACAAAAGTCGGATAGATTTGGCATATACTGTTTGGTGAGTTGATGATCCTTTTGGTATTGTGAAGGCATGATTAGTACCTAAATAAGCAAAAAAAAAATTCTCCAATCACTCATATGAAAAATAAAAAGGAAAACGAAAAATGAAAATGTGTTATATCAATTTCTTGACAAACATAGGATTGAATCCATATCATTTTCATGTTCACAATGTGTCTATTCCATCCTTAACCAAGAACACATGATCTATGTTAGATCAACAATGGATTAGAACATTGGTTTTTCAAAACAAGGTTTTTAGGTAAGCATTAACAATGTCATTACCTACTTGTTCATGGGTTCATCTCAAATCCATCTTTTAACCAAAATCATTTAGCCTAAATTCGGATTTGTTCTACAAGTGGGTTTTAGTGAAATCTTAATGAATATCAACCTAAGGAATCATAGTAAGATTACCATGTCAACCCACATTCCTATTAAGGTTTTAATTCAATTTCAATTTTAAAAATCCCCAATTATGAAAGGATGAACCCTAGAACAAAATAGATGAAATTGAAAGAAAATACTTACAATTAATTGATGTTAGATGAAGGATGAGTGAAACCTACAACTTGGAATCAATTAATTTGAGTGATTGAAGTTTTTGGAAGCTTCAACAATGGTGGAAAAGGTAAAACCCGTCGGCTGTGTGTTTTTGGGAGAGAGAGAGTTTGGTTTGAAAAAGAATAAAAAACACAAACTGGCGCTCTGACAAAAGTTACTGCCCGCGGTACCTTATCGATAAGGAACCGCGGGTTTGAGCCGCGGAGATAAGGAACCGCCTACAGAGGCAGGTTTCTATCTCTGAAAAACGCCAAATTTTGAAAATCCAGTTTTTCTAAAATACTTAAAATTAAATCATGAGCCTTTTAGAATATCATTGGATCATCATAACACTAAGCAATATGCCTTAACGAAGGATTACGAGTTAAATCAAGATCGAAAAGAACCAAAACGGAAAAACGACTACTCGTAGCAAAACGACTAAGTGGAGAGAAATCAAGGGAAGTGAATCAAGACTAGGATCAATGCTCAAGGGATTAATGACAATCTTCAAATAGTGGTAACGAGGAGCTTGTGTCATATATAGTGGTTTAAGACGTGCCTTTCCGGCGAAACGTTAAACGGCTTTGGTAATGAATAAGCACAAAGCAATTATTCAAGTATAGACTAAGATCACTTTCAATAATAGTCTTAGTCTAAACCAAAATATGAGAAAGGTATTAATTCACTTTCTTTCCCACAAAGGGCCTACTAACCGTATGGGTGCAAACCATAGAAATCATGCTTGATACTTTAAGCATCTACTAAGTCACTCTACATCACCATAGTGAGTCAAGTATCCAAGCAATGAAGGTTTGAGAGGATAAAGGAAAAGAAGCACAAACCACAATTAAAAGTCAAGGCAAGGATGCCGAGAACAAGCACATAGTCAAGTAATGATCAAAAGAATGATCAAAGGGCGTGTGGAAGAACGAAAGCGTACCTTGGCCACAAAGAGCAATCCATGAAGGAATAAGTGCTATGCCCAATCAATGACTATGATGAGTAATAAGTCTTCAAGGACTAGTATCATTCCCAATCATCTTGGTATCATCATTCAAAGATGTTAAAGATCAATGAAGATGATTCTTCTACAAGTGCAAGTAACTCAATCCACAACAAATTAAGTGATTGATCTTCATGAGTACCTACACAAAGCAAGATGCAAACTAGTAGATACATTTCAAGAGTATATCTAAAATGCATAAAGGCTACTAATCTTAAGTGGGATGCAATATTATCAATTAAAAGACCTATTTTTCAAAGAAAACATAGTTTTGACCAAAGAGAAACTTTAGTACAACTAGACCTTCTAATTTGAGGATACAATGGATCGATCCAAGTTTTAAAGTATAATATACTTCAAAGATCTTGAGTGACCATCGCTCTGATACCAATTGTAGAAACTAGAAGGGGGGGTTGAATAGTTTCTCTTCGATTGGTGACCAAATTAAAATTGCTTTCAATTTGGTTTGTATCAAAACTATCTTTTACTTAAAGCTAAGTTGCATAATGATTAGGTTCAATTGAAATGCACTAGCAAGAATAATAAGCAAGTATAATGATAATGAAATAAGTAAAGAGCAAGGAAGGAGACAACCTAGTGGGAAGACACCAAGATTTATAGTGGTTCGACAACGAGGCTCTATCCTCGTTTCTACTCCACTCCTCAAGTACACCTACTCGAGATTTCCACTATATCCACAAGCTCCCTTCTCGGCGGAGAAAACCTTACATCGTTGCTTACATTATTTTCCGACACTAAGCTAAATGTCGAGACCTAATCTTTAGCTAGGACCAATCTACACGACGTTGCCTACTTCACAATTTAACGACACAAGGCTAGATGTCGAGTTCTAATCTTAAGGTAGAACCAATCTTCACGACTCTTCACTTTGAAGCTAAGTGAGAACTTCACACAACACAACTACTAATCACTTTAAAGTTTAGTGAGAACTCACAAGACACAACCACATCACTTTATAGTTTAGTGAGAACTCCTAATCAAATCTATTACAACTCAACTAGACTTATCCAAGTACACACATGTAGCTTGGATTTACACAACACAAATCCAAGCAAACACATATGCAATGGATGTACACAACAAATCTAAGTATTCACAAATAACTTGGATGAACACAACTAGTCTAAGTATTCATAAATACATTGGATTGACCTAAAACAAAAGGGTATCATGATGAATATGACTAGCTCATAAATTCATCTTTATCACTACACTAGTGAGTGAGTGATCTTCTCATTGGACATGGTAAAGGAGGGGATCAAGAGGATAATCATATGTAAACATCCTTAACAAATTAAGTGATCATTTACTAATGATTATACTATAGAAAATAGAAAAAGGGCTGAGAAAAGCGTCCAAGAGGCTTGCTGGAAAATGAGATTTGACCCACTATTTAAAGGAGACAAAGTTACAACGGATCTATAACGGCTACTGTGCGCGGTACCTTATCTCACCCCGCGGTACCATATCGCTAAGGTACCGCGTAGGTACTTAAGGTACCGCCACTAGACTCCGCTCTGTTTTTTGTCTTTTAGTGGGGTGGGAATATCTGAGGTATTTGAACCCTTCAAAGGATATTCTAACAGCATTTGGAATATGCCATTTTCAAATTTTCATTTTCCATTTTAATAAAACATTTTCTAAAAAAGAAAGTTTATTAAAAAGTCTTTTGTCTTATTAACAAAAGTGAGTTTTAAGGATAATCATTTTGATGATCACTAAGTATGATTAAGAAAGGTTAGTGATATGATTATTACCTTGATGATAGTGTTAGTTAAATAATTCATTTTGTGTTTCTACACTAAATGTATTGTATGGTTTGTTGTGATCAAAACTAAGAAAGATTAGTTAACACTAATAATGTTTTTAGGCATTACTTGCATTAACAAAAGTACTTACCAATGCTGACTCCAAACTACTGAGCTGAGGGTGAGCTCCATCTTCACCCTTCTCTCCTAAAGAAGTTGAGAGATAGGTTGCTTCCTGGGCCTCTTTATGCATATCTCCTCCATTAGAGACTGAAGGTGATGGTTGGCTGGGGTTCTTATCCTTGGCCAGGGACTTGGTCTTCTTCAAAGCATGGCCTTGGGAATCATCATCAATCTTCTTCGAGGAAGATTGTGTGAGGATTTTCCTCTTTCTGGACGCACGTCTAACCTTCTTGGTATTAATTAACGTTTGCTTCTGACGAGGTCCAGATGAAGCTCCAGGCTGTTTGCCTTGTAGATCCCCTTCTCCAGTTGGAGAAGTGTCTTTGGGAGTTTTGTACACTACTGGACCATCTGCTAAGTAGATGTACAACATGGGTTGTGTAAGAGGAGGATCAATGGTGCTGACTGGAATGTTACAGCGAGTAAGATCAAAGGTCTTAAAAACTAGTTTCTCTCCAGTTAATTTTGAAAAATCATTTCCAAGATGGTCAGCAAAAAGGAGAGATAGAAATCTGGTGTACACAACGTTTTTCTCTCTAGTCTTTTTCTCTAGCTTCCCATGGAGATCTTCAAAAATAAGCCTCCCAAAATCAGCTTTGACCCCCTTGGCCAGACAGTATAAAATGATAGCATCTTTTTGGTTGATCTAGTCAAGACCTCCAGTTCCCCCCCCCCCTAAACATTCAATGAGAATGGTCATCAATAATTTCCATCTTGGTGGCAAAACACTCCTTTTTAACCCCCCTTTTTTCAGAAATTTCTTTAGTATACCCAATTTCTTTAAAGAATTTTTTAACAACCATAAAATCATCAGGTACTACTTCATGCTCATTAGGGTTTTCCAAATAATCAAACCCCAAAACTTTTCTAAATGATTTTAACCAAATCTACCATGAATCCCCATCGTGGTAGAATCAAACTCAATGGACTTCTTGTTGTTAGAAGCCTCTGCTGTAAACCAAAATTCTTTTAGCACATTTTGAAACATCATACTAGGATCCTAAAATAAAGCATACCTTAAAACACTTTTGGTTAGATAAGTCAAAACTTGTTCCCCAGGAACAAACTTAATGGATTCAGGTTTAAGCAAGGTGATATTGTTTGGTTTGAAGAAGATATCATCAATGGGATAGTTAACATGAGTGGATGGTTTTAGAGTGATTTTGGTAATCTTGGGGGTGGAAGATGATTCAGCCATTTATGTTTTTGTGTGTGTTTTGAAAGAGAGAAAGGTTGTGTGTGTTTTGAAAGAGAGAAAGGTTGTGTGTTTTGGATGAAAAGATTTGTAAGCGTGGAATGAAATCCAATTGTTAGGGATTATATAAAAACTTTAACTGATTTGTAAAAAGTTTTTAAAACCATTTGAAAAAGTTATAAATCTTTTAGGGTTTCTTTTGAACATTTGGCACAAACTTTCTCATTAATGTTCTGCAAAAAGGTATGATTTTCTGTTGCTTCGAACAGTGAAACGCCCCATGTGTCAGGGAGTTGTTGACTGTGGATGGAGACGTTTGAAATTTCCTTAATTAACAAATGACACCTTTTTGAAAGAATGTTTGTTTTATTCACAAGAAATTTAATGTCATTAACTCTTTTGAATCACATGATTGATAGGTTTTAAATGTTGTTTCTCAGATATACTGAAGCTGATGGCAATACTTGTGAGCTTCAGTGCGTCAGATGAGGCGACAAAACCCCATATACATGTCTACATAAGTGAACAAGACATATGACATTGCACGCTCCTCTACTCAGGCCTAGCTACTCAGTTGTATTAAAAATTTGTTTAGCATTGCTGAAGGAATATTTTGATGACTGGTTGTTGTCCCTAACATATGAATAATATAATACGAATTTAAAGAAAGAAAATAGATGAAGAAGATGAAATTCTAGAGAGAGAAAGTAGTGAGAGAAAGTAGAGAGAAATGATTGGAGCTTGTGAAATATTAGATTGAGAAGTGAGAATAAAAATGAACCAACACCCTTCCTAACATGCTAGGAAGGGTTTATATAGCCTTTGCTTACATGTAGCTTAATGGGCTATATGATCATGGGTCGGGCTTTCCTTTTGGGCTTTGGTTAGTTATGAATGAACCTTAGTTTAAAGTTAAGTCCGTTATACACGACTAATCTACTACCTATTACAACGTTCTAATTTACGATACATAATAAACATATGACCGAGCATTCTTGTTTGACTCAATATTTTGAGGCTAACAATCTCCCCCAATGAGAGGTCATAAAACTTGGTCATTTAGGAAATTTGTAGAGATTACTAATCTCGCCATAAATGAGTCTTGAACGTGTAATTGTATTCTTGTTCCTTCATGATGTGACCTTTGAGCCTTTGTCGTTGTCTTTCGACTTTGTCTTTAATCTTGAGATCTTAAAATCATCCTTGACTTGTCTTTGCCATCTTGCAATCTTGTGTCTTCATCCACATGCTCACACTATTAATTGTTGAAGATGTCTTTAGGCATGAGTATGTGGTTTTGAATCTTTGACTTTGCTGAGTACACCGTGACGCCACCTTCTCGAGACAAAACATAGACACGGACTGAATGGCTTTGACATTCGTCCTAAATCGGTAGCGTTTTACCTCCGGCCGGTGAAGACCGTTATACGATATTAAATATCGTACCTGTGATCAGGTAGATTCAATTAAGAATCTCCTTGACAGGGTTTCGCGGTTGTACTAGCCGTTCTCTTTACTCGACCGTCTCAAAGCAAGACTGCGAACATAAGGAGTGAATCAATTGGATAAATATCCGCTTGATTAAAGTCGTCAATTCAAATTCCTGGAACAAGTTTGATTCATTAAGAATCTTACCATTGTTTCTTTCCAGTTGACACAAGCTTGATTCATAAGAATCTCGCAAGTTACCTACCGTAGCGCTGTTTGATGTTGACTCTAGAAGGATTTCCATTCGTCACTGTGAATATTAATAAATATCACTCTGAATGTTCTGGCAAGACCATAAAGATATTACGTAGAAACCTGAAACGAGTTTGAATCAATTCAGAATCAAACCACTGTTGCTTTTCAGTTTTACATATGTTCAATTCATAAAGAATCTTACATATGACCTACCGCAGTGCTGTTTGATGTTAACACTGGAAGGATTTCCACTCATCATTGTGAATACAAAGTAGTATCACTCTGAGTGTTCTAGCAATATCTCAAGGATATAGCGTAGGACTCTGTTGATCTTCATCCGTGTGTCCTAACGAGATTTGATTAATCTCTTGGCTCTAGACTCGATTTGTGCACTTTTAGTGGTCGGAGGCTGGAGCAGATGCCACCTATTCAATATCAACTATCTCGGAGTAAGAAAGTCAATAGAAGTCGTGTTGATCTCTGTGACAATAAAACAAACTTCATTTGAGAGAAGTCTGACTAGCTAGGAAAGGGTTGTACAAACATCACTGGGTCCATGATGAGTTGTCTTCATGATGTGTTGACCCGGTTTCTGCCTAAGTTGTATGGAGGGCTTCTTTCTTTAGACCCTTTATCCTTACATTTCTTTTTCATTCTTCAACCCCTTCAATGCTTACCAAGACATCATTACTAACACCTTGTTGTGATTGTTCCAGTGCTAGCATCAGTACTTAGTCGGCATTCACCTACGTTCACATTCTACTCCATCTTTCCTAAGGACTTCTAATAATCTATTGGATTGTCCCTGGGAAGATCCCTCCGGTTCTGGTTAGATCATAGGACATAAACCTAACCACCCTTTTGACACCAATAACGTCGTGAATTGAAGATGTTGTGGGTATTTGATCGTAACCATGAAAACCACTTTAAATTCTAACAAAGTGTTTGAAAAATATTTAACACCTTGCTAGTTTTGTCGTTTCAGAAATGCTCCCCCTTCACATGTGCATCGATAATAAAAAGTGTTTCGCACATGTAGGTAAGAATTAAAGTGCTTGAGTCTTATATAAGATCACATTTTCTCCCCCTATCTCTAATATATAAAATCTTTTGATATTAGAGATACCAAATTTGATTAAAATATATTTTGAAAAATAGTCGTGAAAATCTCCGGGAGAAAGATGTGTTAATCTTTTGCATGATGTTAAAATGCTCCCCCTCAAAAATTGATCCAATTGAATTGTCATTGTGAGGATGTGATCCACATTTCTCTTTTTGAGGATGAGAGTTGTTGAACACACAATTTTTGAAAGATTTTGAATAATCATTGAAAAATTCTTGAAAAAATTGTGTTCAACGCTTTTTGAAAAATCCTATTTCTTTTTGTCGAAGAGGTTTTTCTAAAGCATAAACTTGAGTTCATAGACTTTGAATGTCTTCACGAATCCACTCAAGTGTAAGAATATTTCTCTTATTTTGCTGAGGGTAAGCGCACTAAATCGTACACTCCCCCGTGAATATTGATCCGGGTTGCAATTTGAAAGTGATTACAAGCCATTGTGTTGAGCTCAAAACATGGAATGTTTTGTGACAAGCTCAACCCGTGATAGATTTCTCTACCCGTTGTTTGGAAATATTGTCCAAAATAGACAATTTCCTTTATTAAAAGAAGAAATGACATGTTTTGAAAAATATTTACAACTTTCATTCGAGCTTTATGTACACACCCGTGTCGTTATTGAGCGACATTTCTAGGCACGTCCATATTATCGATACTCAAATACATGTCGAGAAGAATATTTTTGGATTATCAAAGATTTTTTAATTTTGTATTTTTCTTTTTCATTAATATTTACAGGTAGATGTTTGATAAATGAATCAAGCAGGCTTCTTTGCCAGAACCTCCAGTTCTGCTGGAGTCAAACATCTCATACCAATGTGCCGAACTAGATACGCAAACCTCTCTTTTGAAAGAGCTTTTGTAAACAAGTAAGCTAATTTTTAATCAGTTCCAACAAATTATAATTCAACAATACCCTTTTCAACTTGTTCCTTAATGAAGTGATATCTGACATCAATGTGCTTCGTGCGGGAATGTTATACCGGATTTCAGGAGATGGCTATGGTCGACTTTGAGTCACAGTACATAGGTACTTTATCAAAGTGGAAGCCATAATCCGTGAGTTGTGTTCTCATCCAAAGAACTTGAGCACAACACGCAGATAGAGACACATATTCCGCTTTGGCTTATGAAAGTGACGTACAATCCTACTTCTTGGAAGACCATCCCACAAGCTTATCTTGTCCGAGAAATTGTGCACCACCAGAAGTACTTTTACGTGTATCAAGACACCCTGCATGATCAGAATCTGAATAGGCCGTTAGAAAGAAACCGGTTTCCCTCGGATACCAGAGTCCCATGTGAATGGTATTCTTAAGGTACCGAAAGATCCGTTTAACCTCCTTGAGGTGCTTTTCAGTAGGTCGTGCTTGATATCGTGCACAATAACATGTATCATGATGAATATCAGGTCTGCTTGCTGTCAAGTACATGAGGGACCCGATCATGGAACGATATCTCGTTTGATCTATGGATAATCCCTCCAAATCAGCATCTAGGGATGTGGTTGATAATGGTGTCCCAACGGGGTCACATGAGGTCATACCATGATTTTTGATTATCTCATGACAATACTTAGCTTGGTTAATGAAGATACCACTTGGGGATTGGTGAACTTGAATTCCTAGAAAGAATTTTAGTTCGCCCATCATAGACATTTCAAATCTGCTGTGCATTACTTTTTCAAACCATTTTGAAAGTTTTGGGTTTGTAGACCCGAAAATAATGTCATCAACATAAATCTGCACAAGCAAAATGTCGTCCCCATATGTATAAGTGAACAAAGTTAAATCAATGAAACCTTTTGAGAAACCTTTGGAGACCAGAAATTTCGCGAGCTCGTCGTACCACGCCCTTGGAGCTTGCTTGAGTCCATAAAGTGCTTTGCGGAGACGATACACCTTGTCAGGATAATAAGGATTGGCGAATCCTTCCGGCTGCGTAACATAGACTTCTTCCTTCAAAGGACCGTTAAGAAACGCCGTCTTTACGTCCATTTGATAAACAATGAATCCCTTATATGCAGCATAAGCAAGAAAAATCCTGACCGCTTCCAAACGAGCTACTGGTGCAAATGATTCTTCAAAATCAATACCTCTTTCTGTCCATACCCTTTAGCCACTACCCTAGATTTATTCTTGATGATCGTGTTCACTTCATCCATCTTGTTTTTCCAGATCCATCGAAGATTTAATGGTATTACATCGTATGGTCTGTCAACAAGTTCCCAGACTTTAAGTCTTTCAAGTTGTTGAAGTTCATCCGTCATCGATTCGATCCAAGCATGATCAGCCATGGCTTCTTTGATGTTTTTCGGTTCAGCTGTACTCACTGCGAGTGCGAACATACAAACATCGCCATCGGTTGCGAGTTGTCTTCTTGTACGAACAGGCTGTGAAGGGTTTCCAATTACGTGAACCAAAGGATGATCTCGGGTCCAATGATGTGTTGAAGGATGTCGTTGGTAGATAGTATGCATATTTGACGGATCAACATGGCGAGTAGAAGACTCTTCAGTTTCGTGTACCGGTGTACCGAATGGGTTGATAAATTCGTCTTCGTCAGATAATGCATCGTCTGCTTGATTTGTGTTCTCTGTAGCAATGAAAATAGTTGTGGATGTTGTAGGATCGATTGTTGAAGTGATATTCTGAGGAGGTAAATCTGCAACAACCCGTGTTGAAGTAGATGAAGTTGTATCTGGTTGTTGACGATGATCGGTATCATCATTCTTATCATGAGTGACGGTGGAAGACTTCGATACAACTTGTTTCTCCCCCGTGAAATATTCATCATACATTGGTCCATATAACATTTCCAACTCTTCAATTGTCGAGTCGACTGTCATATCAGCTCTAGGAACATGTTCTGGAACCAGCGTTGAACTTGATGGTTCATTGCTGTGATCTTGAGTTCCGAGTTCCGTGCGGTTGTGAACGGAAGTCGTATGTCGTTGTGGATCGGGACTTAAACTGTTTTGTTCAAATGCCATTGTGTTGCTTACTTGTGAAACCCCTGAGACACATATTTCTCTGATATTTTTTTCTTCAGCAACCAAACTCTGAGAGTGTCTTTTATTGAACGGTATGAATAAGGAAAACCTTTATGTTCTTGTTGAACCTTTACTTGATTACCTGCACTTTCATCAGTAGTTTGTATGCTTGCATATTTGTTAGTGATATCTTTGTGAGAACCATGTGGGGGTTCACAGTGAACATTTGTCGTGCTAGAGGGAAATATTTTTCCAGTAGGAACCCATTTAAGACCAGTTGTTTTGAAGATTCTACCCGTTGGTATCCACTGAATACAAGGTCTAGGAAACGTAGTTTTCTCATGCACAACGGAATACTTAATTGGAGAAAAACTATTTCCTATAGGGTTTCATCTTTGAGATGCTCTAGCTGTTTGGTTCACTTTGTTCAGGAATTTTTTGATACAATCATCATGAATGGCATTAAACACGCATTTGTTACATTTCGTGCAAACAAAGTTCTTAGCATCGGAGAAGGATCTAGTGTTCCTAGGATAGGCTGATTTAGGCACATCATAGAAGGGTCTAGAATTCCTACATGTGTGATTAGCACTCCTAGGTTTCGATTGGGTCCTATCTCTTGCTTGTGTCTTTATCTTAGCATCCTCTAGATAGCTTTTATGACCCGTGTCATTTGAACTTCGCCTAGGCATGTTCTTGGGCTAGAGTTGCTTGAATCATTCATGTGATTGGGTTTTGCATAGGCAGGATATCTTAAAGAGTATCTAGATTGTGGAGTGACAGTGTTTGGAAATTTGCTACGCATGTCAACTTGGGATGCAAACCTCGAGTTCGAAGTTTTGGGTCGTTCAGATTTAAACGCATTCAGTTGTCTAGCAACTGAGCGATTTCTGAAAGGTTGAGTAGGAGGTTTCCCCAAGATTGATTGATTTGCTAACTTAGTATCTACACTATTTCCTTTTAGCTTCCTTAATTCATTTTTCACCGCTATTAATGCAAAAACCTTTTCCTGAATCTGAGCTTTCAATTGCTCATTTTGTAGAAGTAATTGAGCGACACGTTGTTCTAACTTAATGTTCATATTAACAAATATGTCGTTATCAGTATTCGCGTCATTACTATCTACAGTGTCAATAGGTTGCACATATATTTCACTTAATGAAGCAGGCGGAGGACTTGGATTTTGAGAAGCCAACTTTGATTCTAACAAAATTATTTGTTTCACAAAATGTTCTTTTTCCGCATTAGAATCTTGAATCTTACGATCCAGTTTTTGTTCAAGAACAACGTTTGCTTTTTCAAGTTTTTCAAAATAAGCTTCAAATTTGTCATTTTTCTTCGAAAACTCGAGTTTGGCATCCTCAAAATCTTTTGTCTTTTGAGCTAACATAGTTTCAAGCTCATGAATCTTAGAATCAATATATTGATGATCATCATACACAGCACTTAATTGTACCTCAGCCATTGGCTCCTCGTCATATATAAGTCTTATATCTGCATCATCGGTTGCGTGATCATTCCCTGAGTTGTTGCTGGTATGTTGCTTTTCTGATTCTGTCCTGCTGCTTTCTGTGCCAATCGAACAAGCATCCAATATTTTACCATCGTCGACATTGCTCTTGTTCTTCTGCATTAATATATTATTCACCCTTCTTTCACCTTTTAGTTTATGACGTGTTCTTTCAGCAATGGACTTCCTTACAGCACTCATGTGTTGAAGAAATGTCTCCTTGAATTCTTGAACTTCTAACCGAGTATATTCACAGAAGTATTTGTTGACAAATTCTCGATCATAGTGTACAGAGACCTGTGTATCAAAGAATTGCTGAAACTGGTTCTTGAGAACCAAAACCGCATCTATGGATTCAACCTCTTGAAATTCATCGTTGGCAAGTTGTTGTTCAAGGTGATCTACATTGAGTAGCATTGTGCTTGTGAATGTCTCAACATCTTGTCCAGTGAGTGACATGAATACCCGTTTGAATCCAAGTTCGACGCGAGTGCCTTTTAAATCGTCATTTGAAAGAACTTGAAGGTGTGACTGGAGTGATCTAAAGTGTGTCATGCGTTGTTCTTTTGCAACCGACATCTTGGATTTGAGTGCATGCACATCTTGTGTTGCGGAATCCATAAGGAGTGTTTCAGATGATGAAGTGACTTTGGATCTTAAGTAGATATGGTGTGATTAAGTTGTGGTTGAAATTCCGAAAGTTCCGATTTTTTCTCAGTCCGATAATTAATTCCTCAGTCCGACTAAAACGGTAAACCGAAAAATTTTGAATAACCAAATTTTGAAAACGAGTTAGAAATAGCCAATAACTAGTAAGGAAAAAGTTTGAAAAACGAAAATTTTAACGAAAAATAAAACCTAAAAATTTGAATTTTGGTCCGAAAATTTGAATTTTTGGTCGAAAATTTTTTCGCATCGCCAAAATTTGAAATCGAAGCTTAAATGGCCTAAAAATGGTCTTAGGAAAAAATATATTTTACTTGGGTTTTCCCGCCAAAAAACGTTTTTTTTTTTTGGTCTTCGTGTAAACTATGTTCCGGGACTAGTCTAGATAGTGGCTAAGTCTAATATGAATAATATTAGAAAATAGATGAAGATGATGAAATTCTAGAGAGAGAAAGTAGTGAGAGAAAGTAGAGAGAAATGGTTGGAACTTGTGAAATATTAGATTGAGAAGTGAGAATAAAAATAAACCAACACCCTTCCTAACATGCTAGGAAGGGTTTATATAGCCTTTTGAAGAAATGTAAATCTTTCTTATGTTTTTAGAGAGAGAAAGAGATGGTGGATTTCACACTTTTAGAGAGAGAAAGTTAAGAGAACTATGTGTAAATTATGAAAACCACACACCCTCTCCATCAAAGGAGAGGGTTTATATACCCAAGCCTTGTAATGGGCTTGGGTTTACACGTTTGGGCCGGCCTACACAAGTTGTAGGCTAGGCTTGGACTTGTTTGTTAAATAAAGAAAGTTAACTAAACTACGAGCTATTACATGGACTATCGTTGGAGTGACCGATCCTTCTTAATACGTAAAACATATTTCTAACAATTTCCCCCTAAGGGAGGTCACTCCAAACAAGGGCGTTACCCAAGTTACAATAATAAAATAAACCTAGCATACTATGCTTGTCTTGAGCTCGTAGTCTTCGTCTTTCTTTTTCTTTTTCTTTTCTGGTGAACATGCTGATGTGATCTTTGATATCAATCTTGAGCATTAATCTCTTGCCTTGATCTTGTGCATCCATCACGTGTGATCTTCGCCTCTTCGTGACCTCATGTCCCACATACTTATACCTTCGTAATTCTTGAAAGCTTCAGAGTTTGATACAGCGGAAGACTTAACTTTTAGGCTTTCTTGAATTAGATGAGATATTAAGTGCATAAAGTATAAGCATGCGGGGACGACTTCTTCTTGGATTCCGCAACGCCACCGTCTTCAAATGCCGCAACATAAGTAGACACGAACGAAATGGATTTGAACATTTCATTCTAATTCGGTAGCATTTTACCTCCGGTCGGTGAAGACCGTTGGACGATATTAGATATCGTACCCGTGACGGATAGTTTCAATTAAGTAACTTCCTGACAGGATTTCGCGGGTAAACCCGTTCTCTTTATTCGACCGTCCAAAGCTGACTGCGAACATAAAGAGTGAATCATTTAGATAATAATATCCGCATGATTTGAAGCCGTCAATTCATGTTCCTGGAACAAGTGAAATTCAATTAAGAACCGCACCATCGTTGCTTTCCAGTTGTCACGAGCTTGATTCGTATAGAATCTTGCAAGTTACCTACCAAGTGCTGTTTGAGGTTAACACTAGAAGGATTTCCACTCATCACTGTGAACACTAAGGTATCACTCTGAGTGTTCTGGCAAGATCACTAAGATATTGCGTAGAGGCCTGGAACGTGTTTAAATTCATTTAAGAATTAAACCACTGTTGCTTTCCAGTTATCAGAAGTTTGATTCATAAAGAATCGCACAAGTCACCTACCATGAGCTTTTTGATGTTCGCTCAAGAAGGATTTCCATCTTCATTGTAAATACTTTCGTATTACTCGGATGTTCAGGCAAGATCATGAAGATTTTGCGTAGGACTCTTAAAATCTTTCTTACTTTTCACAGTGTGTGAAGAAGCAAGGAATTATGAAAGTGTGTCCTAATGAGATATTTGATGATCTCAAATGGCTCTAGACTCGATCGTGCACTTTGGATTTTAGTGATTGGAGGCTGGAGAGGAGTGCCACCTTTTCAATACCAATTTAATCGGAGTGAATAAATCAATAGATAACGTGTTGTCTCCGTGTGATTAAAACAAATATAAGAGATATCTGAGTTAGCTGGGATGGGTTGTGCATTGCATCACTGGGTCCATGATGTCTGTCTTCAATATCGAGAATCATTAAAATGATCTCAATAGCATATGTGTTGACCCGGTTTCTGCCTAAAGTTGTAAGGAGGGCTTCTTTCTTTACACCCTTTATCTTTACAATTCTTTTTCATTCTTCAACCCCTTCAATGCTTACCAATACGTCATAACTAGCACCTTGTTGTGATTGTTCCAGTGCTAACTTAAGTACTTGGTCGGCATTCAGCTACGTTCACAATCTTTCTCCAACTTTCCTAAGGACGACTATTTCTAGCTATGGAATGTCCTTGGGAAGATTCCTCCGGTTCTGGAAGAATCATAGGACTTAACCTATCCTACCATCCTTATGTCACCGCAATCTTCATAGTCGTGAAATAAATGGGTTTTGGGTAAGTATATGTCACCATGAAAATCCATTTTGATATAGCAAATCCATTTTGCTCCCCCTTAACATATGCCACGATATTCGAAAACATTTCGCATATGTAGAGATGAGCCAGCACATTAAGTCAAACCATTTGTGATAATATCCCATATTAAATCACATTTTCTCCCCCATATTAAAAATATTAACCCAATCGATGTTTTTAATATCAATTGATTTAATGAAGTTTTAACAAAGGTTTTGGGAAGAAAAATGCAAGTCCATTTTATCTTCATGATATCAAACGTATGAGATATGATACCGATTTGTAACATGATCACATATTCACCATATTAGAAAAGAATTTACAAGGTTGGACCTGATTGATGAGAACATCATATGATAAGATCAAATGGTTCTTGTCAGCATATGTTGGTCGCCTCGTCACGTCTGAAGTCATCTCTTGACACCACGTGTACGATTGGTATTGTTGTCTTGACACCCACTTGTGAACTTGGCACTTTCGGCATCGAAGATTCTGAATGCTTGACAATTGCTCCCCCTCAATTGTTGACCCGTGTTCTATTGAAAGAGCTGTAGTCGTCGGTTGAGTAGTCGCATCGTCGAGTATGTAGATACCAATTGTAGATTGCTATGGTTGTAGAGATGATAGCTTCATAAAAACAAGACTTCTCTTGTTTTAACAAATAAATGCACTGAGACGTACATAGATTTGTGTTAGACCAAGTTATAAAGTAAACTTGATCCCTTACAAGGTTTTAAAGTAAACCTTGCCCGAGAAAATTAATTCCCGTTGTGAGCCAAAGCTTTCATAAGAAATACTTGACTTTAATGTGAAAACCGGGTTGCAGTCTGAAATAACTACAAGCCATTAGGGCATGTTTTATGAAATATTTACAACTTTTGTACGAACTCTATTTATGGCGACGTGTCAATATTAATCGACATTTCTAAGGCCGTAAATATTATCGTACCAAAAGACATGCCTTTGAAAAAATAAAGTAAAAATATTTTTGGATTTTTCTTAATTTTTCAATTTTTATGGTTTTTATATGGTTTTATATTTTTGTATTTTGCTTTTGTAGATAAAAATATAAACAATATATACAGATGATCACCAAGGATACGGAGAATAGTTTTACCACCACGATTATTTCGCTTCATCTGCCAATTCCTTTAGAGTCTCAGGCGAGAAGGTTCTCATTCCTAGCTTGTCGGCCAAAAATTCAATTCGAGCGCGATCTAAAGCCTTCGTGAAAATATCCGCCAATTGATACTCAGATCGAACAAAGTAAAGCTCGATCACTCCATTTTCCACTTGCTCCTTGATGAAGTGGTAGCGAATGTCAATATGCTTCGACCGGGAGAATTGAACATTGTTGCAGCATAAGGCAATTGCATTCTTGTTGTCACAGTACATCGGAATTTTATTGAAACCTAGACCATTGTCGGTTAATTGCGATCTCATCCAGAGAATTTGAGCACAGCAACCGGACATAGCTATGTATTCTGCTTCCATACTTGAAATTGCAGCACTTTTCTGCATTTTTGATGCCCAACTGATTAGTCGATCTCCTAGTAGTTGCAAAGTTCCACTCGTGCTACGCCTTGTATCTTGACAACCCGCGTGATCCGCATCTGCATATGCCATTAGTGCAATAGAAGAGTCCTTCGAATACCATAGTCCCCGATTAATGGTTCCTTTAAGATATCGAAAGATCCTTTTAACAGTAGCTAAGTGTAACTCAGTAGGCCTAGTTTGATACCTAGCACACATACATATAGCAAACTGAAGATCAGGTCGACTGGCTGTGATATACAGAAGAGTACCGATCATTCCACGATAAAGTGTCGGATCAACGGCAACTCCATGTGGATCTGCATCAAGCTTAGATTTTTCCACCATTGGAGTATCGACGGGGTCACAAGATTCCATCTTATATTTCTTAAGCGATTCAAGGGCATACTTGGATTGATTGATAAAGATGCCTCTGGGACTCTGAGATATCTGAAGACCTAAGAAGAATGATACCTTGCCCATCATTGACATCTTAAACTTGGAAGACATGAGTGTCCCAAACTCGTCGGATAAGGTTTGGGTCGAGGCAGCAAATATAATATCATCAACATATATTTGTACCATAATCATATCTTTACCTCGTTTCTAAATAAACAGCGTGGGATCCACCTTGCCTTTTGCGAAGCCTTGTGTAATGAGGAATTGTGACAATAGATCATACCATGCACGTGGAGCTTGCTTCAACCCATAGAGAGCCTTCTTAAGCTTGTACACATGATTAGGATATTTAGGATTCACAAAACCATCCGGCTGTTGAACATAGACCTCTTCCTTGATTTCACCATTCAGAAATGCCGTCTTCACATCCATCTGATAGACGATCATATTCATGTGGGCTGCATAAGCGAGGAATAGTCTAATAGCTTCCAAACGGGCAACAGGTGCAAAGGATTCCATAAAGTTGATGCCTAATAATTGCTTGTATCCACGAGCTACTAGTCGAGCTTTGTTCTTCAATATTCCGCCTAACTCATCGAGTTTCACCTTGTAAACCCATTTCAAAGTGAGTAACTGCACTTGATCCGGGCATGGGACAAGTTCCCATACTTCAAGACGTATAAATTCATTAAGTTCTTCTTGCATAGATTTTATCCAGCAGGATTGAGTAAAAGCTTGTTGCCATGTCTTAGGTTCAACTTCAGTGAGAAAAGCATCAAAGTGACAAAACATTGCATTTTCTTGTAGTTGACTTCGTGTGGATACCGGACGATTAGGGTCACCAATAATAGAATCTATAGGATGATCCTTTGTCCACTTGCTGTCATGTTCACGAATCCGTGGATTGGAGTAAACCGTAGTTGGAGCTTCTTCTGAGGTGGACGACCCGGCTTGATTAGAGGCGGGAATTGGCACACCAAAGAATGGAAGTTCACGCATTTGAGCGAATTCCAAATCGTGATCATCATCATCCTCTTCATCATCAATAGGCATGACATGGGTAGTTGAAACATGTGTTGGTTGGGAATTACTTGTTGAAGGTATATCTTGACCAGTTGTAGGTGCAGATGTATCTGATTGTGCAACGGTTGCTGGAGCGACAACTTCGGTTACTGGAGCTATTACCTCAGGTTCTGAAGCAACAATACTTGGAGGAGTAAAGAATTCATCAAAGAACGGTTGAAACAACGTATCCCATTCAGTCCTAGAAGGTGGTGTAAATGATGATGAAGTGGGGTTGTTTGGGACAAGACCAGAACTAATATTACTGGGTCCCATTTCATGAAGTGCGGGTTCAGAGCTGCTTTGCTCAGAAGCCATTGCTGTCAGCTCATCAAAATCAACATTCATAGTTTCGAGGATCTTACGAGAGTTACGGCTGTAGATTCGGTATGCCTTCTTTGCGGGTGCGTAACTAATGAAAATACCAATATCAGCCTTTTGTTGAAGTTTTCCCAAATTGTCACCATCATTATTTGGATAGCAAAGAGAACCAAATACATGAAGATATGATAAATCTGGTACTTTACCATGGAGAAGCTCATAAGGTGTTTTACCATGGCGTTTACGAATTAGTGACCGATTTTGGGTGTACACTGCTGTAGATACTGCTTCTGCCCATAAAAACAATGGAGCCTTTACGTAAATTAACATCGTTCGAGCAGCTTCCATAAGTGTGCGATTTCGCCTTTCAACGACACCGTTTTGTTGTGGAGTGCGTGCAACGGATGTTTCATGAGATATGCCAACTTTTTCATAATAATCACGCAAGATTTGATTCACAAATTCGGTTCCATTATCTGTACGAATGCGTCGGACAGTAGTGTTAGACGCACTTGAATCATCTTGAGAAATCCGATGATGAATTTAGGTGCCTCATTTTTTGCTTTAAGAAATTTCACCCATGTAAACCGAGAGTAATCATCGACAATGACGAGGATGTACTTTTTGCCACTAAGACTTTCAACACGCATTGGCCCAAAACGATCCATATGCAAAAGATAAAGTTTCTCTTGGTTGGTGTCTTCCGTCTTGGGTTTGTATGATTTCTTAGTGCTTTTCCCCATTGTACACGCGGAACACAAATGATCCTTGTGAAATGATAGTTTAGGAAGACCACGAACAAGTTCGTTTTTCGCCAAGTGATTAATAGCGTCAAAGTTAAGATGACATAACCGTCGATGCCATAACCATGACTTTGTCTTCGATGCTTTGGAGAGAAGACATACGGGAGAAGCGGCCATCATGTCTTGTAGAGACAAAGTATACAAATTATTCCCTCGAGTACCTTTCAATAAATCAACCCCTTCCAAATTACGAATGAAGCAGGTATGCTCTTGAAAAGCAACTTCTAGGTTTGCATCACAAAATTGTCCCACAGAAAATAAGTTGTGACCAAGACCTTCCACGTAATACACCCTTGTAATTATAACATTCCCAATATGATATTCACCATAACCCATTATCTTTGCAATATGATCATTACCAAATCGAACCGTACCAAGAAACTTGCTGACAAAATTTCTGAGCTGAGAGCGATCTCCGGTCATATGCTTGGAGCAACCAGAGTCCAAATACCAGAGAACAATTTGGACCACCTGTTTTCAATAACAACAGTAGACAATGCATTGGAAACTATTGGTTCCGGAGTGTTAGCAGATACAGATATAGAATTATCAGAATTGCTAACATTTTTGAGACCCTTAGATTTCCTGCATTTTCTAATGTGAGTTTTAGCACTAACAGGTTTTACTGTTCCAACTTTCTTAGGTTTTGGATTATCCATGGGCACTACAGTGGGAGTAGACCTAGTTAAAGGGCACTTTGTTCCTACAGTAGTGTTGGTGTTCCTATTTAAAGGACACGCTTGTGTTTTGGTAGCCTTGGTACTCCTAGTTAAAGGGCACGCTTTCTTCGCTTTAGTGGTGGTGATCCTAGTTAAAGGGCACGTATTTCCTACTATAGTGAAAGTTCTACCAGTGGGGCGCCACATCCAGCCAACTTGGGTTAACACTTTCCCAGTCGGTTTCCATTCTAATCCATTTTTCCGGGCATGCATCTCATTCACATGGTCAATAAGGCAAGAATCATGACGACTAGAAAACATACATTCATTGCAATTCCAACATTTCAAATTAGAATTCACAGTAGGCTTAGAACGTTGCACAACCGCAGAGCCTTTAGGTTTAGCTACATGATTCTTTTTATTCAAAACAAAAATAACATTCCTAGGATGGGCTTCTACTTTCTTCTTCACTTGACTACTAGATGGGGGCAAGATCCTATCATTCTTCTTGTTTCTCTTAAGCTTAGATCTTTGAGCCTTAGTAGTGGTGCTTACTCCTGTAGAAGGCAACACGGGAATATTAGAAGCTGGTTTTGATTCCGCCTTATCTTTAGTGACCAAAGTTTGAGATGGTTTAGTCCTAGGGCCCTTGTTAAGTGGTGTGACGGCAATTAGGTTCCTTTTGATTGCACTAGAGGACGATGCTGAGATAGTGGCTGCATTATCCACAACATTCTTACCTTTGAGAGTACGAAGTGTTTCCTTTAACTCAGCCAAGACCAGATTTTTATCACAAATTTGTTCCCTTAAATCAGATATTTCCACCGACTTTCGATTCAATTGTTCAACCAATGATTGATTATGTGCAGTGGTATTAACACATGCGGGCTTTACTGAATCGAAGAGTCGTGTATTTTTCTGTTTTAGGTTATCAACTTTGGACAAAATCTTGGAAACTCGATTATCTAGATCAAGTTTAAGATTCTCAGCGACCTCAAGTACGTTCACACAGTTAAGCTCCTTAGATTTCTCTATGTCTATCGGCAAAGATTGAGCAACCTTGTCACTTGGCTGACGCTGTTTTGATTGTAAATTCAATCAAAAATTCTTTTCAAAATTTGCATCATCGATATTAACACCTTCGAATGACGTTTCAAAGATTTCTTGAATAAATTGTTGCTTGCATTCAAGCGAAATACAATGTGTTTGAATCTCATCAAAACGTTTTGAAAGCGATGAATATGAATCTTGAAGCTTTAAAAATTCAGCGTCAGAATCGTGACAAGTACTATCTACCACAGTATCCACAGATTCAACATTATACACAATAGAATCATTATCAACACTTGTATTCACACAGACAGAAACTATATCATGAGACATCACTTGATTCAGAAGCAGATAATTATGGCGTGCAACCCGTTCTATTTCAAGTAAACTGTTTTCATACGCATTATCCATTTCATTGAAAACACGTCTAAATTCTTCTATTTCCAAAAACAAATCTTGATCAAGATTACTAAGACAAGCCTTAACATTGTCTACAAACGGAACAATTTCATTTCGGAACGCAGCTCTAGTGTGCTCAAAGTTCCATTCACCTTCTGTTATAGCCGAAGCCGTCGTACGTTCCAAAATGACCTTGTCAAAATCGGCTAAGTGTTGGTGAACCGCATTTATGTTAACGGACGCCTTGCTTACCGGTGGAATTAACTTTGTTAAATCCGTTTTGACAAGTGTAGGAGACGTACTAGGAAGGTTTTCATTTGACAAACTTTGGGGCACAAGAACTGTCAATTCTGCTAATTCCTTTTGTAAACGAATGCATGTCTTTTTCGAAAATTGATCTTTGTTATGTTGATCATAATCAATTGTATGGAATTTTGAAAGCATTTTAGAATGAGTTTCATCCCCAAGTGATTGTGTCTCCTCAGTACTACGAACAAAAGGTGCTTCTTTCGATTTTCCAATTATGGTCATATCATAAAGACCGGGAATATATTCCTGAGCTTGTTTTGCATAACCGGGATTAGGTGGTAAATCTTGAAGACGTTTAAGTTCGAGTTCTTTAAATGATTTAGTTAAAAGATGAACCTTTTCTGTGGAAGCGTATTGTTTTAAAAGCTGTTGTTCTTTGAATTTAAGAAGTTTGGTAGCATTAATTTCCGATTCAACCTTTTTAGACTCGAGAGTTTCGAAATCCATTTTAAGTTTCTGAAAATCATTGACAACCGACTCTTTTTCTTTTAATTCATTGGAAAGATTAGCTTTTAATGATTCTATTTCTTTCAAGTGTTCAATCTTTTCAAAACGAAATTGGTCAAATTCATAACATGTTATTTTCTCTGCTTGAGGGACCATTTCAAAAGTTTTGACCTTTTCTTTATGCAACGCAAGCTCAGCAGTTAGGGTGGAATTGGTATCTACGGATTGTCTGAGGGCCATATGCATTTGATCAATAATATGTTTAGGCACCATGACCAACTCATGTTGAGCATAAGATTCCATACCCGTCGTAGCATTTGGTTGAGGTTCACTCAAATGTGTTGGATTGGGTACCACTTTATTTGAGTTACTAGTTCCCGAATGCTGTTCGAGGTTGTCATTTTCATGCCCAACTTGATGTTGGTTATCATCAATATTATTAGATGTGGTTGGTACCTCACTGATGACATCAGAACCGTAGTGAGAGAGATTAGCAACGAGAGCAGCTTGGGCAGAGTGAATGTCATCACAATCCGAATCGTATGCATCAAGATCATCAGCATGATAAGATGCATTAGAAGTGGAAACAACTGCAATGCCTTCAGTATCTGCTGGCCCTGGGTCTGTAAGAAATGCTAACTCCTCTGAATCCAAAATCTTCCCCTTAGACTGAGCATCAACCAAATACATCTTCTCACGAAACCATGCATCATCCCTTCTCCTTTTCGGCTGAGTGCATTCCCTAGCCATATGACCTTGTCCTCGGCAATTGTAGCAAGTCACAACCTTCTTAGGACCAATAGGACTCCCATTTCCACTAGCTTGAGAATTCACAGCTTGATTGTTCCTAGTCCTTGTAGGAGGTCCATATGAATTTTGCCTTCCCTGAATAGGTTGCACCATCACTTGACCATCTTGAACAGTGGCTTGTTGTCGAGGATTTGATGAGGTGCAGAGCTGATTGTTTGTTGGTGGAAATCCTCTAGTTGCAACAAGTTTTGACAAGTAGGCGGTGAGATGGTTTAGAACATCAGCTGGCGTATCATTTGGAGTAAAGACCGGTGCTTGGATTGGTGGAAGTTCATTAGAGTAGAAAGCTTGTGCTGGTTGTGCTTCTATTGGAAAATATATTTGCTGAGGAGTATAACCTAATGGAGAAGTGTTGGCTTGTGATGGTGATGTTTGATATGGTGGTTGCTGTTGAAAAGATTGTTGATGAACACTTTGTTGATATTCTTGCGGTGGCATCATTGGTGGTTGATAAGATGGTTGTTGTGGTTGCTGATAGATGTGTGGTGGTGGCTGCTGCAAGTATGATGGTTGTTGATAAGTATAAGCCATGTTTTGTTGAGAAGCATACATTGCAAGTGGATCATGAACTTGAGGTGTAGACAACCGAGCCTCGATCACATGGCATTCGTGTTGTTGAAGAAAAGCTTGAAGTTGATCCACATTGGTGTTATGCAAGTCCTTAGCCAATTTAACATCCGTCACGTATTTTTTCCATTCTGGAGGAAGAGTGTTCAAATACTTGGTGTTCAATTGAAAGGTAGGAATTGCCATGCCATAGATATTGAGCTCATTCAACAAAAGGGTAAATCTCAGATAGTAGTCATTGAGAGTCTCCCCTGGCACATAGGCAAACTTATCAAAAGTATCATAAAGCTTACACTCTCGTTCTTGTTTAGTTAACGAGGTGCCTTGCATTAGAACCCGAATTCTATCCCATAACTCTTTGGCAACTTTATGTTTGCTGACGAGTTTGTAGACATCTGGAGGAAGGGCTTGGAGAATGATGTTTGTAGCATACTTATCACATTTATCTTGAATCTTCATATCTCCAGTCAACTCACCCGTTGTGCGAGGACGAGTAGTCGTACCTTCCGTCACTGTACCATAATCTAATGGTCCATTGAGCACCGATGCCCAAATTAGATGTCCATTCTCCTTGTTCAACATATAAAGTTCCATTCGGGAAGCCCATTCCTCATACATAGTCTTCACCAACATTGGTGGACGATTATCCGTACCCGAGAGGATGGACTTATCCGTAAGAGATGTGTACTCCATTTCAATAAGTTAAGATTTACAAAGTTGATCGATCAATGAAAGAAAGTAAATGTGTTTGTTGTAGTGTGTTAAAACCGAGAAATAATGTTAAAATCCCCTAAATTATGTCCTCGATAAACCAAAAAATCCAAGTTAAAATTACACACGTTAAAAATTTTCAAAACCACGTTTTTGAAAAAATGTTGGATCGTACTTAGATCGCAGTGGTGATCGTACTCCCTATGATCGTACTCCCTATGATCGTACTCAGATCGTAGTTGTGATCGCACTCCCTATGATCGCACTCAGATCAGACTCCCAGATCGTACCCAACGATCGTACCATGATCGCACTCCCTTATCGCAACAAGTGATCGCACTCAGATCGGACTCCCAGATCGTACCCAACGATCGTACCCTGATCGCACTCCCTTATCGCAACAAGTGATCGCACTTAGATCGTACTCCCAGATCGTAACAAGTGATCGTACTAAGCAATCAGATTGAGGGATCGTACTCTGCAATCGTAGTGATGGATCGTAGTGAGCTATCGAAGTCAAGATCGTAACTTGGATCGTACTAATGATCGCAGTTAGATCGTAGCAACAGATCGTAACTATGGATCGCAAGTAGAAACCCCCAGGGTTTATGCAAACACAAAGTCAGATCGTACTATGGATTCCAACTTACCTTATTTCTCAGACAGTACAATAACACAATCAAATGAAGATTCAAAGCCAAAAATATGAATCAAACAACCAAAAATTTTGTGTTTTTAACCCAAATAACAATACCAAATCACTATAACAAGTAATAAGATGAAGTAAATCAAGATTAACCCATAAAAACACAAAAAAATATTTTTGGTTCGTGTGAAAAAAAGGATAAAAAATGGCGAGAGAATCAAGAACACAAACACAAGAACTAAACAATCATCCCATGGCTCTTGATACCATTTGAAGAAATGTAAATCTTTCTTATGTTTTTAGAGAGAGAAAGAGATGGTGGATTTCACACTTTTAGAGAGAGAAAGTTAAGAGAACTATGTGTAAATTATGAAAACCACACACCCTCTCCATCAAAGGAGAGGGTTTATATACCCAAGCCTTGTAATGGGCTTGGGTTTACACGTTTGGGCCGGCCTACACAAGTTGTAGGCTAGGCTTGGACTTGTTTGTTAAATAAAGAAAGTTAACTAAACTACGAGCTATTACATGGACTATCGTTGGAGTGACCGATCCTTCTTAATACGTAAAACGTATTTCTAACACCTTTGCTTACATGTAGCTTAATGGGCTATATGATCATGGGTCGGGCTTTCCTTTTGGGCTTTGGTTACTTATGAATGAACCTTAGCTTAAAGTTAAGCCCGTTATACACGACTAATCTACTACCTATTACAACGTTCTAATTTACGATACATAATAAACATATGACCGAGCATTCTTGTTTGACTCAATATTTTGAGGCTAACACTGGTGATTATTTGTTCAGCTTTAGTGAATCAGATAAGGCGACAAAACATCATATACACAATCACATAAAGTGAAATAGACACATAACGTTGCACACTCCTTTACTCAGACAATGCCACTTAACATTAATCAAATTCTTTTATGAACTGTTGAACCTTCAAGCTTCTTCAGTACATGTTGAAGGTTCAGATTTTGTATCATCAATGTTCAGTATACCAAGCTCCATTATCAATCTTTTGAAAGTTGGTTCATCCAATGGTTTGGTGAAGATATCAGCCAATTGGTATTGAGTGGGGATGAAATGTAATTCAATGTCCCCTTTCATAATGTGATCTCTGATAAAGTGATATCTGATATCAATGTGTTTAGTTCTTGAGTGGAGGACTGGATTATGGGATATTGCAATAGCACTAGTGTTATCACAAAAGATTAGTACCTTTTCATATTCTATGTCATAATCAGCCAGTTGGCTTTTCATCCAAAGAACATTGGCACAAAATCCAGCAGCTGCCACATATTCAGCTTCTGTTGAAGACATGGCAACAATTTGTTGCTTTTTAGCACTCCAACACACAAGTTGGCCACCAAGCAATTGGCAGGCAACAGAAGTGCTTTTTCTGTCCAAATTGCATCCAACATAGTCAGAATCTGAATACCCCTTTAGGTCAAAACCTGAGGATTTGGGTACCAAAGACCTAGACTTGGTGTACCTTTTAGGTATCTAAAGATTTTCTTTACATCAGTAAGGTGTGACTCCTTTGGATCTGCTTGGTATCTTGCACAAAGGCATGTAGAGAATTGAATGTCAGGCCTGCTTGCAGTTAAGTACATGAGTGATCCAATCATACCTCTATACTGAGTCTCATTGACTGATTGTCCAGTGAGATCAGGTCCTAAGTTGTTAGGGGTACCATTGGAGTCTTCACTGAAGCACAATTGATATCATACTTCTTCAACAGATCCTTGACATATTTTTCTTGATTGATGGAGATGCCTTGGTCAGATTGTTTAATCTGAAGACCAAGGAAGTATGTGAGTTATCCCATCATACTCATCTCAAACTTGCTGGTCATAAGCTTGGCAAATTGTTTGCAAAGTTTCAAGCTTGTAGAACCAAAGATTATGTCATCCATATAAATTTATACCAGAATGGTGTCAGTTTTAGATTTATAGATGAACAAGGTGGTATCTATTTTTCCTCTAACAAATTTATGTTCAATGAGAAATGTTGAGAGAGTTTAATACCATGCTCTTGGAGCTTGCTTCAGTCCATACAAAGCTTTGTAAAGCTTGTAGACATGATTTGGGTATTTACTACTCTCAAAGCCAGGAGGCTGAGTAACATAAACTTCTTCTTTTAGGTCACCATTTAGGAATGCACTTTTGACATACATTTGGTAGATGATGAAGTTCATGTAGGTGGCATACGCAAGGAAGATTCGTATGGCTTCCATACGTGCAACTGGAGCAAATGTTTGATGAAAATCAACACCAGGTTCTTGATTGAACCCTTGGGCTACCAGCCTAACTTTATTTTTGGTCACTGCGTTGGTTTCATCTCTTTGAGCTTGTAAACCCATTTGGTGTCAGTGGTTGATTTATCATATGGAAGAGGAACCAATTTCCAGACTTTGTTTCTTTCAAATTGATTGAGTTCCTCTTGCATGACATCCACCCATCTAGGGTGTGCGAGTGCTTCAGAAACCTTTATAGGTTCAATTTCTAAGAGAAAATTTACATAGAGGCATTCTCCAGATGAAGCAGCACTCGGTTTCTTTGCCATAGATCTAGTGACTCTACCTTCACTAGGATTACCTATTATGTTCACCAGCTGTATGTGACTATTTTGAGTCCAAGATTTTTGTGGAGCTGGAGAATAGGTACTGGTATCATGGTTAGAGCTAGAACTTGGAAGTCCTTGACATGGACTTGGACTTAGGATGTCTCTAGTGTCTACTGAAGGATATTCAATGGACAAAGGTTCAATCATTGGAGGGCTTCCTTCTTGGTCAGAAGGAACATATCCAAGACCCAATTCTCTAGAGATGATAGGAGAGCTTTGAGCAATGGGCTCAGATTATTCTTCAGCAGCTCCATATTATTGATTATTTTGATCATGTGTGTCAGCATGTTGATTGTTTTGAGACTGACCATTTTGGTCATTTGTGTTTCCTTGCTGATCATTTTGATCATTCTGAGATTGATCATTATGTGATTGACAGCCATCACTATGTGATACTGAAGGATTTCCTTTTGTAGGACTAGTCATATCTTCAAATGGATCAATGAGGGACTGAGTTGCTTATTTGATATTTTTTAGAAGGCTCGTAGTGATGAAATTCATCAGATGGATAATTGTGAGATTCATGTATATGAAGTTCATCATCTGATGGATTTGTAAAAGTAAGAGCTTCAGAACTTTCATTGAATGTGATGTGATAGGTTTCTTCAATACATTGTCTTCTTGTGTTAAAGACTCGGTATGCTTTAGATACTAGGGAGTATCCAAGAAAATAACCATCATCAATTTTTTCATCAAACTTTCCAAGGTGATCCTTGTGATTGTAAATGAATATTGGACACCCAAGCACATGTAAGAATGAGATGTTTGGAATTCTCCCCCTGAAGACTTCAAAGGGAGTCTTAATGTGTCTCTTCACACTAATGGATCTATTTTGAGTGTAGCAAGCAGTGGCTACAATATCAGTCCAAAAATGCTTAGAGAGAGCAGATCCAGCAAGCATTGTTGTTGCTGCTTCAATCAAAGTTATGTTCCTTCTTTCAGCCACACCATTTTGTTCAGGTGTGTAAGGAAATGAGAAATTTTGGGAAATTCCTTTGTCATCACAGAATTCGATCAGAGAGTGATTTCTGAATTCAGTACCATTGTTAGTTCTAAGTTGTTTGACATGAGTGTCATTTTGATTTTCAACTCTTTTGATGAAAGACATAATGGCATCTGGTGCATGGCTTTTCTTTGTCAGAAAATATACCCAGGTGTTCCTTGAGCACTCATCAACAATGATAAGTGTATATTTTTCATTACAAATTTCCCTAGGTGATACTGGGCCATATAAGTCCATGTGAATCAAATGAAGACTTTCTTTGATTGAGAAAGTTTGCTTTGTTTTGAAACTGGCCCTATGGTGCTTCCCTTTTTCACATGCTGAGCATGGTTTGTCCTTTGAGTAGACAAGTGAAGGAAGACCAATAACAAGATTTTTTTTTGCCAGCAGAGTTATTGTTTTGAAATTGAGATGTGAAAGCCTCTTATACCAAAGCCAATTGGTAATATTGGAGGCTTTAGCAAAGAAGCATGTCTCCTGAGTAGAGTTCATGTTCAAGATATAAACATCTTTGACTCTAGGAGCAATCATCACAATTTCATGATTGGAGTTGAAGATTATACCTTTTTTTGTCATCAAACAGCACAAGATACTTTGCATCACAAAGTTGACTTATGCTGATGAGGTTGTGCTTCAATCGATTTACATATGCTACCCTTGAGAAAACTATACCATTGCATTTTACTGAACCAAATCCTTCAGTAGTAGCTGATGAGTTATCACCAAAAACAACTTTAGGACCTTGTTCCTCCTTATACTTGTGCAGATAATTTTTGGTGCCAGTCATATGCCTTGAGCAGCCACTATCTAGGTACCAAATAGGCTTCCTGAGATCACACTACACAAGTTAAGGAAATGGTCAGTTTTGTTTTGAAACCCACCTTTGTTGGGTGAGGTTTTAGATCTAGAAGGTGTTCTAGATCTGAAGGGTCCTCTAGTAGAGGGTATGCGTGATTGCTCAGAAGAAGAGGAAGTCTGAACAGCTTTTGATTTCTTAGCCTGGAGGGCTTCACCTTTTCTGAACCACTCTATATGGTTGTGATCAGATGTAGTGTGGACATCGCTTCCATAGGTCTCATAACATTTGGTAATAGAGTTAGGGTTTCTTGGTTTAATACCTCTTCTGAGTGAGATGATTCGATTATGTCCATGAGTGTCATGATCATAACTTCCACAAATATTACAAACAGGGTAATAGTAGCAGTCCTCTGAGTGATGATTGCCCATACCACAATGAATGCATGATGGGAAAGGCATATTTCGCCTAGAATGAGATGCTTCAGATTTTGAGCATCAGCACTTGTTTTGGCCATCATATACTGAGTGTGCTCACAAGTGCGATGATTAGTCCTTTCACATTTAGTACAATAAATCACTCTTAAGCAAGTTTGAGTGAGATGGTTGTTTTGACCATATAACTCACAAGCTCTTTTGAATTGTGTCTTGTACTTTAAATGAGGAGAGTCTGAAGGTTCATCTCTGAATCGTGTTGGTGTTTGCTGATGCCTGAGTTGTATTTTAAGATAATTGATCTCTTGCATGACAAGACACATTCTCTTATCTTCCTCAGATTTAGCATTCTTCAGTTTATTTGATGAAACTGAAGAGGTAGTTCCCATATGTGAACCTTCAGCAGGAGTTGAAGAGTTCTTTGAAGTGTCAATTTTGACATGTTTGGAAGAACTACCTTTGTGTGTGGTGTGTGACTTGATGATAGACTAGATAGTTTTGGGTCCAGTAGAGGGTTCAACACCAGCCAGCTTCTCCAAAGGAAAAAGTGGGGTACTTACTTCATTCTCTATATCATCATCTGAGTCATCCTCAGTAACCGAGGATTCAATTGGTGCAGAAGTGTCAACACATGTTTGTAACTCAGGAAGAAGGATTCGTATAGTGTCATGATTGGGTAAATTCTCTTCACCTGACCTTTCAATGTCAGGGATCGAGCTACCATCCTCATTTGAGGCTTTGACAAAGACAATAGATTTGGTGTTGGAGGATCCTTCAGCACCAAGCATTTTCTTCTTTTGAGCAGATATTTATTCACTTATGCATTGATTTACCCTATCAGAGTTTCTAAGCCAAGATTTAACAATGTCTTTTGGTTCTTTTAGTTCCACTCTAAGAGAATTATTTCCCTCCAAAATTTCTTTGTTCAATTGTTGAAAAGTAAAAATATCAAGTTTAGCTTCTTTTAGCTCTATTTGCTTACTTTCAAAATCTTTAAGTTGTAGAACAAGTTTGTGAAATTTTTCAAGCAAATTGTTTCTTTGCTCTTCAACAAATTTTAAATCAATGCACAAGTAATCAAAGACAAATAATGTCATATTTATCTTCTAATTCAAGAAGAGTTTGTACCTTTTTTATTGTGATATTGACCTATTCTCCATTTCTGGCACTTTCTCTGGTGACAACATTTGAGTTGGCCCCTTCATCATCAGCAAGTGCCATCAACACTTTTACATTAACCATTTCATCATCATCTGAAGAAACATCTTCTTCATCCCATTCATAGGCTTCAGCAACAAGCCCTTTGTTCTTGTCTTGCTTGGGAGTCTTGGATGAGAAGCTTTCAATACTCATTAAGGCTAATCTTGCTTTGATTTCTCTATATTTGGCATCAAAGTATTTTGTTAGTCTGAGTTCAACCCTGATTTACTGAAATAGAGTAGAAGCAATTTGTTTTGGTTAAAATGATGATTGACCAGTTGGTCTTGATTGACCTGGTGAGGAATATGAAGGGAGAGATGTTTTTGAATAACAATCCCTAGCATAGTGACCAGTCTTCCCACATTTGTAGCATTAAGTGTCAACTGAAGCTTTTGTGGAGCTGGAGAACTTGCCTCCTTTCTTAAAGAATCTTCTAGACTTGGCTAGAAATGCTCTTTCATGAATTCCTCTTTGAGGTCCTTCAGATATTCCTCACTAGATCTAGTATCTTCCTCATCATCAGGACTATCTTGGTAGTCTTGAATGACAGCTTCACTGAAGAAGGTTGTGGACAAGGGTGTAGCAATGGTTAATGCTTTACTCTTGCTTGAGCCTTCATAAATCCTATCAACTAGGTTTTCTTCATATTTTAGTTTCCCAAAAAGAGAGGCTAGATCACAATCTTTAATGTGATTAGCATTCCTCAAGCTTTGGCATAAACTGAGCCACTTCTTTGGCAATGCATTAACAAAAACTGTGTTGATTTCAAGTTTTGAAATCTCAACACCATCATTCACAAGTTCATTCATCAGTGCTTTGTATCTAGTGAATGTCTGTGTAAGGGTTTCCCCTTATTTGTGCTTGAAGGTGTTGTATTGAAGCTTTAAATCCATGATTCTGGTTTCTTTTACATCAGAGGGTCCCTCATGGTAAAGAATAAGGTCCTCCCATGTTGCTTTGGCTGTTTTATAATTTACAACAGAATTCATTTGGTCATCTGGGAGTACAGACATGATGACACTTTTGAGACGTTGATCAAGGTTAGCAGCTTTTCTCTCATCAGCAGTCCATTGTACCTCAGGTTTTTTAGTTTCCCCAACCATGGGAACAAAAGGACCACTTTCAATGATTCCAAGGAATTGAGGTTCAATTCCAACCATGTGGACAAGAAACCTCTTCTTCCAATTTGTTAAGTTGGCTACCTCTAGTACAGGAGCAGCATTGAGTTGGCCACCCCTATATTCTAGGGTTTGTGGTATAACTTGAGCCATTTTGGATCTTTATTTGAAAACTTTTAAATGAGTAGTTTAATAAAATAAGAGTTTAACTAATCAAACTGCTCTGATACCACTTGTTGGTCCCTTTTAATTTGATATTACTTATTAACTTAAGTAATAACTATTACTTCGACTCAAGTGTGTTATTTTAACATTAGATAAGAACTATGAAAGATTAAAACAACAATACCAATATACTTTTCAACGTATAGACTTTTATTAGAATCAAATAAAGAATTTATAACCCACTTTGTTTGCGGAATAACAAAGTGGTTGAATGACAATGGGGTTTGATCTCCTCTACTTAAACGTTTAACCAAAGTTAAACTCTAAGCTCCAATCTAAACGTTCATATGCATCTTTGGCTATATGGTTTAGTTGGTATGGAGAGAGAAAGGTTTTCCAGAGTTTAAGCTCTTGTATTGGTTACCTTTCTCTCACAATGTACACTCCTTTATATAGGCAGTGTAAATTAGGGTTTGCATTTTGCATGTACCAATGCATGAGTTTATCCAGTGGGTGGTTGATGCCCATGCTGGATAAACAGTACAAAGTACATAATAAACTATTCTAGAAAAGATAAAGGTTGTACTTATATCTAAGTAAACAAGCAACCTACTTTGACTTAAAGTAATCTTTTCCCGCCTAATGCAAACCATCAGAATACTGAAGAGTGTTCAGTATCCTAGAGGAGATCGACATCATTCGTTTGGTATTGTCAAGCCAAACTGAACTGAAAGCCCTTCTTGAGTCCTTGTTCTTCAGCAACTAGACCGCCTAGTATTTGAAGCGAATACCTCTTAGTCTTCTAAGTTCACTAGAAGGGGAGTGCTAAACTTTCTTCAGCTTTAAAGTCATCAGTAGGAACTTTGTTCCTCTGGTCATCCATCAGTAGACTGGCCTTACTACTGAGCATGAAACACTTAGGGGGATTTTATATTCAAATCCTAGAGTTACTTCAAGGTCAGTAAATACTGACCCAACACAAAGTATCTGAAACTTATGGGCCATGCATTGTATCTATCAAACAGATACTCCGTATGACTCGACACGCAGTATGTACACCGCACAACCCATACGCCGTATACATAAACTGTGTATGTCGTATGTGTCTTATGAACATTACATATAGAAAAACAAAAACAGAAAAACAAAATAAAATAAAAATAAAAAAAATACATAAAACAAATGATTAAAAACAACCAAATAAAACTATACAAAAACTTAAGTTAAAAACACTAACAAATAATGATGCAAAATACTTGATGTGTGTTGTGGTAGGCTATTTATTTTATTCAAATTTCATATTTATATTTTGTTGATTTAGCCTATTAACCTAATAGAACACTTCTAAAGGGCAGTGTATCCAGTCGATCGTGGACTAGTATGGTAAGTTAGGTGTCGATCACTAAGAGCGAGGTTAAAATCTAATTCTAATAATGTTATGATATCTAATTATTAGTTTATATTAATCCTATGCTAAACCCTAACTAACTTAGTATTATGTACAATATTTACAATATTTACAAGTTGTCAATAAAGGGAAGTTCAATATGAGAGACTAGCACAAGTTGTTTTGGCGACTTATCCTTGTTATCTCTTCATATTTTTATTGGGTCGAAATATCTAAAACTAGAAGACGGATCAAGTTCTATCTTAAAGAAATCGTATTAAACATATTTAATTCAACCTAACACATTTTTATTTATTTAGTGCAATGGTCGTCTTATTTCGAGGTGACATATCACTCTTAGATTAAGACGATACTTCTCCCTTAAACTTAGACACGCTAATCGTGTCACAATTAAATGCATCAACATAAAGTGTCCTATGTATTGATTATAATCTATCTTAGAAGGCAATAACGGTTATCTTATCAAACTTCTAGCTCATAGAGAATTTACCCACTTACTACTTACGGATATCATATGGTGGTAACTCGCTTTTCTGATTGAAGGCACAAGAATCAGAATAAAGTTTTAACAAAGGTTAACCGCGAGACTAACTAGTTCATAAAATTATGAGAAATCAGGACATTATTTGTGATGCTATTATTCTAATTGAATAAATCACTACAAAAAATGAAGATCTTTCTAATATCATAAGACACTAGAATTAAAGTTACGTGCAGTGGGTATCATGTGATAAACATAATATAATAGTCCTTCGATAAAATCAAGATGCAATCGATATAAACAAACAAAACATTAAATCTTCATAAATATAGCTAACACCCGAAGGTGTTAGCCTTCAACCATTGTAACAATAAACAAACGTCAAACGAGTAACAATTTTAAACTTAAAAAATGATACCATAGATTAAACGCTTAATCAAGTTAAACGGGATTACAATGTGTTTCCTATGGAATGATATGGCTTCTTGATATCTGTGGCACTTCATGGCTTTAATAATTCGACCTTTTAGGGGTATGAATTCGAATTCTAGGGTTACGCACCCTTAGAAATGTATTTTGATTTTATTTATATTATAGTCCGGTACCGTCATGCATACAAGGTATGTGAGGTCCACATAAGGCGTATGCATGTTTCTTGGAGTGGGATCCACATAAATACTTTAAATAGCTCTTAGATTTATATATTCAATCCATCATACGGCACATGCGTTCTTTAGATACGGCGTACTGGGAATTTTTTCCGTATGCTCCAAGTCTTGATAGCTTCTAGAATATTCTTGTAGAAATCTCAATACGGTGTATTGGGTCTTCAGATACGACGTATGTGTCTTGAGTTAACATGGTCACTATGGTGAAATATTACGCAGATATGCCGTATGACTTTGATGCATATTGCCTATGTCTTTTGTGTACAGTACCTCCAAATATCATCATTTAAACTTAGTTTTGTGTCTTGGTTCACAATGCACTCCATAATTACTGTAAAACAAAATATAAGTAATTAAGTACCAATATCTTCCAATAATAACAATAAACAGATAGAATACTTGGAACAAATGATGTAATAAATATTTCTTTATTTGATGTCTGCATACATGTTCGCCGCTTTTTGCTTTTGCTCCAACCACCGTAACACATGAATGAACTGATATCTCCAAATGGCTGACAAAGGCCTCTATTTATAAGATTCAGACCTACTACGATGTAGGCATAATTATCATCTACGCCATAGGTTATAAAATATACACCTCTCATTTATGTCAGTCGCTATCTACGATTTAGGTGGGGACAATACTTACGTCGTAGGTCTTTGAGTATTCTTATTACCATAAACGCGAATACATGGTTTTCAATTTTGGCATATCTTGTTTCTACGAATTAGGAAATATATGCCCTTACCCCTTAGGTCAACCAATCTTCGCGCTTATCTATGTTATCTTGCACGTATTTCCATCATTAGCCATATATGACGGTTACGACGTAGATTAAAAATCCATCCACGTCGAAGGCTCTTCGAACTCACTTTCTTTTTTTTATCAAAAAATACCTTATGGCGTAGGCAACACCCTAGGTTCTTCTTAATAATAAGTTTTTTCATTTATTTATATCCCCCTATTATTAGCATCTTCTCTGGTTTCATTGCCAACATTACCTAAAATATATCAGATATAATGGTTTAAGTATAATAATCATATCAAACAAGACAATAAACACGATAATTTATACTAAAAAGTATCAAAAATTGATGTTATCAAACTCAAATAAGGCACATCTAGTGCTTATATCCAAAATAAGCAAATCATAATAAACAAAATAAGCAACATCTACAAATCAAATCCAAAATAAGCAACAAATATGAAAAACCTAAATATTATATACCAAAATAATATAAAAAATAAAATATATGCCAAAATCAACACTCCGAAGCTTATTTTTTTTTTTTTAACAAAATCTCACAATAAAGAAGATTAGGGCAATGAATCACCTATAAACAGTGAGCCTGTATGTCTATCGTATATCGTTAACTTTGATCAATCTGGCATGAATAACACGTACTATTTCGTAACAATGGTTTGAGGTGGTTATTGTGTGAAAATACTGTGTGCGTGTGTGTAAGGGGTGAGATGAGTACGAGACATGAATGAGAATAACATGACCTCTTAGATTCAGTTAGTAAGCTAGTAAAATTACTAAAAATGGTCCTCGATTAGAAATATCCAAACTTATATGAAACGTATGATAGAAGTTAGACGGGTAGTTGAGATGGAGCGTTTTGTTCTTTAACTAAAACATGTTTTGCACGGATCTTTTTTCATGGATGTGAACCATTGTTTGATGTGAGTTGAGATTTCATAAATGTGTTGGTTTTTTGGTCTTTAAAAAATAATAACTTTAAAATGAAACAATGTTTACTTTATACTCGATCATTAAGATTAAAGTCATCAACTGTAACTGACTAGTTGCTGGCTGTGAACTTGCAATGTTCTTATAACTTTATTAAAATCATTATGAGTTAGGGGCGTTAACGAGTAGAACTTTCTAACAAAATGCTCGAGCACAAGTAAATTTATTTATAGTCAAACTTGAGAATTATCAAGCTCGAGTCGGTTTCAAACTAGAATACTACCTAATAAGTATTCACTATTGTAATCATTAATCACAAGTTATGACAAAACAAAGAGCAATTTTTATGCTAAACTCATCTTGGATGACATTTTAATGAACAAAGCAAATTGTAGGTGAGATTAACATGTAACCTGATTATTCGATAAATTCAACTCGACATCGGGCAACTGATAAATCCAAATCGGATAGATCCGGTAGCTTATACAGTTGGATTGTGGGTTAATTTTTTTTTCAAAACTCGATAGAACCGACCTGATAAGCCCTCTAACTCGTCCGGATAATCAGACTGACACCATTAAACACATAAGTGACATAAAATGAATTAGTTAAAATTTTTATGCTTTTCCAATCGTTCAATCAAATGATCCGTATAAAACATTGGTCGTCAAGTCTAGTCCAATCAGATAACTCAAATAAAATATTAATCCTCAAAGTTCAATTTAATCAAATAATCCAATAAAATATTGACCTTCAAACCAATCGTTAGGTTAACTTATATAGTTTATTGTTTTCTGAAATTCAAACGACGAAATCGTAAAATCTCTAATTAGAGAATAGATATAATTATTAAAAAGTAAAAATAAACTAAAAGAAAATCTAAAGATAGTTATCATGATAAAAAAAAATAAGAATTTGATAGGTATCCAGTTGCGTAATCTGAAAAAGATTGATTTGCTTTTCTTTTTAACGAGTGCCTAGACTTATAACGGCACGTGACGTAGTGTCCGACAAGTGGAGCTAGAAAAATACGGAGTGATATTGTTCATAATTTAATTACAAATACACAGCCACTAACGTCATTAACTGACTCTAAAGTGGGTTGAGAATTATAAGCAACACAATGAGAAATTGTTGTATTTTGAACACAATTGCTTCTTTCGGTGTGTGATGGTGCGTCATTGTGGCTACATATGATATTATCGTATTATTTTGAAATATAATTACGAATCCATGACCTTTAAACTTGTAAGTTACCTTCTTACGGTTTAGGAGTCATGATCAGAACAATAGTTATAATTTTCTTACTATGAACAAATTGTTGTGGCTATGATTTAACGGGTGGCATTAAAGTGGAGGCTGTTTGTTGATCATAATAGACCGTGAAACCATATCAGACTGAGAAACCGGATTGTACCAGATCAGACCGTACATATTTCAGCCCGATACTTGGTCCATCCTTTTCTCATATTCGGTATTCGGTCTGGTTTGATCTTACACCAAACCGATAATGCTTTATTGGATCAGACTGAACCGACCATTTCAGTCTGGTCCTTGATTTTGTATTTTGTACAAAAGATTTTTGGTCCAATTTTGATCGGTACTTCATATTATACAGTTCCAAAGTTGCAGCTAGAATCATAATTAATCCTTTAACAAAAACATTTTCTAATTTATGTTTAAAGAACACCAACTGAAGAGGGTGATACTATGTGTGTATAACATTCTTAATGGCCAATTATTAGGTATGAGACCTACTATAAGGACCACTTAATGACTCATGGTTAAAGAGTCACACACAAACTATAAAGATCTCTTTAACTGGAGTATATACGTATGGTCAACCGCACAAGTTGTAAAAACCTTTTGGTGGCGTTTGGTTGAGAAAATAGGATATTTATGGCATTTATATTTTAACTTATTTCAAATATTGTGTTTGATATAACAAATAAAGTAATATAAAGCACTTCGAATTGTCGAAAAGAGGGAAATTGAAATTGTTAAAAAAATTTAAAGAATTTTTATATGACAACCCATAAATTTCACAAGCATAATATATGATACGTTTAATGGATGTGGAAAATCCATTAGAAATTTTTGCTTTTCTATGCATTACTTGGTAAGATGAACTACTTTTCCCAACCTGAGCTACCATATCAACATATCCTATATGTTGTAAACCTAACAAGTATAAGTGATTTAACAAGTGTATTTATGAATAATAACATTTCAAGAAATATAATGATACCCTAAATTCTCTTAGAAACCATAGAATCCCTATAAATAAATAATGAACTCAAAGATGACAAAGGTATAAATACATAATACATATGAACAAGTAAACAAGGAATACGAACAAGGATTATACTATCATATGGAAAGTATAAAGTTATATAAAGAATAAGTAAGTATAAGCTATACAAAGCTAAAGTACAAATAAGTGTACATAATAATTTAGATCATCACCTAGAAACCTTTACAAACAATAATTCAAGCAATATAATTATACAAGAACTATGAATCTATAATAAATATAATATAAAAATTACAATCTACTATGTAAAGAAAAGTTAAACACTCACAAATTACTAATATTCACTAATCTCAAGTTAATTATAAGAAAATGACCTAAAACCAATATTAGCATATAAAATCCATTCTATAATGAATTAAAGTCTAATCTTTTGCAAATAATTATAAAACTCAAATAAGTATCATATTAAAGTAATACATTTATTTTAAACTAAGTTACAAATTATTAAAGCATAAAGTACAAGTTTTCAAAACATAGGTACTTAAGCTCCCATAATTAACCCTAGATTATGATTACCCTATATAAACCCTTGAAATAAGAATGTAGAACCTATAGAAGTCATAAACATACTATATAAGACTTAGAATAAGCTTACATAAATATATAGACCATAATTACTCAAAATAGAAAGTCATTAGGCTTAATGATATACAAACCCTTATATTAAGAAATCAACATGGAATCATTAACTAGTCTTTTAGGACAAGTTTACAAATACTCATAGGACTTCATTAAGGTTATAAGATTATATTAAGACAATATACAAGTATCTTAATGCAAAAGGTACAAGATTTCAATGCATGACTTGTAAATTAGGTCAAAATAGGTATTTTCACTCTTTAGACATGTTTACCTGAACTAAACCATCAAACCAAGTGTGAGAACTCTTTTGACACTTAAAACACAATTTATAGGACCTAAATTAAGTTTACATCAGTAAATAATTGAAGTATAAAGCCTTTTATTAAGATATAAACCTAGATCATTAGGAAACCCTAAACTACATAAGTATACTTCCCATTTTCACATCAAACCTTTGTTAAACTTCAAACCAAGGACCCAAATCTATTAAATAGAATTTATATACCCTAATTAAGCGCTAAACATTCACTAATAACTTTCCTAAGTCCCTAATAATCAAAATCACAAACCATAAGTTACAAGCCCTAGTTTTTAAACTCGGTTTTGTTATTTCCCTCCAAAACTCATTTCAAACACTTTCCCTCCCATTCCAAGTATAAAATTCAGATATTTTAAGTATTCTAGGATATTTTTGGCTGCCTACAAGTAGGTACATCACCTTCTTGCTTGCTACACATCACCATTCCTATCCTAAGTATGCCGTGACATGTTTTTGGCCACAAATGGAAGATTGGCTTGAAACTAGCTTGTATACTCATCACCTAGACTTACATAGACTTCCATAGCATACCTTAGTCACTCTCCTATCTATGATACACGTACAAGACCAAAACTTGGAGCCTAAGTGTTAGAAAACTATAAATAGAGCCGTATGGACTCCATTTGAAAATCACACCCTGTTTTCTCTTAACCTCCTACCCATTCTTCATATTCACTTCTATAAAAGTCCTAGGACACCCCCCAAGACCATAAACCAGGTCTAGAAGGAATCCATTGAAGCTTTTGAAGCTTTGATAGCAAGTAGTGTTCATTAGAAGCCATAAGAAGCCATTTTGGAGCTACCTAGGTAATTCTTATGTTAAGTAAGCTTTTATCTTGTTATAATGATTTATCAGACTTGTTATAATGCCAAAATTATGTTAGAAAGATAATCTAAAAAGAACTAAGTTATTTCATCAATTTAAATGAAAGTTATAAGCTAAAGATGTGTTAAAACCCTAGTTTTATATTTTACATGAAATAATAAACAAAAATTTATTTCAAGAGCTATAATTCTAATAAAATATTGTCATTATGATTATAAATGTGTTTTGAAACTTTGTTTTAAAATCCTAGATCACCTGGTACATTTTTAAAGAAAATATGTAATTTTTACAAGTATAAGGACTAAAGCTGTCATTTCTGAAACTATCTAACATGTTGAGCCAAAAGTGTCATTTTATGAAAGTTAAAGCTATAAGAATAAATTTTGTAAAGTTTGAAACCCTAAGAATAAATATTAAGGGTTGAAATTGCAAATATAATGAAATTATACACTTAAGGGGTTAAAAGTGTAAATCTGCTAAACCTATAAAATTAAGTGTTAAAAAGGTAAATATTCTTAAATTATAAACTTAAAGGATCATTTTGGTCATTTATGAAACTATATGGATGAAAACTATATGATAAAACATATTTTCTAAATTATTATAAAATACAAGGACTATTTTTGCCAATTATAAAACTAAAGGATAAAAGATAAAATTAAAAGAAACATACCTACTTTTGAAGAAATTTCTAAAATTATATTACTATGTATCATGTTAGTAGGGAACTTTGTACAAAAATGTTCCATCTCGATATTACGTCCTGACTGAGTGGTTGGATTTACGATTTAAAGTGGTCTCGCTCCTCAAACGTATATAGAATGGCTAATGGCCCGAACAATGATGCAATATTATCACAATTAGAAGAATACATAAATAATATAACAAGAATGTTGAACTCCAAAATCAAAGACTTAATACTATACCAAATATGTTAAAACAGGTTGGTGTAAGATCAAATTCTTGTTTGTTAGCTCAAGTTATTCTGTGTGATATAAGCCTTACAAGATTTAATGGACCTAAGGTGAGTTCGTAGCCTCACTAAAGTATACTACTTTTAAATGATTTAAAAACCCGTGAGGGGAATATATGCTAAAATGAAATACAAGTGTTTTTGGTATGCTTCTCAGAAATAATTATTGACACTATGTTTACTGCTGCCTTGAAAGTCCCTTTTTAATTATGAACCGTTAATCATTTCCTTGAAATGAGCGCTAATATTATAAATAGTACTATTTGGAGACTGACATCTCCTGTCTGGGCAAGTCGCACTTTCTAGCACCTCAGTGGTCAAACAAACATACTTTATTTTGCTAAGCAAGATAGTTTGACAGACTTCCTCATAAGGGCAATTGTGGGTTTCTGATATGTCTAGTCGCGGTATCATAAACTTAGTGCATTGATTAATTGATTTTACGAGCGAATAATAACGTAGCTTAGGAAAAAGGATATTGTATTCAAACTATTTTTAAACCTATGAATCCACTCAACCTTTAAGTTGACTTTAAGCATATATTTCAGGTTTTGATAATTGATAACATGGAGCAGCATAATGATGACGTGAAGAGATGTAACTTGGGAATTTTTGTCATTCAAACCTATTTTCTAGATCTCGGGAACCTGTGGTGTACAAAGTATGTACAAGTTGTTTTATTGAAAATCTCTGATTTTGAATGATAATTAATAAAAATTAAATAAAGTTTATTTAAACACTCTTTTGAGTTGTTTTTCTATTACTGTGCTTTCATATCATGAAGTAATACCCCAAAAATATTATTTCGTTGCGTCATGATAAAAATAGGGGTGTTACATTTCATTTACTTTGAAATTACTTTTATACATTTTTTTATCTAGTGGTCTTTTATTCGAGTGTTTACTCATTTAAATAAGAAATTTATAAAATTTAAAATTGATATAAAAAATATTTATTCAGTTTTTACTCCTTTAAATAGAAAAATAAAATTTATATAAAAAAATATATAATTTATATAAACTTTTTTATGAAATCTGTAGAAAAAGTAAAAAAATTGACTTTTAATCGTTCAAAATAAAAAACTCATAAATTTCAAAAGAGTTTATAAAAAAAAATATTTATTTGGTATTATTCATTTAAATAGAAAAACAAAATTTATTAAAAGAAAAAATATAAATTAAAGTTTTTTATAAAATGTATATAAAAAATTTCGATTTTTACTCATTTAAATAGAAATTTATTTTTCTTAGAAAATTACAAAAAAGCATTCAATTATTCGGTTTTTACTCGTATAAATAATTTTTTTTATATAAAACTTGACATAATTTTTTATTTATATTTTATAATATTTTTATTAAATTTTTATAAAAAGTGAAATTCGATTGTTGCTTGTTTAAATTAAAAATTTCTACAAATTTTTTTTATCTCGTTAATCGGGTCGATCAAAAACCAAAATGTCAAATTATTATAAATTTCTGCCAATCAAATATGCATAGGCATTTTAAATTTTGAAATTTTAAATTCTAAAAAATCTAAATTTATTAAAATTCTGAAATTTAAAAATCTCGAACTAAATGATGCTTTAACAGAATACAAATTTATATCCATGTTTGGCCTCACAAGAAAAAGCAAGGGGTAAATTGGCGACGATAACCATGATAAGGGGTCAAAACCAACCAACATGTAATTAAATTTTTATTAGCGGACTTGAAATTTTTGAATCTACTAAAATCCAAAGAGTTATCTCATGAACACTATATGATCAATAAATAGCATTCAATTTTATCAAATTAAATAAAAAAAATAAAAATAGCATTCAATTCTCTTATTAGAATTCTTCCTTAAAAACCAAATTGAATTAGAAAAAATAAAAAATATCTTTACTTTATGTAAAAAAGACATTCATTAATTGGTTAACCTTTATTCATTTCTAACATATTTATTGCACTAACTTTTATGACAGTAGTATTTGGCAAACAATTTTGTTGCCTTTAACAATAACTTAAATGCTAAACTTAATGTTAATTTTAGTCTATTTTCATTTTGCATTTACTGTCTATGGATAGTAATAAATTAAAGCAATATAATGTGAATAAATATAACAAAAACACGTAATAATATCATGATAACATTTCTAGTTTAGTATTTGCCAGTAAGGATACAAGAATCAATCCTTTATCACATGTTGACCATGACAAATAGGTAGCAAAAATAAAAATAAAATGAAAATAAAGAGATGTCTAGTTTTGAAAAAAAGAATTTCAACTTTCTATCCCGTCTTTCGAGAAAAAGCGAAAAAAGTTTTATCTATCTTAAAACGACAAAAAAAGTCGAAAACTTGTTAAGATGCGATACTTTATAAAACCGGCTTCAAAAAGCGTAACAAATAGATATAGGAAAAAAAATCTCACTACCAACTTTCATATCTTTAAAAAAAAATTCGAATGTATTCGACGCACAAAACTTAATAATTTTTGTGCACTAACTTTCATGACATATGTGACAAATAATTTTTGTTGTCTTTAACAATAACTTAAATGCTAAATTTAATGTTAATTTTTTTTTGTCTATTTTCATTTGCATTTACTGTCCATGGATAGTAATAAATTAAAAACAATATCAATATAAAAAAAACACGTAATAATATCATGATAACATCTATTTACAAAATTAAAAAAAAAAACAATCAAAAAAATAATTCTTTTATCACATGTTGACCATGACATATAATAATGACTATCAAAAAATAAATAAATGGTTTGTCTAGTTTTGAGAAAACAATTTCAACTTTCTATCCCGACTTTTGAGAAAAAAACGAAAAAAGTTTTATTTATCAGAAAACAAAAAAAACGTCGAATTGTTACGACTCAATATTTTATAAAATCGGGTGCAAAAGGCATATGAATTTCTAAAGGATGTGTTTAGCTTTGAAAAAACCGATAAAAGTTTTATTTATCAGAAAACGACATAATACGTCAAAAAATTTATTAAGATACGATATTTTATAAAATCGAACGCAAAAAGCGTAAGAAATAAATATAGAAAAACATAAATCTTATTTTATACTTTTATATATTTTTAAAAGATTTCGAAAACGTTCGACACACGAAATCCTCATAACATCTTAAAACCGAACGGCTAATCCATCTCCAGTTTCGGCAACAGTTTGGTAAAAAAACAAAACCAAAAGGGCAAAAGTAAACAAGATTGGAAAATAACAAAAGCTGTAGTATAAATACCACCTGTAAACAACACACAGTACACACACAACACACACTTGTTCTCTCCCAATTCCCCAATTCTCCCCCAATTTCAAAAATGGCTACAAAACACAAACCCTAATTTCACAAATTCAGACACCCTTTTCACTTAATTTCACTAATCCTGCAAAAAATCATCTTTTTATCAACCTTTTTAAAGATAATTAGTGAAAAAAATTGGGTTTTTTTAGGGTTTTAGTTGAGAAAAGTTGAGGGTTTTTTAGGGTTTAGTAGGAAAAAATGGTGACAACAGATGTGGAGCATGAGTTGCAGACTCAGTTGAGGGAAGCAGGAAGGCAACTGTCTAAACCACCTGATTCACTTCACCATCTTCTTCATTTGCTTGATGTAAGCCCTAATTTTGTTTTTTTTTTTAACTTATGCATGTTGTTTTTTTTATTAATTTTTTTATAAATGTGTTGATTAGTTGTTTCAATTGTTTGAATTGTATGTTTTTCGTGGTTTCGATATCGGTTTTATTGAATTTAGATGGATTTTTTATTATGTTTAGATAAAGTGTGTATGTATGTTGGTTTTAGCGGTAACAGACAGTTTCGGGGGCGGTTTTCTTAAATCTTAGATGGATTTTTTAAGGTTTGTGCTTTTAGCGTTAACTGCAGTTTCAGTGTCGGTTTTATTAAATTTATGTGGATTTTATAGGTTTAGATCTGTATAGCGTTAACCACAGTTTGGGTGTAAGTTTTGATGGATTTTTAAGAGGTTTGTGCTTTTAGAGTTAACTGCAGTTTCAGTGTCGGATTTATTAAATTTATATGGATTTTATAGGTTTAGATATGTAAATAGCGTTAACCACAGGCTTGGTGCAAGTTTTGATGGATTTTTCTGAGGTTTAGATTCAGTACATATGTATGCCAGGTTTTAGCATTAACCACATTTTTGGTGTAGGTTTTATTAAATTTAGATCGATTATTTTAGGTTTAGATATGTATGCCGGTTTCAGCGTTAACCACAGTTTAAGTGTCGGTTTTATTAAATCTTATGGATTTTTTTTGAGATTTGTACCTTTAGCGTTAACCGCAGTTTCAGTGTCTGATTTATCAAAGATGGATTTTATAGGTTTAGATATGTATGTCAGTTTTAGCGTTAACCACAGTTTTGGTGTAGATTTCAGTAATTTTTTATGGATTTTTTTGAGGTTTAGATTCAGTATGTATGTGTGTCAGTTTTAGTGTTAACCACGGTTTCAGTGTTGCTTTTATTAAATTTAGATGGATTTTTTTGTGGTTTAAATCAAGTATGTATGTATGTCAGTTTTGGCGTTAACCGCCAGTTTTGGTTTTTGGTTTTATTAAATTTAGATGGATTTTTTTGTGGTTTAAATCAAGTATGTATGTATGTCAGTTTTGGCGTTAGCCGCCAGTTTTGGTTTTGGTTTTATTAAATTTAGATGGATTTTTTTGTGGTTTAAATCAAGTATGTATGTATGTATGTCAGTTTTGGCGTTAACCGCCAGTTTTGGTTTTGGTTTTATTAAATTTAGATCGATTTTTTTGTGGTTTAAATCAAGTATGTATGTATGTCAGTTTTGGCGTTAACCGCCAGTTTTGGTTTTGGTTTTATTAAATTTAGATGGATTTTTTTGTGGTTTAAATCAAGTATGTATGTATGTCAGTTTTGGCGTTAGCCGCCAGTTTTGGTTTTATTAAATTTAGATGGATTTTTTTGTGGTTTAAATCAAGTATGTATGTATGTATGTCAGTTTTGGCGTTAACCGCCAGTTTTGGTTTTGGTTTTATTAAATTTAGATGGATTTTTTTGTGGTTTAAATCAAGTATGTATGTATGTCAGTTTTGGCGTTAACCGCCAGTTTTGGCGTTAACCGCCAGTTTTGGTTTTGGTTTTATTAAATTTAGATGGATTTTTTTTGTGGTTTAAATCAAGTATGTATGTATGTCAGTTTTGGCGTTAGCCGCCAGTTTTGGTTTTGGTTTTATTAAATTTAGATGGATTTTTTTGTGGTTTAAATCAAGTATGTATGTATGTATGTCAGTTTTGGCGTTAACCGCCAGTTTTGGTTTTGGTTTTATTAAATTTAGATCGATTTTTTTGTGGTTTAAATCAAGTATGTATGTATGTCAGTTTTGGCGTTAACCGCCAGTTTTGGTTTTGGTTTTATTAAATTTAGATGGATTTTTTTGTGGTTTAAATCAAGTATGTATGTATGTCAGTTTTGGCGTTAACCGCCAGTTTTGGTTTTATTAAATTTAGATCGATTTTTGTAGGTTTAGATATGTATGCCGGTTTCAGCGTTAACCACAGTTTAAGTGTCGGTTTTCTTAAATCTTAGATGGCTTTTTTTGAGGTTTGTGCTTTTAGTGTTAACAGTAGTTTCATTATCGATTGTATTAAATTTAGATGGATTTTTTTTGAGGTTTAGATATGTATATCGGTATTACCTCCTAACAGTTACAGCGTCGGTTTTAGTAAAAATCTAGATGGATTTTTTTGAGGTTTAGATATGCGTTAACCACAGTTTCTGTGTCGATTTTATTAAATTTAGATGGATTTTTTTTGTGGTTTAAATAAAGTATGTATGTATGTCGGTTTTGGCGCTAATCGACAGTTTTGGTTTCGGCTTTCCAAAGTTGGGATGAGTTTATGTAGGTTTGGATAAAGTAAGTATGTCGGATTTGTTCTTAACCAACAGGTTCGGTGTCGGTTTTTATTGAATTTTGGATTTAAATAATGTATGGGTATTTAATGGGTTGCGTAAATGCTTATCCGTTAAGTTAGGTATAGAGTTTATGTAGGTTTTGTTTAAGTATGTAGAATGAAATGAGGTTTTAAGATGTTGAGAACTTAGCGTCTTTAAATTTGGCCGAAGAAACTGCATAGGATTTCTTAATTTCGATAACAGATATGTATTACTTGTTTGGATTATATGATTATGATGGATAGTATGTGCTGGTTATGGTTTCGGTGTCGGTTTTGTTGAATTCAGATGATGTTGGTCGAAATGAGGTTGTTGAGATAACATACTGTTTATGTAAGTTGTCTTATACTATTGGATAGATTAAATGAGGATTATTTTAGTACTTGAAAGAAAAAGGTTTAAAGTTAAAGGTGTCGGTCTTCAATGAATGTTTGAATTTGAACAGTGTACTGATAATTATTTATCTGCGTAAATGCTTTAGAGGCGAATCCTGTAGGTATCGAGCTTAATTAGGTTTAGATAGAGTATGTAAATCGAAATGAGGTTGTGATCCTTAAAGGTGTTTAGATAACATACTGTCTGTACGTCGTTTTAAATTCATGGCTGGATGAAAGACCGAGGATCTTCTTAGTACTGCAAAGATAGGTTATCTCAACATACTGTAAATCGTCCTTGGATTCATGCCTGAATAGAATAAATGAGTATTATTTTAGTACCGTCACGGAAAGGGTTTAGAGTTAAAGTAATAGGTGTGTGTGTATTAAAATAATTTTTGGATTTGAACTGTGGATTGCCGAGTATTTCTTTGATTATTATTTTTAGTACCGCCACGAAAAGGGTTTAGACTTTGCTTAGGTTTGGATAAAGTATGTAGATCGGAATGAGATTGTCGACGAATCCACTAGGTATAGATAAAGTATGCAGGTTAAAATGTGGTTCCGATCCTTAGAAATGTTGAGATTATACTGTGTACGCTAATGTCTTTAATTTATGGCTGAAGAAACTGCATAGGATCTTCATAATTCTTAGAAGAATGGCTTAAAGGTAAACTTTTAGGTGCAATATATGGTTTTTGTAGATGTGTGATAGCAGACAGGAGAGTGGGTTGTCATGAATGAAATTTTTAAATGTACAATATATAAAATTATGCATGGATATATTTAAGACGAGTGAGTTCTATGTAGGGATAGATAGTAATAGTACATAGTTTCTTATGGAATTGCATGATAACAGCGAATGTTATAGTTATGAGGATCAATGGGGTATGTTGTATACTCGTTTTTGATAAATATTTAGAGGAATTGAAAGAGTAAAGATGAAGAAAACACTGTACGTCTTGTAAATTTTTGTAATTCAGTCTTGTTTCTTGGGTTTAGGGTGTGATAGCAGAACAGGAGTTTGGTGACATGAGTGAAAAAACAAATGGATATTATCGGATGAGTGACTTCTGCGTAGATGTACATACTTACATAGTTTCTTATGGAATTGCATGATAACAGCGAATGTTGTAGTTATGAGAAGTTATGAGGTGTACGCGGTATTTGATAAATTTTAGACCAACTTAAAGAGGAATGCATGCCTATCAGTATTATTAGATTCGAATCTAACCCTGCGATCTATCATGATCTGTCGGTCCCTTTTACGTCAATTTGCAACTTAGTTTATTTAGTGTAGTGGGGCTGAGGCGTAATACAAGATTGTATAATATAGTCTTTGTTAGTTAAGCGCAAATTCATAGTCGCTCGACTTAATTGCTCATTATTTGTGCACTTCAGCAAACAGAAAAACTTTTGGCTATGGTGGACCAGTCACCTAATAGCTTAATGCAAGAAGCCGTTGACCAACCGACGAAGGCTTTGTCTAATGAAAGCCTTCTAAAGCATTCAAATGTGGATGTAAGAGCTTCAGTCGCCTCATGCATATGTGAAATTACAAGAATCACAGCTCCTGATGCCCCGTATGATGATGAGGAAATGAAGGTACATGAAATCGAAGTAGACTATATCATCGATTTCTTTCATCATCTTTATCTAGCTTATTTATGTTAATTATAATTTTACATCCACAGGATGTTTTCGAGGTAGTCGTTTCTTCTCTAGAGGATTTATCAGATAAATCTAGCCGATCTTACTGCAAAAGGGTTTCAATAGTTGAAAATCTTGCTAAAGTCAACGCATGTCTTATAATGATCGATCTTGAATGTGATGACCTTATAGTGGAAATGTTTGAACATTTTGTGAAATCAGTAAGGTATGCTATATGTTGTAGACTGCAAGCCTAATTTCCTTTTTAACATAAGTTTCTTCTTTTGTCTCTGTTACCGTGACATTATGTTTCTTTCTTATTCAGGGACCAAGATCTGTATGACATTCGTTCCCCAATGGTGAAGATAATGGCTCTTGTTTTGGAAGAAAGTGAAGAAATTTCAGTTGATTTGATTAAGCCGCTACTTGCTAGCATAAAAAAAGACAGCAAGGTATTAGTTAGGGTGATTGTAGTTTGTAATTTAACCATGTTCACAGTTTCATTCTTTGTTACTGATTAGATTTTTTATTACTTATGTGTAGGGAGTTTTACCAGTTGGTCGGAAATTGGGAGAAGAGGTACTTAAGAAGTCTGCAGACAAGCTTAGGCCTGAGTTGAAAAGAATAGTGGACACTTTGGGTGTTTCTTTAGACAATTACAGCAAAGTGTTGACTTCTATATGTGAAGGGACTACAGATATTGTTGAGCACAATGATGAGAGTGCTACGGTGCAGCCAAAGGTATATTTCACTAGTTATCCGAATTTATCCGTTGTAATCTGTTTCTTTGATTATATAAAAACTTGTAAGATTAACTTTACTTATAGCAAGAATTTAATCGTACCTGAAATTTATTTGTATTAACTGCTACAGGCTGGCGAGACTAAGCTTACTCCTTTATCAGACAGCACAGCTCAGGTATGCCATTTCCTATTGTTTGTTTGTTACTAAATTGTATTCACGAACTGATAAACTTTTTTTAATTAGGTAACAAACAATGGAAAAACGGTTAGTGGCGATGAAGAGGGTTCACATAACAAGCAATCAAAGAAACCCGATGAAGCCGTTAACCATCAGAATTCAAATTTGACTAGCAAAGCAGACACCCATGATTTAGTTGCTGAAAATTCTGAAAAATCAGAATCAACTCAAGATCTCGCCGCAAGGAAATCACCCGAACCGTCTGGTTCATCTCACTTAGGTGAGAATAAAACTGGAAAAACTATAGATATTCCTGTTTCGGCTAAACCAGCAATCGAAAGTGAGATTGCAAATGCTGGTTCCCTATCACAAACTAAGAGTGGTATTACGAAAGGAAAACGTTCTAAGACACAGAAACCAGCGGGACCTCAAGTTGTTATGGGTTTGAGTAAAATTCATTTTTTGACAAGGGACTCGGATTTGAGCTCACCTAAAAGAGCGCGAAAGAGCACAGCTAAAGGGGAAGAAAATAAACCATCCAGTCAGTCCCTCAAGAAAGATTCAGCTGCAAAGAAGAGTAAGCCGCCTAGTAAGAAAGCAAATGCTGGAAAGTCAACATCAGCGAAGTCAAAACAGGCTGCTAAGAAAGTGGATGCAGGGGATTCAAAGGTTAAAACCTCTAAACAGTCCTCTAAGAAAGACGATGAACAGTCCTCTAAGGAAGACGATGAAATTGATTCAGATGGTAAACCACTGAAACAGCTTGGTGAAAAGGGGGAGAAGAGTAAGGTGATAGCTAAGCCTAGTGAAGATACTGCAAATAAGGATGAGGGAAGTGATTCAGAGGTTACACCACAGAAGGTACCGTCTGATGATGAAGATGAAAGAACCGATTCAGACGACATACCACTTAAGGCGGCTGTCAAAAAAGGTAACAAAAGTGTATCTTCTGTGGCAATATCTGCTCCGAAGAAGAACGATGCAAAGAAAGCTGGACATGATAACAATGTTCAAGACAATGACCAAGCACAATCCATGTCTGAAGATGATGTAAGATATATACTAATTGTCCCCATCTTTTTATTTTCTATTTCAAGTTTAACCAAGTTTGTTTACCTTTTCAATTCTTAGGGTATGAATGTTCCTTTAAAGTCTGCGCTAAAAACAGCTACTAAAGGGGACGGCAAGCTGGAGAAAACGGCGCCAACAGCTACTAAAGGGGAAGGCAAGCTCGAGAAAACGGTGCCGTCTTCTTCAAAACGGAAACGGTCCGTTACTAAAGCTAAAGTAATACTCCTAATTCCCTCCTTTATCTTCTCAGGTGTACTTTTGCTTTTACTCAAGATATTGCTTTTCGGTTAACATCTAATGGCTGGAATGTTACATCTTCACAGGTTACAGAGACTGTTAAGTATGATAAATCCCTGGTTAATAAGAAGGTCAAAGTTTGGTGGCCTGAGGATAAAGAGTAAGTGTTGGATGAATGAGAATGCCGGTTTAGATTTACATATAATTGTTTCATGCTATTTTGCTTAAATTTACATCCATTGCTTGTAGGTTTTATGAAGGTGTTATTGCATCCTTTAATGCCGAGACAAAAGAGCATCAGGTCATTGCAATATTTACTGTATAATTGTTTCCAAAACCGTTTGTCAGTCATCACTTCCATTTCCTCTTTTGTACTCTTCAACTGCTAGGTATTAACGTAGATACAATAAACAGGTTCTATATCTGGATGGAGAGGAAGAAACTCTGAATCTCAAAACGGAGAAATGGGAATTCATTCAAGAGTATTCTAATGTACATAAGGAGGTACGTATCGTGCTAATTAATATTGGACGGTCTTTCCATTTTATTTCCTTTCTTTGGTGCTGATGCAGTTTAATCTACAGGAGGAACCTGCTGCAGTTGAGATCGAAAGTACGGATGTTGTTTCTGAAACGTATGTGTTCCATTTATGAGTTTTCTTAATCTAATATTTCTGTATGTTAGGATAATATTGCAAGTTTTGACTCCCCTTTTGCTGTTCCAGACCCAAGAAGAAGGCAAAAACAGATTCAGGACCATCTGCTTCACAAGGGAAGTCAAAAGATTCAGTCAAGAAGTACGCTAACTTTTCTTGATCTATAGTTCTTAATGCTAATTCTATATATGCATTACAATTTACAACCATGTTTAAAAAAAACATCACTATATTGCAAATTTTATATAGAGCTGGTGGGGCTTCTGCGTCTGGAAAATCAAAAGGCGCGACATCTAAATCTGCTGGTAAATCCAAAGGGGGAGCGTCTAAATCTGCTGGTAAATCCAAGGGTGAAGCCAAAGCTAATACAAAATCCAAGTCAGTCAACTTGAAAGAAGTTGAAAAGCCAAAAGAAGATGACGTGGAGATGTCTGAAACCATTACTGAGAAGAAGCAAGAGGAGCCTGCTGAGAAGATTGTCTACAAAAGGGGAAAAAAGAAAACCGCAGGTAAAATCACTGAAAATGAGGAAAAAACAGAAGCTAAAGAAACCAGTGACACAAAACCAATCTCTGAGAATGTGAAAGAATCTGAAGATGGAGAAAGGGATGATGTGCAGGAAACCGACAGTGTGAAGGAAAAGGCAACGGTGACTCCCAAAAAAGGGTCAAAGAGCCAAAAGAAGAGGAAGAAGACTTAAGTCGTGAAACTTCTACCGAGCATTGTGATAGTGGTAAATTTCAGTGGTAATTAGATTCATGTTTAACTTGCTTGGTAGGAGCTATGTGTTGTTTGAAGTTGTACCTTTGTAGCGGTATATTAGCGGTAAACTGGGTTTAGTTCTTGTTATAAAAAGTGTTGACAATGGTTTTTTTGAAGATTTCTATTACAAACTTTAGTTTCAAATCCTTAGTATTACTGGTGTTCTTGCATGTTGTGATGATTACTGGTGTTCTTGCAAATTGCTAAGGAATCTGGAAATTAAGTTTGTTGTCGCGTGAACAATGCAGGTGAGAAAAGTATCCAGTTTTTTGACGGTATTTTGTGTTTTTTCTTTACGCATGTTTTGAATTTAGTCGAGCTAGAAAAAGGTATGACGTTGTTTTAGTGTTTTACGAGCCAAATCGATAATACCGTAGTCCGGTTCCTTTTATGTTGGCTGGGGCTCGGAGTGTGAGACTGAGTTATAGGAGGGATCATACATCGGGTAAAACTTCGGAAGATTTTTCATATTATAGAGATTAAAGCATAATAGACCGTCTGACATTTTTGCAGATTTTTTAATATAGATTTTAAGCAACTATATATTGTCTTTCGAAAAAAAACAAGCCGTTCAATTCAATTCTCAAACAAGCAAAAAGCCGAACACAATACATCCAACCATTATAAAAATTTATGACTTAGTCGAGTTTATTAAACCGGATCAACCCGGTTAAAAAAAAACGTGAACTAACAGTTCAATTCGATTCTCAAACAAGAAAAACTCAGTCGCATCTGTCATGTCGTCAATCCAATTTACAGATTAACTGGCCAAGTGGTCGAACCAATCCGAGTTTTAAAACATTGCTATTAACTAACTTACCAAACCTCTCGTTGACCACTCGATAAATCTTTTATATTTAATAATTTTTTCCATAACATTAAAAAATAATTTAAAATGAAAACCCACGGCTCGAGCCCATAGCACGAGTCATGGTACAGTTGGCTGCGCCATGAGCTCATGTTATTGGCCATAACGTCGGCTGGTAGTTGACAACTAAAACTCCATAACTCAACTCACGGTGTGGTTGGTTCAAGTCATGAGCTCGCGTTATGATGGCCAGCCAAACCATGACTCACTGTACCGCTCTAAATATTTAATTGAACTAATAATATCATAGTTTTCTATTTATCGTTGTTAATGCCATGTCTCTTGTGTTAATGTTTTTTTTTCAAATACTTTTCGTTTCGTCAAGAGCAGAAGTGGTATATATATATATATATATTTTTTTTTAATTATGAGTGTTTTTACGCTTATTTAAAAAGTAAGGTATTTTTTGCTCTATCTATTATTATTGTCGGACTCAATGGACACATATAAGACACTCTAATGCGTGTATGTAAAATACCAAATTGTTCAATCGACAAATCTTTTATATTTAATGATTTTTTCCCGACCTTTAAACAAGCACTACAAAATAAAAGACATTTATTTACTAATAAGATTTACAACTATTTAACGCATTATAATTTTTTTCTGACTAAAACACAATGAATATAAAAGTAACTAAAAAAACCCATTTTGCTTACTCTTTTGCCTACTAAAAAAAATAGTTATTAAATTTTTTATATTTTTACTTACTAAATATTGAGTAAGAATAGTCCTTTATTGATCCTTTCTATTATTTACTTTTTTTAGTAAGAGTTACTAAAATTACTTTTGATAACTTTTTTTAATAGAAATAAATAAAAAATACTTTTAGCGTTTTCTCTTATTACTTATTTTTTTTACATTTAATTTAATAAGAAATATCATAAATTTTGTAGTGAAGTATTATTATTGTTTTATTTTGATGTTTTTATTTTTTAATCTTATTTTATTTTGCGTCTGATTAGCCCGCGCTCGTTTTATACGTCACCCGTTTAATCGTCGCATGTACTGCCACCTCTAACTAAGAGTAATGCAACCAAACTATTTGGTCGGTTTTTACATAAACTGATCAAACGCTCATTACTTGGTATTGTGATCGATCAAACCCGCCTTATTTTTTTTTCTCTTGTTTGGGTTAGTGTGTGACTGAATTGAAAAAAATGAAAAGAAATGAAACGGTCTCTTATTGGTCTTTAAATGGGTTATATATCTGATGGTTTATTTTTTAATTTTATATTAATTATTATAATGATTTATTTTAAGTAATGAAACTTTAACTTAAAAATAAAAAAAAATTGTTTAATCACTTTTTGTCTAATAGAAAAAGAAATATGTAGGTCAGTCATGTTTAATCATCGAATATTTTAGTCTCATATATCTATATAGAAAAAAGATCACATAAATCCTTAGTTAGGATAAACTCAACCAATCAATCACAACCATCCACTTTTATCATGTAACAAAAAACTCATTTTTTAAAAATTAAATATCTCACAAACCGTTCATCGTTACGTAAAACAAAACATACCATCGCGACGAGAATTACATCATCTATCTATCGAGGGGCACATGTATATACTTTCGACGAACTTTTTTTTTGACTTTTTTTTTTTTAATTCACGTCTGGAGAGAATCATATATGATTCGTCACGAAACATATATGATTCTCAGAAAATCATATATGATTCATATCACGAATCATATATGATTTTCTGAAAATCATATATGATTTTCTAAAAATCATATATGATTCGTGACGAATCATATATGATTCGTGACGAATCATATATGACTCGTGACGAATCATATATGATTCTCTCCAGACGTGACTTAAGAAAATAAAGTCAAAAAAAAAGTTCGTCGAAAGTATATACATGTGCCCCTCGATAGATAGATGATTTAATTCTCGTCACAATTGTGTATTTTTTTTCGTTTGACGATTTACCGTTTGTGATATATTTAATTTTTTTAAAAAGTGGTGGGAAGTGGGCGTTTTTAAAAATGGGTGATTATAATTGGTTAGATAAGTTTATGCTAATTTAAGTGTCTATATAGATCTTAACTCTATTTATATATATACATTTTTTGAACAGTCTAAGAATACAACAAAAGCTTGATTGATTAGTACTAGTTAGATAAGAAAAAAAAAAGTCTAAGGGGCTGTTTGGTTCGTGAGTCTGAAAATCACAGGTTTTTTAACACTGTAGTATTTCAAACATGGAGACATAAAAAACACAGTAATTGCTACCCATTTTTGTGTTTGGTTGGTAAAATTTTGCACAAGTTCATTTGACATATTGACTTGTTAAATGACATGTTTACCCTCGTATCACTTCCATCTTCAAGATCAAGATTTTATCTCTATGGGGAATAAAGTTTATTAGCAATCCATGATATGAATAAAAATGAAAAACAATAAAAAAATTACATCAACTCCAAACTGGAATCAAGCAAATGAACCAATTTTCGGATCTTGAAAATCAATAATTTTCATAATTGGACCTATTTTAGGTTCTTGAAAACCAAATAATTAATTGAGAAGAAATTAATTAAAACTTATCAACAAATCAAAATATGAGAAAATATATGAGAATAAAAGTATGGATCAAGATTAAAAAGAAAAATGAAGTTGAGAATAAAAAGATGAAGAAAAGCTCAGATGGAAAGAGAAACGAAAATGAAGATAAGGACATATTTGTCTTATTGATCCTTTGTAACCTCCGTCTTTATAATGCATACTCACACTAGCGACTAGGGGTGTCAAAAAAGTTGACCCGACCCGAATCCGACCCGAACCTGAACCCGAATAATCATATTCGGGTCGGGTCACTCGGGTCCAAAAGTGTATTCGGGTCAATTCGGGTTGACCCGAATTGACCCGAGTTTTAATTAGGCTCGGGTTCGGGTTAAATATTTTTACCCTTGACCCGACTTGACCCGACCCGAGTTGACCCGAACCCGACCAACCCGACTTGACCCGACTAAAATTAGACTTTTTACATTGTTTTAGTACAAAATTAGGCCACTTTTTACACTTTTTCCTCAAACTCGGGTTGACCCGAACCCGAGTTGACCCGACCCGATTTGACCCGACCCGAATTGACCCGAACCCGAGTGACCCGAGTTCTAATTAAACTCGGGTTCGGGTTATATATTTTTTACCCTTGACCCGACTTGACCCGACCCGAGTTGACCCGAACCCGACCGGGTCAACCCGAATCACACCCCTACTAGTGACATAAAAAAACACGTTTTTTGATGTGTTATAATATTAAAACCATCCTTTTACTTTTTAACCAAACACAATATTTGATAGTGTTTTATTTTCAAAACCATCAAACTCATCAAATATATCCCAACCAAACAGCCCCTAAGTATTGGGCCAACTGCGGAAGAAGGGCCGGATAATTTAACATGAGTAGATTGGTCCAAATAGATTGGGTTGTAAGTATGGGGTTCTTTTGTTTTTTAAAAATATTTTACTTCTCCAAATTATGTTTATAAAAAAAGAGGAGTATCTGAAGTCTTTATTTAGTTACACAAAATAAACCGTTTTTTATACTATTGAACTACTTCTTTCTTATTTATAGTATCTTTATCTTTTTCACTAATGTTTGGGTATGATTTCGTACGTTTTGCTCATTTTTATATTTTCGTACATTTTTATTTGATTTTTACGTTTTCATACATTATTTATACATTTTTTTTCGTTTTTTGTAACGATGAAAACACATAATGACGTATAAAACATGTAAAATATGGACATGTAAAAACCGGACAAAATCGTACGAAAACATTAAAACAGGAGGAAAACGACGGAAGCGTAGAAAAATGCACGAAAACATAGAAAGATGTACCAAAACGTAAAAAAGTATACGAAAACGTACAAAATGAACAATAAAGTAAAAAACGCAAAAAAAATAAAATCATAAAAACGCATAAAATGAAAGGAAATGCATAAAAACGTACAAAAAATACGAAATGAATCACTTCGCTATAAAAAGTGTAAAAAAATGCAAAGAATATTGAAGGTTGTGGTAGGAAGTGAGAAGAAGAGGGAAGAATAGGAAGAAGAAGAGGGAAGAAGAAGGAAGAAGAAGAAGGAAGAAAAAAGAAGAAGAGAAAGTTTATGTCTTTAAAATTGAAGAGGTGAGAAGTACTTTTTAACACTTATTTCTGCATAAAAACGAACAAAAACTCTGCGTGCTTGTAGAGATTTGCAGACAAAAGAGATGATAAGTAGTTTTTTTTAAAAACAAACGGAGCGTTAGTGAGCAGAATGTTCGTCATCAAGTAACTAATGTGTTTAAAACCAATTTTTTTAGCATGACCATGTATATACATATTTTTTAGCTTCGTATTTATGGATTATTAAGATCATTTATCAAGCAAACACTATTAACGTGTACGTACAATGAAGGTTCATGAAGTTCATAACAATTATAAAAACATAATCAAAGATCAAAGTACATAATAACGGAAACGATTTAACAAGATCATAATAATAATAACACATTCATAAATAATCGAATGATGGTTACATACCTTTTAGCTAATGCGATTCCACCAAGCAAGAACAATTCGCCAATTAGGGTTTATGACGGATCAATGATTAACCCCTTAATGTTTTGTTAATCGATCCAAGATATATTATATAGTGAGAATATATTACGTTCTTGTACTCACGTATAATAACGAGTTAAACGTAATAATAGTACGTATAAAACGAGCTTAAACATTTAGTAGAAAATCAACCCAACATCCCTAGAAAGGGGCTAGGACTTGATTCAAGAAATCAAACAACTCAAAGGAACCCTATAAGGGTGTTTGGTCATCGATCGCAAGAGAGGGAGAGAAGAGAAAGTGGGGCTAAGAATTATGAGGTACCCCATGTGTTTATATAGGGTACCAAAACTTGGAGGCTAAGACAAAACGCAAATTAGGAAAGAAATATTTCCCTTCCTTTCTTTTGTCCACCGCCGGTCGAACCACCCCAAAGGGTGTTCCGGATCCTTCTTTTCCTCTCGTTTAATATTCTAGGTTAACCGTTAGTCCTTATCTCTTAAACTTAACAACGGTTAAATATTTAAAGCTTGATTTAATAAATAAACATATAAATACATTTATTAATAAATTAATCCCGAGTTCGATCATAACACACGACTATTAAATTTTATGTCCATAAAACTTACATTAACAACAAAGAAACCACATTCATCATAACTCAAAAAAGTGTTATTCTCATCTACATCTTCACTAACCTGATAAGTTGTTAATGGAGTCGTTTGATGACGTGACATGCAAACACCTAGTTAACTCATCTAAACTCCACTTTCTTCGACCATCATCCTACTGCTATTCTACAAGCTTCAACCAAAACGGCCCACCCTTAAACCAAACCAGTTTCTGTCACCTTAATCTAAATCCAAGAGTACGTCAACGTGTTCATATAACCAAGTATTATTATGCCGGAGATAGTATTTCGAATGTACTGAAAAGACTAGTTGTTGTGGTTGCATTATATTGTGTTTGGCACGAAAGAAATGCCAGGACTTTTGGAGAAACTAAAAAAAGTGAAGATGAGCTTTGCTAAATGATTACAGATACATTAAGATGAAATTGATGAGCCTACATGAAGATGCAATATAAAACTAAGAAGAATAGTAATTTGAATTCAGTAGGTTTTGTATTTCTGAAAGAATGTTATGGTTGTTTACAACTGGGGAAGTGTGGGCAGTTGACCCACAAAGTTCTAAACAAATGAAAAGAATTCTATCAATATCGATTTTCTTCGAATATACATTTTTATTTTTCTTACATAAAAAAATATAGTATACAGTGATTGTAAAGATTAACTAATAGGTACATCTAAGTATAATGCAATAGGTACATCTAAGTATAATGGTTAACGGTATTCTTTACTTTCGGAAAGATATAAATTTTGAATCATGTTATCTAAATTTTTGGATTCGCTTTCTCTATTGTTATTAATATCGGTCTGGAAAAATAAGCAAGTGTACCCCGAGGGTAAAGTTACCGCTTTAGGCCTCCGACTTTTTAAAGCCTTTAAACTCTAGGCATAGGCCTATATATATTTCTATATATATTTATAGTTTTATGCTTCCTAGCTTTTAAGATACATAGAAGTATATGATATAACTCGTAATTACTTGTTTATATAAATGAAATAATAAATAAAAACTTCATCTAAAAAAATTCTATTATTAGAGGTGTTCATAAATATACATATTAAGGTATTCGAAAATATGAATGAAATTAATTACAAAATAAGAATATATAATTGTTACTTTGAAACATATATATAAATTTTACAAAAATTCAAAACATTTGGATACCTATTTTCGGATATCGGAATATATAAAACCATTATTCAAAACTCTAAATATCCGAAATTCCCATATCATATTTTCGCTTTAGACTTTCGAAAGACATGAGACGGCCTTGAAAATAAGTATGTTCAGAGCTATTCTCGAATTGATCACTATTACAATCTTCCAAATGATTCGAAGAAATCATATTGCTAAAAACACTACTCATGATATTACCGAGATTGAGTTGTACACAACCCGAATAAGGCTCTAGTACGGTCTATACGACAAGTTTAAGAGATAACATGCGAGTTGCTATTAAGAAGGTGGCTTTGGAAGATTTGAATCTTCTAGGCCAAGTTAACACTAAAACTGAAATCGACAAGCGAATCCGAAAATGCAACGTTGTTCCTTTGCTTTCCTGTGTTCTACTCCTAGGCGCGTCTAAGAAATTCAATAGTTTGTATTCCCCGATATATAACCCACAAAAGTGTAAATTTCATGATAACCAAGATCTTAAATTAGAAAATGGCAAGGAAAATAAACTACCTTTCGACCTTCAATCCAGATAAATCAATCTCTTTCATAAATATTGAAGACTGAGTTCTTCTACGGAACTGAAACCCAAGCTCTTGCGCTGTAATCAAGAAAGACACTTCTTCTAGTGATTCCGCTTCGTATGTGAGTTTATTGCTTCCTGATTATTCATCGGTGACTGGGATGCTAGTATGACATAAAGCCATCAGCCTGAGGAACATCATGATGTCCGAGACATCTGATCCATGAAGCCATATACTGTTCATGAATCAGGCATCTCTAAAATGGAACCCTCGTATACAAGTCCCGCCAAGATTTGTTGCAATCTTTTTTAATTCGGTAATTGGGTGAGATGAAATTTCCACCATCTATATGTTTTGACATGCGGTGAAATCGTCACCAAAATCTATTCTTTGAGAGGCAGCACCAACAATCTCCTCATCCACATTATCGCCATAAGAGATCTCATCTATCGAGCATTTTTTAAACTCCATCTGGTTGTAAGTTAAGGTCCCTATATTGTCAATCAGAACCATCTCTACGTGACCAACAGGTAAAAAAATGACTATTTCATCACACTTTTTATTACACATTTTTGAATAATGTGGAAAATATTTTGAATTTATTAACAAATATAAATGTGTAAAAAAATAGTTATATAAATAAGGATGAATAACTTTTGGAAAACCACACATATAATGTTTGCAAACAAAAATCATAACTTCACCACACTTTCAAGTGTGGATCACATTTTGTTACACTCATATTCTCCACACTCCTTATTTTTTGGAAGTGCGGGGAATATGGGTGTAACAAAATATGGTCCATAATTGAAAGTGTGGAGAAGTTATAATTTTTTCACAATAAAAGTGTCAACTTTTATTTGCAACTATTATATGTGTGGTTTTTCAAAATTTGTTCACACTTATTTATATAACTAACTTTTTACACATTTGTATTTGTTAATAAACTCAAAATATGAAGTCCGTGCCTCAACTGATTTCCCGGACATTTCATCAAAAAGGTGTTGGTCATGATCTATCATGAAAGTCTGAATGAGCTTAACTACTTCAATGGATACATATAGAGACACCGGGATCAAAAACCCATACAATACGAGTGCCCTAAAGAACTGAAGACACAAAGAGATAAATAGTCTATCTGGATCGAAAGACCCATCTTTAGATATTTCTATGCGAAGGTACCATGATTCTGTGGTGGTTGTTCTTGTTTTGTATATATGGCAGTTGTTGTTGAAGTGATTAGGCATATCAGAAGCATTATAACGAACTGTACGTAAATCACTTTATTCGTTCTGTCAATCCTGGTGCGTTTATCGTGGGATGTCATTGAATTCCGAGCCACTTTCGTGTCTCTCCCGGTAAATATGACCACCCCATAAACAAAACCAGTGTTTCGAAGTTTAGAGTCACGAAGAAGAATCTGAGAAGATGATATCGGATATGTAGAAGCGTCTCCCTCGTCTCCTAGCTCCAGGTTTCCGACAAAACTATATATGTTTGGATTCGGATCTTCACAGCTTATCTTACCATTAAAGTTACCGAACTTATCTTCGTCATCGAAACCCAACGTGCATTCCATGCAACGTTTGACCTTAAGATTGGTTTCGCCGTCTAAATTCATCGCCGCGATATAACAGATGCCGTCGTCGTAGCTTGACGACAACAAGAGAAGATCACTTGGAAAGTACTTGTCCTTTAGTACTTTCACCACATCCCCAACACGAATCCCCTTCCAGGCCCGATCATCCAAGATTCCACTAGCGGTATGGACTTTCGTTTTCCTAGAATCGACTTGCCTGTCTTAGATAAACCGGCGCCAATCTTCATAGCCCTCTTTAACCATACTTGTTCCCAATACGAATACTAGAGGGGGTATACAACTAAGGTCCAGAAACGGAGCTAAAGGAATAAGTGAGATCACCGCAACAACAAAAAAAGTTCCCCACCTTCCTAAACTTTGGAACAGTGATTTGGGAAGGAAGGTGACCACATTATATTTAATTGTGGAAAGGTGGTTATCAGGGTACTTATGGGGTTTAGTTTTGTGTTTCTGCAACTCGTTACAGAATACTACTCGAGTAAAGCCTGGGTGACCAAACAGTGACTGTTGATGAGTTGATGATCTTAAGCATGCAAATGTATATAAGTCACTCTATTTTAGTTTTTTTGTATATTGTTGGGGTGCCATTTTTCAGATAGGTCACTACAAAATATACATATAAAAAGTTTAGTTAATTGCTTCATGCAATTTATTTTTGTACATGAACACGGGCGGCTCAATCATCTCGAATGCCTAAGCGATGCTTTTATTCAGAAATTTCAGATACCTTAATTTATAATACTTCTATATGAAATTTCGGGTATTTAAAATTAAGAAGTAAATCGCCATTTATGTTTTAAATTCATATAATTAATATATTTAGGATTAATTTTTCGTAATTGTAGTCTTAAAAATTAAAAGATGAAAGTAAAAAGCCCAAAATTTTGATTATTTAAAATTTCTCGGTTAATTGGATCCTTTTATAATCATATACTTAATATATTTAGGTTTAATTTGTTATAATTCGTGGTCTTAAAAATTAAAAGAAGAAAATAAAAGCCTAAAACTTTGATTATTTAACATTTCTCGTCTAATTAGAGCCTTTTATAATCATATTTATATAGATAGCGGCAAAAAAACATGTGACTGATAAGGTCCTATAAAATTAAGGGCCTTTAATATTTGAGGGCCTAAATTCTTAGCTTTAATTGCCTTACCCTTGAGCCACCATTGTACATGCATAATCATGTAGTACTTGTTTTTACATGCATTGTTAGCTTTAATTGCCTTACCCTTGAGCCACCATTGTACATGCATAATCATGTAGTACTTGTTTTTACATGCATTGTAAATTTAATTTACAATGAAATATCACACTAATTATTTGTTTTGTTTTCAAATAACCAAACTCATGTTTCACATACGATGAATTTCATACTACAATACAATTTATTACTGCTAGTCTAAATGCGCAAAACCCTATTTGTAGTACTTGTTGGTCCAAAGTCGAAACAATAGAAACTGGTCTAATATTAGATGACCAACAAATTTATATCGGTGGGAAACATGACAAGTAAAAGAGTTTATTTGCGGGGCTACTATAACGACGCGTTTGTTTAATCATGGAGTTCGAAATGGGTATAAGATTATGTTTAAGAGTAAAAGAGAAATATTAGAGATAAAAAGGTGTGTTATTATTTGGGGTTGTTTGTTTTATATGTGAGTATAAAACTCAAGATTGTATGTATAATATTAAAATAACAAATAATCAGGGTTTATTTATAAAATAATAAATTATTCATTTGAAACAAAATTATGTATTATAAAAAAAATATTCATATAATGACAAAGTAGAAAAGAGAGCTAATATTAAATATATAAAGAACATGTAAGTGATACGTGAGACTCTAAGCTAGGCAAAAGAATGTGATTTTGTCTAACCTCTCATTTAAGGATCTGATCCCCAATTTCAAATCTTAAATACACGTACCAAAGAAATTAATTTACTTTCAACCAAACCCAATTAGTCTAACATCTCACACCAAACAAGCCTTAAATTTAACCTAATTGCAAAAACTTTACATTTAAATTTACCTTTTGATTTTTTACTGAAATTTTTTAACCCACTGATTTATTACTTAGTTTTAAAAACCAAATGGCTTAATGTATAACGAATGCATAAGATATAACTAAAGTCTTAACTAGAATGCTATTACCTTCTAAAGCATATTTAAAATATAATGTAGAATCAAAGAAAACTTGAATATTCTGTAATTAGTTATTGTATATTTTTTTGATCAAAGACCCATTTTAAAATTTGGGTTGGTTTAATATGTCCTCAATCTAAATCATAAAATAGTAAAATATCATATATATCTGACAAAATCTTTTAATGACATATATACTCATACCATGAATCAAGTTTGTCATATATATACCCATCTATACTCATTATAAAGAAGGGATCCCATATGTTGAAACTTGAATTTTTCTTATACAGCTTCTCCTGTAAGTTTCAACAATTAGCTAAATAAAGAAACTTTCAAATGTTAACAAAGTTGCTGGCATGTTTTAATTGGGACTATCTTTCTTTATACGATTTAACATTATCATATTTACAATTTTTTTATAAAACAGAAAACAAACCAGCATAATATACAAAACACATGCTTTCTCTCAAAATCTCTCTCATCTGCCACCGCACCGGACCTATCAACCACTTGGCTCTACTACCATCACCGCACTAAACCACACCGGAAACCAAGCCGCACCAAACCACACCGAAAACTATACATTACTATCATCCCAAATCTCTCAAAAAAAAAACCACCACCGAAATCTCCCTCTACCCTGACTCATCACACTGGCGCCCACAAAATCCATCATTGAAGCCACCACTCGAGAGACAACCACCACAGTTTCAAGACCACCAATGACCAACACTACTAATGGGTACAAGATTAAGGTTTATTTTGAGTTTTATAATATATCTATTACTATTAATTAATTTTTGAAGTTTTCTTTTTTAATTATGTGAATTTGTTTTTTAGATCTTTTTTTTTCAGTTTTTACCGGAAAAGCCACCGAGTCGCCAGAATAAGCGGTCGATCTCGCTTAGGCGTAGAATATCTTTTGTATATTTAAAGGTTTATTCATATATTTCAAGTTTGTACCTATTATAAATTTATCTACATTATTTCCCGAAGTGAGTTATATAACATATTTAGAGAACATATATTTCTTTTTCAGATATGGAATTAATGGTTGCCACCCACACGATTGTGTTTATGTAACATTTGTATGTGATTATCAGACTTGATTTGATATTGTCCTTGTAAATTATTAAATTGTTATTGAGTTTTTTTTACATATGTACAAATTTAATTAGTAGATGCGACTTCTTATAGTGTTTGTTTTTCTACAACCGGAAAACTGGGGCTACGACCTCCCTATGTCACCGACAAATTACGTAGTTATCTTTCTAACAGTACTTCTTTTCTCATGGACAATGATGAGTTGAGCATGAGGAGTGAAAGTTGAACAAGTGATGTTGATTAATTTTTCAAATCTTGGTTTTGTCTTGGGGTTTTTTTGAGTTTTTTTTGTAGTTGATGAGTATGGAGAAAGAAAATAAAAATTAGATTCGACAAGTTCTACAATAAAAACCAAAGTAGGTTTTTTTGCGTGTGTCGCGGGAGTAAGTTGATTAGGTAAGCAACAAGAACCATTCTGTTTGGATTTGTTGATGTTATGGTGGCTAGGGAACAGAAACCAGTATCAAAACTTTATTTATCGTTGCCTTTTTGATCTTTATTGAATGTTTGAGATTTATTTACACTATATATCTTTTTTATACAGCTCAAGGGAAATACCGGTTTACTAATATGTAGTAGTAGGCTGGCAACTGTGCGCTAACATTTTGCTCGAGACATGATTTTTTTTCACGTGGTGCAGGGCAACATGTCTTAAACATATATATGGCGGTTGCTGTTGCAGTTGAGAAGCAAATGATTTCAACGAAACCTACTTCACAGAATAAAGGTACAAATTTTTGTTCCTATAATTTGTGCATACTTTCTCAACTTTTAGTATTTTTGAAAAATTGGGAACTCTGGTCCATTGCAAGTGATTAGGAAAGTGACTGAAATCAATGTAACTGATTTTCAGAACGGTTTGTTTTGAATTGTGTGTCTAGGTGTGCATATTGCACAAAGATGTGCCCCACTGGCTCGAGCACGTGCCACAACTAAATCTATCATACATGTCCACCTCTTAACATACTAGATAATGCATTAGACAGACATGTTTACTACAACTAATGATGAAGTATTCAGGTACAATAATAAGGTGTCCATATCATACAACTCATCAACAGTAGGTGTGTTTGTTTAAGTTTATTAGCTTATTTGATTTCGGCATATACTTAATAAGCCACAATTTTTTTAGCTTATCTTGAGACTTATGAGTTTATGTTAGTATACTATATAATTATAATTTTAGATAAGCCGACAAGTCTTAAAATAAGCCGTCAATTTTAAACTATGAAATATAAACTGAAAAGCAAAAAAAGGTTGGGGTGTTTGTTGCTGCTTATATAGTGGTTATATGGTTTTATGTTGTTTATGGCCTAGCTTTTGTAGGTTCTCTTTTTGTGGCTTATTTCTTGCAGTCGATAAGTAATATGTATTTGCCGGATAATTGCAATAGCAAGAAATGATAACAACGGATGAAAAGAATGTTGATGATTATCTCGAGGTTTGTTCTTTTTTTACCTTGATCCCTATCCTCCACATCGTCTATAGTTTTCTGCTTGTATTGTATTCTTTTCTGCTTCACCCCTCCTCCACGATGTTAACTGCTTGTATTGTATTTTTTTTCCAGCTTGATCCCCCTCCTCCAAATCGTAATCCATTTTACAATCCTAACCTGATTAATTAAAATTTGTAGTTGTTACCGCGTTTAAGTAAGTTCCAAGTATCTTTTCAAATCATAAATTCAGAAAGTGATTATGATATATGTTTTTTTATTGCTGTATATCAAAATTATTGGTGTTTGGCAACACGTAGCAATGAAATTTTGGTTTGAACATGAAAAAGTCGTTGGATATTCAGACTTGTCATAATATGAAATTTCAATATTCACATGTTAGACTAAAGGAAACAATTGAAACTGCAATTTCATTTCGTCCTCATGTTGTACTAACGATTGATTTCAAGGGATTTTCTTTTCGTCTCTTAAAACAAGTAAAAGGTAATTATCTTACCAATTTTTTACATAGTTTTAACGTGTTTGAATATGAATGGGTCGATTTGGAATATTATTCCTTAACGGGTCAAATAGAAGAAAGTGGTATTAAAAAGTCGCGTCAAGTGTCATTTTAATGCATAAAATTTCTAGAACGCCTTGTGGAAACAATTAAGTACATGTATTAAGGGTATTTTGTATATAGTATTTACTACACACTATGTAATTAAAAATTAATTTACAAAACTTTGGACAAAAGGTTTTTTGGTCGATCTGACATGTTTGACACCATTAATCCTTAGGTTCTAATATACCCGTCAAAATTTTGTTATATATATTATTTATGGTGTAGGAACAGCGGGAATGATTTTTGCAGCAAGATACGGCCAACGAGAACCTAAAGCGCCATTACACTTCCATTATGAAGCACCTTATTTCTAGGCCTGGAAAGGGGGTGAAGCAAGACTTAAGGGGCTTTCTGAGTTTTTCGATTATGTCTTTGTGTATTCTTCCATTTGGAGAGGAAATATCTAGATCTCATGGAGTCGCTGCAACTTTTATGGGCCATCCTGTTCTTGAAGATTTACTTGACCTGAAAATGGTACTGCTTTTAAACGTTGTTAAGTTTATTCATTCTTGTATTTCCTGTAATGCTCAAAGGTAGATGGCGTAAATGAGGCGGGCTGGGTAACGGGTCAAAAGAAGCTCGAGTTGAAAGAGGTCTTATATACACTTACATGTAGTAATACAGTTTACAGAGCCAACAAAATCTGGGTAGGCAAATATAGAACATGTTTGTAAAGAACTAGAAAGTACTATAAAGTTATCGTTTTTCATAAAATGATTTAGGAGGGTTTAATTAAAAAATACTTTTGGCAACTTTAGACATTACTGGTTTTAGTTTCTACTATTTTTGTTTATTCACAAAGATGTCCAGTTAACGTAACCTAAACAGATCAAAACCGTAGGTATACAGTTACTAGGGCCAAAACATGTGAGGTTTTTCTACTCCTGAACCCTATTTATAAGGCGTTAAATAGTTGATCTAAGTCTTCATGTAAAAAAATATATGATGTTGAGTGCACTTTTATTCTATTTGGCATGTGAGATTGTATCCCTTTTAGCTATGGTTATATTATTTTTAGTTTTTTCTAGAAAGAAAACTATTGTTAGTATTATTGAACCATTTTAGATTTAAACATAACCCAAATTAGCCCCAATGATATGTAAACAGGTTAAAGTTACCATTACAATTGTAGTGTTACATTGCATATGTCAGCTAATTCTTGAATAATCCACACCTTGACTTTGATTTTGAATGTTTTATGTTCAGGAAAGGATACAATAGAAAGCGGATGCAAGGTGCATGGGAATGTTGATGCCTTCGGTAGAACATATGGAATTCCTTTAAGTGATACAAGGAAACCTTATTAAATCTTTTCATGTAGAATATGACTACATGCCATCAAAGTTGCCATCACAATCACCAAGTTATTACTTGTTTTTCATGAGAAGTAAAAATGGGGATACTGGGTTCTGATTTTGCTGGATTTATCCTAAAAGCAGATTCGTGAATCGATCTACATGTTAAGAATTCATCGAATCTTATGAACGTTTCCAATTTTATTTTAGCAAATTCACTTTCGTTTTGAAGAAACATTTACTACAAAATGAGTCATTTTGTTAATTATCTGCCGCTAGCCATTCCGCCGCTATGTGCGGGTATTCGCCTAGTTTAATCATAAAATCACTTAAAACGGATTTACATCATTCAAAACCTATTTTACCCCTAAGAAAGAATTTTGTTGATGTTATAGCTGATAGCCATTTTTAGTAGTTTGTTACACCCTAGTTAATTGTGTAAAAAGTTTAAATGGTTTGTGTAATTAAATTAGTGGCGAATTGTAAACGACTAAGCAAAAGTTAAATTGAAAACTTGTTTTTCTCTAAAAACTAAAAGACACATCTAGTCTTTTCATTTACTTTTGATCTAAAGGCTTAGATTAATTTAAGACTTGATTAATTAATCTTATTTTATTGTCCAAATATATAAGATTTGTATTTTTTTATTTTTCACACACACTTAATGTGTGTCTTTCACATGATATTTCTTTTTCTCTATCGACTCTAATAAGGCTAGATGGCGTGGTGAGTGGAAAACCCTCCGCCACCTCAGCGCCACATCAGTGTTTTCTCTCCACTCACTCAACCCACCTTTTAACCTTACTGGCGGTGAAAAACTCACCGTCACGTCATACCATATTTTTTTTCTTCTTAATTATTATTCAAAAATTAAAAACGTAAATGTAAACACTTATTATTCAAAAATTAAAACGATACAACGAAAATTGAAAGCGAAAAAAAGTACATCGAAATTTAAAAACGATACATAAATAAACAAAACCTAAAAAATGGTAAATTATATTTCGTCTTAATTTGAGCTCGTTGCCAATCCACATCAGCCCGTGCAGCCCCAGTCAAATGTTCTCTGCACATAAAAGTTGATGTCCTCATTTTGTTGCTTGGGTTTTGCTATTTTCAACTCTTCAGCACGAAGTTGCATCTCTTCTTTTTTAATCGCTAAGAAAACTTGTCGTTTTCTTTCTGCAATCCGATGGCACGCTCAGTTTACAACCCTAACTCGAATACCATCAACCTAGCAAAAGCATCGCTGTTTGTGTTGTTAGACGATGTCGATCATTTTCCTTTCCTCCCTCCGTCTCTCCCCATTGGTCGGGGAAGTTCCTCCACTTCTTTGTCATCGTCATCAGGAACAGTCCTATTAATAATAGCATATCCCCAGACGCTACATTTAACGAACCAGACCCGAAAGACTTGTATCTATTAGCCTTCGCTGCTTGCCTAGCTAAGAAAGCTGTGATTTCAACATCCCTCCATTTCGAACTGTCTTTCAAAATCTCCCAACAATGACGAAATTTGAACTTAGTACCAACTTCAACTTCATAGTCAAGAAGGGTCTTGTTAATGTAATCTTCATGGCTGAGCTAAGAATACAACAAAAGCTTGATTGATTAGTACTAGTTAGATAAGAAAAAAAAGTCTAAGGTTGGCCCAATACTTACAACCCAATCTACTCATGTTAAATTATCCGACCCCTTCTTCTACAGTTGGCCCAATATATACTACCCAATTGTTTGGACCGACAGGTTGGTGATGCAATTTTTCTCACTTTTTTTTTGAGTTTTATGTTTTTTGTTGTGTCTATGTGTTTTCATGTTAAAAAAAGAAATGCTACAACCACATAAACTTTACAAAATAAGTTTCATATAATAAGTTAACATAACACTTGTACCAATGTTCTTTTTTTTCACTATCTATCTTTTCTAAAAACAAATCATTTTGTGACACATCATTATGTGAAACTTATTTTATAAATTTTTTGTGATTCTAGTATTGCTCTAAAAAATGTTTTTTTTCGAAATATGAATTTTAAACATTGAATAATATAATTTGCGTAAATTATATCTTTAACTTTAACACATATTACGTTTGATGAATTCAAATTTCAAAAGTAAAATTTTTTGCCATTATAAACTATTATAAGACGGTTGTTTTGCATGGATATTCGTCTAGTATAAATAGGTGAGCATCAATACCGAAAATTCAAATCATAATAGAAAAATAAAATATACTACACGTCTACACCTATGAAAACCCAACGGGGAGGATTTTGATTTTTAAAATAACTGAATATTTAGGACAGTTTTTGGTTGTATGTATTACATTGAATGAAAAAATCACCCCGCCTCACGTTTATATATATTCGAAGATCTATAATAATCTTACATACTTAATTATCTAAACAAAATATTTTGCATGTCTTATGATTTCGCAGCAAAGTTTTTTAAATTGCTTATATAAGTTTTTTCGTAGTTTATTTGATTTTTTCAGATTGTTAGATATCGGTTTATAGCTAATAATTAGCAACGAACATTAGCTTCTGTTCAAAATTTAGAGACCACGTCAAAATACTAATTTTGCTAGAAAGAAATATGTTTTTTTAATGTTAAAAATATCACGGCTAGTTACCTGACACGTAATCATGGTGATCGGGTTACACTAACTTGTTTTTTGAACGACAAAAGTTTATTAAGAAAAGAAATAACAAGGAGCCAACAAAAAGCAATTACAACATATGTAACATTGAATTTTGCAACCACAACGCTTAGTTATATGAGAATTCTTTACTTCTATTAGAACACCACTCAAAAACAATAAAAATTATATCATAAAAGATGTTACTCCTTGTCATCTTCACTAACCTGTTTGTTAATCCTGATTCACCCACTTATGTGAAGCTATAACTAGACCTCTTATTTTATTACACCATCAAAATTTGAGAGCGCTACTTCATAACACAAAATGCAAGCCATTGAAAACAAATTTAAATGAGACGTTTGAAAATAAGTTATCATTCTACTATAATAAAATGTGAGAGTTTATAACAAGGTCCAAAACAGTTTTACAATGCTTAAGAATGTTTGAAACATTTGTCAAACGATAACAAAATGTATTGCCTTAACAATATTCTGCGCGAATCCATGCCAAAGCCAATAGCTTTAATACCTGAGATAAAACATGCTAAAAGATCAACAAAAAGATTGAGTAAATCCATAAGGTTATATAAATGAAATAATATAACACTAAGTATTTTCATTCATCGGATGACTATGTTGTACATAAATAGCCATTAAGTATATTATTACATAAGCTCGTGACATTGAACGTTGACGATTTGAATGACTCATCTTAACGCTCTTGCTCAACGTCGATACAGAAACACGACCGTCTGAACTGGGCGATAGCTAGTTGCCACAGACGAGGGTGTCAACAGCAATAGATCTATTACATATACAAGGGTTTACTAAAACGTAATTAACAATTCATGATTCACGGGGCTTTTAGTGGCAAGTGATACTTATGAAAATAATCTGTGTTCGCGACTAGCATACACTCGGGTCACTTATGTTCAATTTTGAAAACTAGCATGTATCCCTTTCGCGAGTTTAGTAAAACATTTAAAGTTGTAAAAGCGAGTCTATGAACTCACTTGATTCCATGAAGCGCGATGATACGAATGAACGCCGAAAGACCGAGGGAATACGTTTAAACCCGACCTAAAATAAAGAGGTACGTATTTGACTCGACTTGATAAAATAATGATGATTTAAATTATAAATTATATGTAATAGTAGTATATATATTGATTTAAGTTTAGACATTATACAGTTTTGTGTAAATCTATTAAGTCTTATAATTATTTAATCACTTTTCTAAGTGATAACACAAATAGTTAAATGCTTTTAACCGTAATATTCATTCAATTCTACTTCATTTAGGACTAATTAACATCTAATACTGCAAAGGATCGTATCTTTTGTGTTTTGCAGGTAAAATTGAGCAAGCAACGAAAAACAAAAGTAAAAGGTGAAATTTGACAACAAAAAGCGCCAAGCACAAGTTTTCAAAGGTGTCTATGGCATAGATGGTTTCCAGACCTCCCGACCTACGCCGTAGATAAATCGATGCAAGACTTTGCATTTTTGAAGGACCTACGTCGTAGGATCCAGATTTATTATACGTTGTAGCTCTTAAATATATGACAATATACGTTAGGCGACAATATCAAGGCCAACTAAAGAAAGTTTACCTACGACGTTGGAGTTTGTTCTCTCTACATTGTAGATCATGCGTAGCCATAAAAGAAATAACAATTAATTAATGCATATGGCGTAGGTTGTTGTACCCTTTACGCCGTAGGTAGATCGATTCATAGAAGGAAACTTAATATTTTGTCGCCACAACGTACACCATATATCATCTACATCGTAGGTGGTCCAAAAGTATTAATAGAGGGCATTTTCTCCATAATTTGAAATACACTTGTTTATTCAATACACATGTAGTATTTGGGTCAATTTTGGAGGGTTCTATAAGTATGATTCGACTAGCTTCCACTATTAGAGGATGGAATTTGTATTGTTGCTCCATTTGTCTTGATCATTCTATTCCAAGAAGTTTGTAAGATATTTATAATGTTTATGATCATTATCATTATGATTTCTTGCTGTGTTATTGCTATGAGTAGCTAAGCACTTAGGTGTTGTCCTAATTATGATATTGATATTGATGTTGTGATTGTTGATTAGTTTATATAAATAATTGTTTAAGATATCCTTATACATGTTACGAAACCCTTATAGTTTGGTAGTGTTTGGCTTATTCAAAGATTTCCATTGGATTATATGATGATTGTATAGGAATTGATTGTTGGTAACTTCAGATGGGATTTACTAGGAACATGTTGGCAATTGTTTTGCGTGTAAGGGTTTACCGATCATCGCCTTTAACAATTTATTTACTTAAAAAATGCAAGAAACCCAGTGGCAGGGTTTGAGTAATTAGGTCACAAGGGTAGTTGTATTTCAATCACTGTTGAATTTATACTTGGCTAGTCGTGAGGACAGTAGTTGTGATTTAGAAGACATAAGGAAAGGGCTATTGATAAAATGAACTAGACGATATTATGACCACTAAATAGCTAACCATAAACACTAGGTTATCATATATAATAATTTATATAATATGCTCCTTCACTTGAATTCCAACCTGTAATATTTAGGAGCCCAAGCCATGATTAACATGTGATTTGTATATCTCTTATGTTAATTTATATAGTATGTTGCTGCTTCACTTGAGTTCATTCATGTAATATTTAGGAGCGCAAGACATGTTTAACATGTCTTTGCATATCTCTTAAGTTAATTTAATACTCAGGTGAGCATTAATAACAACTAGATAACAATAAAGTAACTAGGCTACTATATTTCCCCTATCGATTATATCTGCAATTTTCATATTTTCTATTATTTTAGTTATCCTAGTTTTTCTTAGTTTTTAATTATTTATTATTATTATTATTATTATTATTATTATTATTTTTTTTTTAATTTATTTATTATTTCATTAAAATAATAGGATTTACAAAAAGTTAGTGGGAAGCCGAGAAACAATCTGAGCTCCCACTCCTTTAGCTATGACAAAACCAATCCTATTAAAAATATGTACAGCAGCGCGCGCCCCAACATCTTGAGTCATAGAGAATTTCCTGATCCGCTTGAGCAAAGCGACTGCATCCTCCTCTAATTCCCCTAAGGAAGAGAATGAAAAGGGGATAAACCCATATCCAATATCAGCACATTTAGCCTCATACTTAGTACGTTTACGTTGTGCCGCACCAATCACCGCACGACCCGGAACAAAATCAGCCATCCCAGTTTGTGTCAATGGCGAAGACCCAGTCAGATCCACACAGACATCAAGCCCCCTATCCCATGAATAAAGCAACATATCTGCTGGACGTAAGGGTTTGTCGCGCCCCCCATCCAACCCAATATCAACCTCCTTACCGACAGATATTCCTGACCTATAACAGATGTCAACAAGGGTGTCGCGCACCATGTTATGACGATGCTTGATACCAACAACACCCGCACATGATACAGCATGATCTCCATAAATATCTCCAGTAAACACCCTAGAACAAGCTGAACAAGGCTTTGAAACAGAAAAAAGAGGGACACCCAACCGATAACATAACACAGAACGGTAAGTCTTGCCGTTCATCGTCTGTCCCAACCCAGGAATCGGAACTGCCCTAAGCCAGTCAGAAGTGTGCTCCTCCATTTGAGATTTCCACAAAGCCAATTGTCGAGGAGATAAGGAAAAGGTGGATTCTACACTATTAGCAACCCGCGCGAAATATATATCTGCCAATTTCTTCATGAGTTTGGGGGCAGCGATCTCACTTGGATTACTCAAAAGGTCAGTCTCTATAGATGTGTTAAACACATGCAAAGCATCATCAAAATTAGGCCCAGGATCTACAATATCAGCATGTTGAAGAAGCTTAGTTTGTAAGCCAGCAGACTGCAATCGTGACGCTAAAAATGCATAATTCAAAACATCACCTGCACAATAAACACCAAGCCCCCCAAAAGCAAAGGGTAAGGAGGCAAGCCTCCATTGCCAATCGCCAAACCCTGGTCCAGAAGCAGTGACAATACGCTCTAAAGCAGAACGAAGGGCTACATCAAAAGAATGTTGAGCATGCTCAAAGAAACGTGGAGGGCATGTGCGCATAGCAAAGTAAAGCTTAGAAATACCCGTACATGCACGAAGAAGCAACAACTCACATTGAGGATCATTAATCTTGGCAACAGCCTCCATAAGCCCAATGGTTTTGGATACTCTCTTGTTTACAAGGTCACAGCCAAAATTGAAATCCACACTAGCAGGACCACCTAATAATTTAACACCATTAAGGGGCCGAGAAATGTTAGGCGGGAAAATACCTTCAAACCTGCTTCTAGGGTCTTCCTTAGGCCAAAAAACCTCGGTTTTATCAACGTTGAGATGCAAACCACAACGAGGACCATCCTGCATAATTAACTCAAGAACCTTCCGCACATCCAAAGTATCCCCAACAATAGTCCCATCATCTAGATACCAAGCATGTAGATAAAGGCTAAAGGAGTCTCTAATCTTGCAAATCAAAGGATGTAATACTAAGGAAAAAAGTAGGGGGCCAAGAGGATCACCCTGTTGCACCCCTTGGCAAGACAATAAAGTGTGTTCCCCATAATAAAGTCTAGCTGGATTAGAGTAACAGAATTCAACCCAACGCGAGATAGAGGGGCAATTAATACGAACTACTTGTAACATAACCTCTCGATCTACCAAATTAAATGCATTTTTAAAATCAACTAACAACATCGAAAGACCAACCTCATCTCCACGACACTCGATCAGACGGTTCACAGCATGAAGTATAGCCTCACCTCCTCCCGAAACCCCAACCCCAAACTGTAGGCCGTCAAAATACCCATCCAAGGAATGACCTATCATAACAGCACAAACCTTGGAGACCAAACGCCTCCAAATAGTCCCAACAGCTATAGGACGAATGCCGCCACCTGGCTTAACCAACGGCGTGAGAGGAGCACTAACAACATATTCACCCAACACCTTGGGACATTTCCCGCCTAGAAAAAGATTCACCACTTGGGTGATAGAAGAGAGTAACTCATCTGAAATGGCGACAGCAGCTCCACTTAAGCAGTCCATAAGGTGTTGGGCACGCAACCCATCCCGTCCACAAGAAGTACCTCGAGGAAAACTCTTAATCCTGTCAAGAACCAGAGATGAAGATGCAATGAGGTGATGCTGATCAATCGGTCCAAGTGGCAAGGTGGGAGCAGGCTTGAATGGGTGTTTGATCTTTAAGTCCTCGAGAGTAGCATCATTATAAGGAGCAACACCAGAAGAGGAAAGAACTCTAACAGCTGCAGTATAATGTCCATCACAAATCTTCCTCTTACATTGTTTGATATTTCGCTCATCCAAATCAACGTCTCCCTCATCAACATCTAACAATGGATGTGAGGATTCGGCCAAGGTCTCCCTTACAAGCTGTTGACTACCACCTGGTAAGGTCCAAGATCGAATGGAATTGCTGATACTCTCTTCTTGGCGTTGGCGCCTAATAGCAGACTTGCACTCAAGATTACTCCTCGGGCAAAATGTTTTAAGAACGCAAAGAGGCAGGGTTATTAGACTAATCCAGCAAGAGATATCATCAGGCTTGGAAATCACTTTATCAAGAGCTCCCTTCAAGACCCGAGAAAATTCCAAACGACATTTGGGAGGGATGGTTTTCACAGTACGCAACCCTTTTGAAAACAAACTATCAAGAAGAGCCAAAGTAAAACCACCATGTTTTCCATGAACCAAATCGTCTACATGATCAAGTTGTTCGTGACAAGAAGGAACTTGTGGCTTGGTAAGGTCATAAAGCACAAATTGAACGACACCATCACCACTATCAGGAGGTGACACAAAAGAACCCTTCTCATGTCGAATATTATTATTATTATTATTATTATTATTATTATTATTATTATTATTTGACAATATTCAAACTAAAACTGATTCACTATAACTCCTTTGGATGGCCTCAAATTAACAAACCAATACTTCACACGACCAGGTTCTCTTCCTATTAGTGCGTTTTTGGTAGATCGAGATTTATAAATTAAAACTTGATAAAAAATATTTTGAAATAAAATACCCATCAAGCTTTTGGCACCGCTGCTAGGTAGCTAATATCTTTCTAGTCTGATTTAAGTATACCTTAGGCAACATGGAGTATCAAGTTGATATGGAGAGAAGGTTATGGGTTGAAATGAGGGAAAGGAGAAGCCTAACACAACATAACAACCTTATGCACCAGAATAGGTTTCCTTTGGTTATCATGATTATGTGGAAAACACATATTATGTGGCATCAAAACTAATATCACAGGCAATCTAAGGTAAAAATTGGTAATGGAAGATGAAGTTAGCATGTTTGAAGAAACTAGTGATGTTTATAAAATTGAGAAAGATTTGGGAGACATATTCTATGAATTATAGGATATGAGCTTCGTGAAACCACAACAAGGTGAAGACCTTAGAAGAATACGCTTAGGATTTCGACGAAGTTTTGCGTGATCTCGTTGGCAAGGATTTAGAAATCACTCGAAGAGACACAATAATTAAGGAGCCAAAAACCTTAGAAGAATGCGCTCAAATGTTCGACGATATCTTTGGCAAAGATGTAGAAGTCATCCGCATGGAAAAGAAAAGTGAGTAGTCAAAGACTCTGAAAGAATATGATCAAGAGTTCGATGAAGTATCTGGTGATTTAATCGGAAAGGATGTAGTTATTACCCACAATAAAAAAGTTTAGGAACATAAAACACTAGAAGAATATGCCATGGAGTTCGAAGAAGTTTTGGGGATTTAATTGGGAAAAAAGGTAGATGCTTCCAGCGAAAAAACGTTTTAGAGATGCTTGAACCAGTTAAAGAAAAAGTAACCGTACATACTCCTTAGCATTACTTTGAAGAGCTCCCTAGCAATTCAGTTGATGAATAAATCTCCATTGTTAAGGATATAGTTTCTGACATACATGAAAAATAGTATATGCGTCATAATGAGAAGGGATGAAAACTTAGATTTATGGGAAACTAATTACAAGTATGAATCTTAGTTAGAATCAACTTATACAATATCTACAGACAAAGAATATAAAAATGATTTGTTATCTATTGATCCTGAACTCTTCCATTATGATTTGGAAACCTAAGAGTTTCATCATTTACTTGCTATTGATGTCGACATGTTCCATCATGAGATTTTCGTTAATGAATCATGGGATGAGGTAATGCATAGGCGATATCAAATCGATCAAGGAGAACCATGGGATGTGCAGGGACCAGGATTCCTGGTTGAATTCTAGAAAGTACATTGGTGTGACCCAATGCTTGTTATATCTCGGAAAGAGCGAGAGAGTGGACTTCGTGCAATCCCCAAATACAGTTATGCGATAGAGGAGGAACATCTGAATGAAGGGATACGTAGACTTGTAACAATGATAGTCAAATAGTGGATCTTCCATGGAAAGATGTGTATTTTGATGATTGGATAAAAATTATTTGTGGGAAGATTGACTACTTAACTAAATAAAGTATTTGGAAAGATATGTGGAATAAAAACTTCTATCAGGATGATACCTCGAAAGAAGTTGATAACGACGTGATAGAAGATGATATTGGAGAAGGAATCGATTATGGATATGAGAGATAGGAAGCAACCTGCCAAGTTATTCGATGATTTTTAGAATTAAACGTGTAGAATGGAGATTCCGAGGATGAAGATGATCTCTTATGAATAGAAGATTATCATCAATATCATGATAATGGGGGATTCATTAATGAGGATGCCGATTGATTTAAGCAAAGAATGAGTAAGTTATTAGGGATACGATAACACCAACCTCCGCCCATAATAATTGAAAAGTTTAAAATCACTAGGTACACTATTGGTAAGGAAAAGAAGTATGTGAAAGTACGAGTTAAAGGGGTTGAAGAGATGAAAAAAAGAGTGTCAAATGTATCCATGTTGAGAGATAGGCTAATGGATTGAATGGACCCCACAGGAGGTGTGTGAAGAACAAAATGATATTGCCCTGAGTCTAATAGTTAATTATTTTCTAATAGTTAATTATTTTTATGTAGATTTTGTGTTTTTTTATGTTGTTGATAGGAATTTGGAGCAAGGAGAATGATGGTTTCATCGCGTTAAGCCATAATTTGTTAAAAGAAAACCGATTCTCAATCATGTCTAAACCATATGTGATTTATCGTGTACAACATAGTTGACGTCAGCCTTTCAAGAATTTTGAATCTTTTTACAATCTGCGACGTAAACACTTTCTTGTCTACGTCGTAGGTACCTTCAGTAGGAAATTAATTTTTACTAATTCTAAAACATTTCATAAAACCATGTATTAGTTTTAAACGAACTTTGTGGGTGTGTTACTTGTAAGCCCTCACGAGAAAAAACTCGTCCACATTGAAAACTTAGTGGTTTAACGGCTTGTTGCATATGCTAAATGCATCCGTGATTTCTATGAAAGCGAGTTAGGTTTTTGTGTGTTTTTTTGTTTTCTATGTTGTACAAGTTATGCATTTGGAGTTGAAGGCAAATTTCAGGGACAATATTTCTTTGAAGGTTCGATGAAGAAAGTCAACTTTGCAACTCAAATTTCTTATTCATTCATGGAGCAATGCTTAACAAAGTTTTATGTGATAATTCTACTCATTTTCATATAATTAATGACCTTAGTGTACAATAGGGACATTGTAAAAAACTAGTGGGAGGATGGGAGTAGAATTACCGCTTGAGTAACTTGTTTTCTATTTATTAAGTCTATTTTGAAAACTTTATGTCAATTTTAGGCATATATAAAAAACATTCTAGGTGTCATGCATGTGATGCTCATGCACTGACCTTCGAATTGTACCCATTAGTGAAAAGGTTTTGTTATATTAGTGCTTGTATGAAGTATCGTAATCCCGAGGCACTTGAATCCTTCAGGGTGTCTTAATTATAGAAATGATTTTGACATGTTTTTCATGCTAAATTAGAAGAGATCTATGTCGTGCACAAATTAAACCCTTATTATATTGGTAAGGTTAGCATATTCCATTTTCTTGATTATACAAATCCACCAAAATATGAGTGTACATGTAGTATTGTGGATGTTAGAACTTGACTTGTATCATCATTTCGAGACCGAATTAGGCGATAGGGATGGCAACCACCTTAGGATTACAACCAAATCACCTTTATATGTTTGTTGTGTTTATCGACTTGTTACACTGACATATCGAACTCCCGTGTTTAAAAATGATTACACTCATTTTAAGTGCATGCCACTAGTATAACATGTAGAAACCATTTCTTTAGGATAAAACCATGTGTATTCGTTACAACTTTACACCAAGTATGCCCTTTGTTGAATGAGTTATTGGCTACTAGACAACCATAAGTTTTTGAAGATTGGTTCGTAATTTATGCTTATTAGATATATCCTTATGATCTTAGAAGACCCTCCCAAATATTATCATTATTCATTCCAAGTGGAGGGATATACGTTTATTATTATGATTAAAAAACGTGCTTATTTTTTTGAAATAATTTAAGGTGGTGTATTATAAACCAACAAAGTTTTGAAGAATAGGTGTTAAAAATCCATAATTACTGAAGTTCTACTTCTCGTACTTTAAAACTCAAACTCATGGAGGAGTGATAGTGACTCGTGATAACATGTCCTAGATTACCTGTTTCGAGCTTCTATATTTACAACAATTTTGTTGCATCTTTAGGAATTATCATTCCTTTATTTAACTGAAAGTGGCTATGACCTTTAGCTTTTAACAGGTAAGGATAGGGCAGTTGCATGTGTCTCTTTAATCTTTTTGACTGAGCATGTGTAATTGATGCTTATTTTATTTTAAAATATTTTTATATCTATTTAAGTTTATAAAACTCTTTCTACCTACAATGTACTAAGAAACAGAAAACCTGGTCGTGTAGAGTATTGGAATGATAAATATGAGGTCGTCCAAAGAGCTAAGTGTGAATTTGTTTTAATTTGAAATGTCACAAGAATAATAATAATTGAAATTAAGAACATAAATAAATACTGAAAAATAAATAGCAAGATAGATCGATAGAGAAAATGAGCTGGCCTAACTACTCTAGTTGTAATTAAAGTTATCTAGGTATTAATGACTTATGAGATATGCTATGTGCATGTTAAACATGACTTAGAATCCTAACCATTATAGGTAGGAACTCAAGTTAAGAATTATAATGCATAAGTTACTAATAACCTAGTGTTTTATGTTTAACTATTTAGTGCTCATAAACTCAACAAGCCTATTTGTTCAATGGCCCTTGCCCTAAGTCTTCTAAATCAACTACCGCTTTTGTGACTAGCCAAGCAATATGACCTAAATATTCAAACCATCCACACGGCTTCTTGCATTTTTTAAATAAACAACTAAGAAAAGGCGATGATCGGTCAACCCCATACACTAAGGATTGTTGCCAACCTGTCCCTCGTAAATTCCTTCCCGAAATTACCAACGGTGAATTCTGATACATCTCGTATAGGCGAAGGGGATCTTGTAAAAAGCCAATACTATCAAAACACAAAGGTTGCATAACAAGCAAATGGATATACTAAAGAATCAAAGCATAAACTAAACAATAATCACGACATCAGTAATAATATCATAACTAGGCCAGCACCAGGGTACTTAGCTAGGCTGAGAAGGTTCTTTTAATATTTGTATGTTTTATAAAAGCAACTAAAATATCAGGGTACAAGAAGGGGTTTAACTAACACTCTAGTTAAACCTAAAATAATGTTGTAGAATTTCACTAAGTAAATAAAATGTGTTTATCTAATCATGCACTACTTATGACGATGTTTTCTTAATGTGTTTGTTACCCGTACATCTTGTCGACTAACTATGTAAGTGTTGGGTTTCTGTTTGTATTAGTTGCAAGTCATATGTGAAACAAGTAGTCCCTCACATAGTGGTATGGAAAAATTTAATAGTTCATACCCATCGGGAATACATCCTTACAATCATCTACGCATTAACTCGTGTATATAGAGCCATAGACAAATGCTAGATCTACTTGTTAAAGCATGTATTAACAAACACTTAAATGTATCCGCCACGTCTAAGCAACGTGATTTCCATGAAATTGAAGATTGGGTCAAGGGAGTTCATATAAAAACCCAGTATTTTTATCTGTGTATTATGTATATTATTATTGTTAGATAAATAATACTTTATTTTCAAGGTAATTTTTTTTATTTTCTTGTATCAATTATATGGTATATCTTACATAGCAAGGTAAACAAAATCACACAACTCACATTACAACTTTATTTGTGTTTATGTAAAATGAAGACCTTATATATATCAAGTCTAAGTTCTAAAACAGTACATTATGAATAAGAACATCTCAAATATAACTAGATGCCATAAATCCTTAAGAAACCCAATAAATCACTTGCAAACCCTAATTTCATACAGTATAATTACACAACACTAATGAATAAGATATCAAGCTTTAAGCAATAAGTAATATTTCATTCTAAATCCCTAAGTACAAATCTTAAAACACAAGGTACAAATCACTTAGGCATAGTAACAAAAAATAACCATATTACCCACTTAACTTAGAATCAATGCATAATCATTTCGGAAAAGTGTACAAACCTCATTAGCATTATATTTAGGTTATAATATCATTTTAAGACAAGGTATAACACCCCTAATGCATAATGTATGTTGGGAATTATTTGTTAAGTGTCAAGTACCGTCAGTGTATTTTAAGTACTGTTAGTGTTATGTAAGTACCGTTAGTGTTAACACGGTACATAGTAAGTACTGCTACTTATAAAGTAAGTACTGCTATACTGATTAGGACGAATATATCTTTGTTTAAGATATGTCATAGTTATAGTTAGAGTATATCTTATGTGATATACTTAAATAGTTAGAATATTGATAATATATCGTCTTTGATATAGTTATCTTTATAGAATATTCTAAGGTTTCTAGGGTTCCTTACTCTATAAAAGAAACATAGGTACAATGTCTTTCATGTACCTCATTCAAGTCGATTAATAAGAGAATCAAATAGTTAAAAGTAATTTTGTTCTTCTGTGCTTTATAAGTTAGATTCCGCATAACTTATTTAGTGTTAGTAAGAGTGCTCAAAGTGTTTTAGTTTGATTACAAACTACTATACTAATTCCTAACAGAATATAGATCTAATCAAATGGATCAAAAAGTGGTATCAGAGCTTTTTGAGAAACTCTGAAAAAGAAGAACACAACCCCAAACACTCCACACACTCCAAAACTCAATGTCTCAACCAGATGGTGATGATGCTCACTTGGATGATGTTCAGAACCCTGATCCTATACCACAAGGATAACCACAAGTTGTGCATCCTGCACTAGTACAAGGTGTTCAAGCCGTGAATGCAGTAGCTACCTCTACAACAACACCTTTTCATACTTTATCTGCTGTTAAACTCCCAGTTCTCAAAGGTGACAATTATGAGACATGGGCTATGCAGATGGAACATTACTTGAATCATACAGATTACACTGTGTGACAAGTTATCAAGAATGGGAACACATCAAAGAAGCTACACTGGTTGCCAGACGGTACATGCTATGCTCTACCTGCTGTGACTGCTGAGGAGGTACAAGTAGAGATCAGAGAGAGAAAAGCCAGAACTGCTTTGGCTATGGCTCTTTCTGAAGACATCCTACCAAGTTTTCATCATTATAAGGATGCTAAAGCTATGTGGGATGCTATAAAACTTAGATTTGGGGGTAGTGACAAATCTAAGAAGATAACGAAGATTGTTCTTAAGCAAGAATTTGATAACTTCTCAATTACCAGTATAGAGGGGATACATGGTGGCTATGGAAGTTCAGTAAGATGATTATTCAATTGGCAATTTATGTACAAGTAATTCGTAATGAAGAAGCTAATTTAAAATTCTTAAGAAGTGTTCCACCAGAGTGGAAAACAATGGCTATTCACTTCATCACAAGAGATGATCTAGAAACAATTCCTTTTGATCATCTCTACAACAATCTTAGAGCATACGAGATGGATGTGAAAGGCACTGAAGTAAAGGCAGCAACTACTACAAAGTCTAACTTGGCTTTTGTGTCAGATGGAAACAAAGGTACTTATTTTCATAATACCACTAGTGGATCTAGCAGCGGTACATACTTCACAAATACCGCTGGAGGACTTACAAGCAGTACTTACCCATAAAGTATTGAAGGAAACCCTATAGTCTCTCAAAATCCAGATGGAAGGTCTTCACCATTGTTTAGTGACAATGATGCCTTCTCATTCTTCGCTGGACAAGACAACAGGCCAAGATTAACACTCAATGACTTGTTCCAAATGGATGATGCTGATGTTGAAGAGATGGATCTTAAATGGCAAGCTGCTATGGTGTTAGTAAGATCTAATAGGTTCTTCAAGAAGACTGGAAGAAAAATGACTGTTGATCCCAATGAGCCATTATGATATAACAAGTCCAAAGTTGAATGCTATAACTGTGGAAGGAATAGACACTTTGCAAGAGAATGCTCTAGAGACAAAGCTGAGAGTAGCAGTCAGAAGTCTAAGCACAGCTATTGAACTAGTCCAAGAATAACTGAAAGCTTTCCAAAAGGAAATAGCAGGAGTCCTAAAGGAACCAAAGCATTGGTAACTGTAGAGGGAGTGGTGAACTGGGCTGAAGATGAAGAAGAAGAAGAGCTTGGTTTAATGGCTCTTTCACATGAAGATACTGATGTACATCCTTGTTCTAAAGACTGTGTTCTTAAATTTAATAGACTAAAAGTAGAACTAGAGGAACAATATCAAAAGGTTAACACATGCACTGTAGAATTAAATGCTTTTAAACAGGGTGCTGTTAGATTAGAAGAAAATATAGTTTTGTATAAAAAGTCTCAACAAAACTATGAAGAGAAAATAAGAATTTTAACTCTTCAAATGAGGGAAAAAGATGTGGAAATAAAAGCTTTTGAAAGATAACTGTTAAACATATCAACAGAAAATGAAGCTTTAAAAGCCAGTCTTTATAATGAAAGGGAAGTGATTAATCATTGGCAAAAATCCTCTAAAGGATTGGGAAAATTGATTAATTCACAAATGAGGTATTATGATAAATCATGCCTAGGATATATTGAGGACCAACCTGGGATAACTTTAACTAACAAGGACTTATCAAAAGGGATTTTTGATAGTTCTAGTGAGGTAGATGACACACCTAAAAATGATAGATATGCTGAAGGAATGAAGGCAGTTCCTCCACCACTATCAGGAATTTTCATGCCCCCTAGTAATGATACAAGTATAGAGTTAGAAGAACCAAAGGTTAAAAATACCTTAAACTCTAGTACTTTGTCCCAAGAAAAGACTGTTGTGACCAAAAACATTGTTTATCCACCTTTAATGAACAACTTCGTTTCTGAAGAATCTAAGACTAGTTCTGCTCCCAAGCAGGTAAAAACTCCTAGCAAGATTTTGGAAAACAATGTAAAACATAATAAAGCCAAAAGGGGTGGGCTAGGTTTTGAGAAAGTTAAGTCAAAACAAACTTTTGGGTCTTCTTTAAGAAGAAAAGGATGTTATGTTTGTGGTAGTCTAAGTCACTTTTTCAAAGATTGTACTCTACATGAAGATAAGATTGTGAAACAAAAGACTGCATAAAATGTCATGAAAAACAGTAATGGGAAAAATGCACAGGTTAATAGGAATCAGAAACTTAAGAATGAAAAACCTAAGTTTGATCACTCAAGGGTAGCCAAACAGATTAAATATAACCTTGCCAAAAGTTTTGTTCCTAGGGCAGTACTTATGAAACAAGGTCTAGTACCTTTAAAGTCTGGTAAATCAAGTACCAGCAAGTCTAGACCTGCAAGTACTGCTAGACCAAACTTAAGTACTGTTGGTTTAAAGTCTGTAAAACCAAAGTTCTCAAAGACTCCTAAGAAGGTTTTTGAAAAAGTTAAAACACCTAGAAGTAAGGATAAAAACAAACCAGTACAAATGTGGGTTCCTAAAAGAGATAAATCATGTGTTAAAGCAAGTACCGCTAAAGCAGTACTTAAGGAAAAGAAGTCTGAGCACATAGAGTCACCATATGTCTTTGACTACATAAATGAAACCATGAAGTATAAGATCAAAAGTAACATTACTGGGAATGCTTCAGAACAAACTCTTAAATGTGTAGGTCCCACAAGATTCGAGCCAAATGTTGCTTGGGTCCCTGTTAAAAACTAATGAGTTTTATTTGTGTGCAGAGGCATCTAATTGATGAATCGAAGGATAAAGGTATAGTAGATAATGGATGCTCAAGACACATGACAGGAAACAAAGATTTTCTTGCTGAATTTGAAGAATTTAGAGGAGGCCCAGTAGCCTTTGGAGGTAGCAAAGGTAGAATCACTGGCAAAGGGAAAATCAACACAGGAAAGTTGGAATTTGAAGATGTGTTCTTTGTAAAAGAATTGAGTGAGTTCAATCTTTTTTCTGTATCACAAATGTGTGATAAGAAGAACAAGGTGCTGTTCACAGACAAAGATTGCTTGGTGCTGTCTAAAGACTTTGAGATGCCTAAGGAATCTCAAATACTGCTTAAAGTACCCAGGCAAGAAAATATGTACACCTTTAATCTTCATACTATTACTCCAACAGGTGGTATTACATGTTTGCTAGCTAAGGCTTCTTTTGATGAGTCTAATTTATGGCATAGAAGGTTAGGTCATGTGAATTTCAAGAATCTTAATAGATTAGTGAATAGGAATTTGGTTAGAGGTTTACCTAACAAATCTTTTCAAAATGATTTCACATGTGCTTCTTGTCAAAAAGGTAAACAACATAGAGCCTCTTGTAAGACCAAGACTGTCAACACTGTGACAAAACCTTTGCAGCTTTTGCATATGGATTTGTTTGGTCCAGTTTCTATAAGAAGCATTAGTCATAAGACCTTTTGTCTAGTCATAACTGATGATTATAGTAGATTCAGTTGGGTTTTCTTTTTATCTCTTAAAAGTGAAACAAATGAATTACTTAAGGATTTTATCACTTTAGTTGAAAAGCAGTTCACTAAACAGGTTTTAATCTAGGACTGATAATGGGACATAATTCAAGAATGCTGAATTTGATGAATTCTGTAGGTCTAAAGGAATTAAGAGACAATTTAGTAATCCTAGGACTCCACAACAAAATGGAGTAGCTGAAAGGAAGAATAGGACACTGATTGAGGCTGCTAGAACTATGTTGGCTGATTCTCTTTTGCCAAATACCTTTTGGACAGAAGCAATCAACACTGCATGTTATGTGTTAAATAGAGTCTTAGTAACCAAGCCTCAAAACAAAACACCTTATGAACTTTTGACTGGTGTGAAGCCTACCATAAGTCATTTAAGACCTTTTGGGTGTCATGTGTCTATACTAAATACTCTTGATTATTTGGGAAAGTTTGATGGAAAGTCCGATTCAGGATATCTTGTAGGATATTCAGTGCAAAGTAAAGCATATAGGGTTTATAATTTGGCATCTAAGAAGGTTGAAGAAAATGCTCATGTTAATTTCTTAGAAAATAAACCCAATGTCCCAGAATAGGTTATGCTTGGATGTTTGATTTATATTATCTTACTAACTCCATGGATTACTATTCTTTGCAAAAGGATTGTCAAACTAACAATGCAGGTGAGGAGTCAAGTGCAACTAATGCAGGTACTCAAGAAAATGTTTCTTCATCAGATGATGATGTTCATATCTATGTGCCCAATATGCCTACTGTTACTCCCATGTCGGCTACTCCCAAGAAACAAACCATGCCATCAAAAGATGATCAAGCCTTCCAAGAGCTTTAGAGGATTCAAGATCATGAAAATACTGTTACATCTGCTAATAAGTATTCAGGAGAATAATCTTTTGAGTCACAACACTCAGCAGTACATACTACACCTAGCGGTACTTCATCTGCAAGTACTGCTAAGTCAAAATCTGCCAAATCTGTTGACTCACTAGAAGAGATTTTACAAGCTATGGACGATGAAGACTTATATGCTAGTCCAGTTGAAGGAATCTTCTCTAAAGCTTCCTATGATGAGCAGGGTGTAGTAACTGATTTCAGTAATTTGGAAACAAAAATTCCAGTCAGTTATATTCCCACTCATAAAGTCAACAACAACCATCCTACTACATAGATCATTGGAGATCCCAAATATGATGTACAAACCAGAAGACAAGTTCAAACCAATATTGAAACTCATGCACTTGTGAGTTATGTCAAACAACAGCAGAGAACATGTAGAAACTAGAAGGGGGGGGGGGGGGGTGGGGGGTGGGGGGTTGAATAGTTTCTTATATTTACTTGTTAAAATATGGTTTCCAAAAATCCTTTTTCAAAAACTTAGGCTTGAGGAAATATGTGAAATCTTCTTATGCACAATATGAACAATGATAGTGTAACTAAACTAAGGCTAACAAAAATATATCCACAAATAATAAAGAATGATAGTGTAGCTAATCTATTACTAACACATGTATATGCATAAAGAATAAAGAATGTAAAGAGTTAAGGGTAAAGAAAGATCAAACCGAACACCAAGGATTTATAGTGGTTCGACAACGAAGCTCACTCCTCGTTCCTACTCTACTCCTCGAGTACTCCTTACTCGAGAGTTCACTACACAACAAGCTCCTTATGGTGGAGAAAACCGTACACGTCGCTTAACCAATTTCTGACTCTAAGCTAAAAGTCGAGCCCTAATCGTAGCTAGGACCAATCTACACAACTATACTTAGTACATACACAACTTCCAAATAGACACAACTACTTGGATCTTCACAACCATGACACAACTACAAGTGTATAAAATTAGATCTTCAATGGATCTTTGGTGGTGGACTCAACACTTCACTAGGATAGTGTTCTTCTCTTTGCACTTGGAGAGGAAGGGATGGAAGAACAAGATTCACTTCTTAAACAAGTAATAATCAAACAAATGATCAAAGATTTGAGTGATTAAAGAAGGGGTTTGAATCTAGAAATAAATGTGCAAAAGAGGTAAGGTGAAAAGCTGAGAATGGTCCACTATTTATAGGACAAAGGAGCCAACAACTATATCTGCCCGCGGTACCTTATCATAGCCCGCGGTACCTTATCGATAAGGTACCGCCGGACTAGACTCCGCTCCTTTTTGTCCTTTAGTGGTGGAGGTCTTATCTGGGTATAAAAAATATCCTGAAAGGATATTCTTAGCCAAATAAGAATATGCCATTTTCAAATTTCAAATAATTAATTTAATAAAACATTTTCTTAAAAATAAAGTTTAATAAAAACTTGTTACATTTAATAAAAAGTGAGTTTTAAGAAAAGATTAAATCACTTGATCACTTGATTAAGGTTAGTACTTGTTTATCCATACCTTAAGTGAAAATGGGTAAAATGAAAAATACTTGAACTCAAGAATTCGTTTTTCGTTGTTTTCGTAAATGCTTGTTTTTACATATTGTCGTAATCAAAACTAAGCCAGACCGAAAAATGCAAGTAAAGTTTTTAGACATTATTGCATTAACAATCTCCCCTTTTTTGATTCCGACAATACATAAACTCAATCACACAAAAACAAGATTTTCGAAGACGAGTTTATTCATTTCTCCCCCTTTGTCGAAGCAAAAAGGTTGCGTAAGCCGGTGTTGAAGAAACGGAATTTGCAAAGACTCCCCCTTGGTGCTTACTCCCCCTAGCTTGGGGCATCGAGGAATCGAGATATGGTGACAAGATACATAGAAGGGTTAGTTGAACAAAAGAAACAACCAACAATATATAGCAATAGGTCACATAAAAAAATTAAAAGAGAAGAAAACACAAAGACAAAGATCCAAGATAGGTTACTAAAAGAACATCATACAAAGAAGTATGGAAAAAGAAACAAGCCAAAAGCATAAATCTAATCCTAGTTATTCTAGAATTCTAAGATTTGCTTGAATTTGGTGTCTTATGGATAAGCAACCAATGCTTATATGAAAGACAAGGTAATAGCGGAGGGTGGTAGTGGTGGCTTGTTGGAATTCTCATAATCAAAGTGAAGAGGAGGCTTGATTAAGAGACTCTTGATGTAGCTCAACTCCTCATAGATGTGTGCCATAGCAAGATGTTGATATTGACAACAATGACAATATGTTCCATGGTGCATGACATTATCATGAGAAGGAGGAAGAACACTAAAGGGTGGTGATGGAAGAAAAGAAGTTCCACAATCAACATTCTTGGTAGGAGAAATGTGATTAAGAGTGTTCTTGGGTGGGTTTGGATTGAAAGCAATTGGAGAAAATGGAGGAGATTCAAGGCTTTCATTGGGAGAATAAGACATTTTGGATGTGAAGCAATGCAAAATGCTTATGGTTTAAATAGGGAAGGCTTAGGGTATTTTTGGGGTGGTCAAAGGGTTTGAAACAAAGATTCTCAAAAAAGTTGGAGCAAATCTGGAGTTTCAGACAAAAACCCGAAAAAGGAAGGCCACTGTAGGCGGTTCCTTATCTAGGGTGGCGGTACCTTATCAATAAGGTACCGCGGTTCACATATGGAACCGCCTGTAGAAGCAGGGTTTGGTTTTTGGAGGAAGATTTTTCAGCAAATCTTATTTTTCTAGTCTAACTTATCATAGGGATATGCTTAAAAGCAAAGATAGACAAAGAAAACATATGTAAACTTACCAAATAGAGATTTGACCAAAATACTGTTGATCCCAAAGTCAGATCTTAAACCTTAATAGCTTGTTTAAGGGTTGTGATAGAGAGAAAGAATTCAATCTAACACTAGAGAAACTTTGCAAAGCAAAGTAACTAAACAAGATGCAGAATATAATATTTAGCACAAGAACAAATATAATTGAAAAGTTGAACTTTAATATATCAAAGATATACGAATACCCTAAAATGGTTTTAGGGTTTACAAAACCTTAAAGTATGATAATGAAAGACAAATGAGAAAAGAAACACATTGCATGCTAACCTAGTGAGTCCTTTTATAGCCATAAGGCTCACGTACAAGATCACTACTAACAAACTTGGAAAGTATTAAGGAATAATAACTGAAACGCGTAAAAATCTATTCCATGTTTATCTTTATCAGCAGGGCCTTTGACTTCAGCAGGGGAACCAATCCCCCTGCCTTTGTTATTTAGCAGGGGGAACTTACTCTAGCAGGGGTACGAATAATCAACTAGCAGGGGAAACAAATAAGCATAGATTTATTCTCGACAATCCTCCCCTAAACTTGTGCTTTCCCCTAAAGACAAGTTTCTGAATAAATACTAGTTGATGAGGATGCTTACAAACTTTCTGGCCAAATCTGACTATGAACCATTCTTACCAGATCATAAGCAACAGGCTTTTTAGCATCTACAATTAGGCTAGCCTGTGCTAGTTTCTTCAAGGTCTCCTGAGAGAAGGGATAATACCTATGATTGAGAAAGTACACACTCACGCCTTCCATCACTACTTCATAGACCCCAGAATTGGTAAACAGCTTCCAATACAACAAATCTCCTTTATTCAATGCATCAAATATAGGATCAAATAACTCATGCTCATACATCCTATGCATGCACTCCCAGATTACCCAATCCTTCTCCACACCATCCATGGTAGGAGGTTTTGCAGCAAACGTTTTCTTCAATATTTTCCACAGATCTTCTAAGTCTTCACTATCCAAAATTTGAAACATGACATATAGACTTAGAAATGTCTGTGCTGTATTGTCAGCCCTTGTAAGATTCCACCAAGTCCTCCCTTTGTGTTCATAAACAGCATATTCTATGATAGCAAACTTATTTCCAAGTTCACTGGGTGAGATATCATCATTTTCCTGCAGAATTAGATGTTTATCAATTTCATCATTTGAAGGCCTTTGAGACTCTTTAGTAATTGTGCCCACTTTCTCCATTCTCTTGAGTCTTTTGGCTGCTCTTTGTACATTAAGTACAGACTTCTCAATTTCTGGAAAACTTCCACCTGCTTGATGTAATGCCCCTGCTTGTGATGATGCACCTGCTTGGGCTGATGCACCTGCTTGTGTAGTTTCCAAGGTTGTTTCTCCAGCTTTTCTTTTCTTAGATTCCCTGGCTTTCTGTAGCATTTCACTTTGTCTCCTAAGATACTCAGCTTCCTCAGGAGTGTTGATAGTCATCCAATCCTCCACATCATACAATCTTAGGACTGGTCTGACTGCTCTTTTTATAGCTTCAAAACTCATATCTCTGAAGTCACCATACTTCCACTTCCTATGTCTTTTAAGCAAAACTTTGTAATGATCAAGTTGCCCTTTCTCTGAAGTCAAATACTTCTCTCTCTGAATTTGATTTGCCCTTCTTTCCAGATACTCAGTTTGATATTTGTAAACAAGGCAAGTCAACTCATACCTGTCTTCCACAGGAGCATTTATTAACTCCTTCTCCCATTGATCAAGAAACTCTCCAACATGAGGTACCCTGTCATCTAGCTCTCTATGCATAATCTCAACCTGCTTGAGCATATCTTTGGGCCTCATCTTTTGCATTCCTTGGTCCTGCATATCCATCTCCTCTTGTTGTAGCCTGAGAGCTACTTGTGCATCATGTGCTTCTTGAGCCCTTTGCTATTCAGGAGTTAAATGCTTGTATTTTCTCTTGGGCTGTTCCACCAAGATTCCTTTTCCTTTGTCTTTTGGATCCACTGCTGGTGCTGGTTTTACTTTAGATGCAGGTTCTTTGATTGTAATCCCCTTCTGAGCTGGTGGCTTTCTGTTCTTTCTAACAAAAGTTTGAGTAATATTCTTTGCAGGGGAATTACTTACAACAGTGGGATCAGCAATGGCAGGGGAAACTTTTGAAGCAGGGGCTTCTGCTGGATTGCCCATGGTGAGCAATGTTTGAGCAATATCTTTAGTTGTACTCCCCTTGTCACTTCCCTTATCAGCACTTCCTTTCTCCATCCCTTTCTCAGCACTTGCTATCTTTCCATGTACACCACCAGGATATGAATAGTACTCACTAGACCCTTCTGTATGTGGAAATTCCTCCCCTTTGGAAGCATCCTCATCTGTTGAAATAATCAGTCTGGGCTTTCTCCTCCCCTCAAGAGTAGCAAGTCTGGTTTCCAAGTTATTGATAACCAGTCCTTGCTTTTTGACATCTTGTACCAGTTGTGCATTTTGCCTTTTTAGACTCATACACATTTTCGTCAATTCCAAATTAGTCAAAGGTTTCATACTGCTCTCAATCCTAGAAGGGAATTTCTCCCCTTTTTAGATATCATGGAGTGAGGGAGAGGACTTACTGATGGTGTCACTGTCCTGCTCACCCCTTGAGGATGAGACAGTAGTGGCAGCCAAACCCTCAGGTTGCTCCAAACCCTTGGAGACTCTCCTCTCTGCTGCTTGTGAAGATTCACCAGGCAAGGGAGACCTGGCAAACCTGGATTTAGAACGCCTTTCATGTTGTGGATCAGCAGGGGTTGAATAGATACTTGCCTTGCCAAACCTTCACGCTTTCCAAAGTTTATCGTTTTGTTTATCGTTTTCTTGCAAAATAAGGCTAAAAATGGCCAAATTTTAAATTTTTTCTCATGTTTTATAAGTGTTTGAAGACACGAATGTAGATTTTCCGATGGCGAGAATAAGAGTAATTTTTGACTCGACCGTGCGTGTTGAGCACTTAGCTTTGATTCCTTAACTACACATTAGGCTAAGTCTCTTAAATGAGGACGAGAAATGATAGAGTTAATTATAAGTTACTATGCTAAACGTAGAGTACTCGTATTCTTTCAAAAACTCATGTGTTCTCGTTGTTTGCTTATTCTCCCTTCGCATGTAAATATTTTTTGCTTAATAAATATTGACTTAGCGGTTTAGTTAGGATTGTTGGGTTTCTAGTCTTTTCTAGTAGCTTCCGTGTAATTAAATTGGGAAGACATTAAGGTATCGCCAGCGTCACGGTTTTGAAGTATTGGCAACCCTAATAATCTAAAGCTTCACCCAATAATAAGATTTCAAGTGCTCACCTAAATCAAGCAAACAATTTGAAGCCCCACAAGGCCTAAAATCTATGCAAAATTGAAAGTGAATCAAGCCTTAATCTTCGAAGCTTTAAAGATCCAAAATTCGCTTTTGCGTGAGGATATACGCCTTTGGCTAATAAAACCACCGATGAGGCGGATAATAAAAGGCAAGGCAAGACCGAAGTCATAATAAAAGCTTCATGGCGAAGTTGAATAAAAGATGGAGGTAAACCAAAGATAATAAGGCCCTTCCGTTAGGGGGCGTATAAAAGTCTTGGTAATAAGTCTCATGTTCAAAACCGTTATAAAACCGTGTTTATCGATTCTTCTTGTCAACTTAATTTTTTAACATCGTCGTCTATTAGGAGGGGTTATTGATTTGATGGTCTTAGTTACACCGTTAGGACTCTATTTTTAGACCTAAATCTCTATTATCGCATAAGTCAAACAATGTATCCTCGTGAAACATTCAAGACATCATAAAATATAAGAGATACAACTTAGGAATAATGGGAGGATAAGTACGTGATTAGGGCATATGAGTAGTGTTAGCATTACTAACTTATAATGACAATGATCTCGTTACACGCTTAGCATGGAATTGAAGTGAAAATCGAGGACGATGAAATTATTTCTAACGAAGCATTCACGTGTTCTTATTCTATGAACCTAAACGTCCCATTTTGCGATGAAAATCATACATTATGTCTAAAACGCAAGTAGTAGTAATAGTGGTAGTGTAGCTAGTTTATCATTCCAATAAAGTGAATAAAATGAATTTTGGAGATGCTACGATACTTTATTCTAGCATTGCGTGAGGGCACGGCAATGGTTTAGTATGGGGGAGTGATGAGACGGCTTTTATACATGGTCTCATCGTTCTTTTTGGACTTAAAATGCATTAAATATCATCAAAATACCCAAATATATGCTTGTGTTTGTTTCTTGTGTATTTTAGGTACGGGTATTGAGAAAATGACAAAAGATCACAAGAATCACGCAAAAACAAACACGGGAAACGAAGCCGCACGATGAACCAAGCCCTAGTGAGGAATTTTCCAAAGAAAACCCTTGAAGATTTGAAGAATATTGAAGATTGGTCCTCCAAGTTTGAAGAATTGACACTTTATACCCTTGTATCTTCATAATTACAAGTTTGGTCCCTAAAGTTTGTCAAAATTACAAAAAGGACCCTTAACTTTGAAGAATTGGCAAATTTAGTCCCTCATCAAATCTAAATTGTCAAATATGGTCCTCCAAGAAGTCAACCAACAAGTCAAAGCCTTGAAGTTTGAAGATATGGCAAAATCAGTCCTTGGAAAATGAAGAAATTGCATAAATGGTCCTTGTTTCAAGTTTACAAAAACATTGTGCCAAAAATGACACATTGCCAAAGTAAAATACAAAGGAAAGGAAGAATTGGCTTTGTTAACTTGAAATGGAAACAATTGGGAACATAGGGGACTTAAACTGTCATTACCACAACCTTATCCCACCAATCCTTTTGTGACACATCACCCGACCCACCCAAACCGTATACCCAATACCCAACCCGGTTTGACCTAAAAATAATAAATACGTTTATTAATTAAACGTGTTTCTTTTTATTCTCCCCTTAAACACCATTACCAAAACACACGTCTTCTTCCTTTTGAACCCTAATTTTTCCCCAAATCCAAAGTTCTTAATTAATATCTAATCCACTCCAGATTAGTAATTGAAGATGGATTAATCCCAAACCCATTTTTTAGACTCCCATCACTCTCACCCCTGGTCCCCAAAACCCCACCCAGTCACAAGAAAACAAGATGCGCCAAAGAGATCAACGATTTGGAGAGCTTGCTTATTGCCCACAACAAATCCAACGCACAAGATCCCTCCATAACAGCTCAGCAATCACATGATTTTCAAGAAGAATTCAAAAAAAGGATCAAGACCAGCATATTCGTTTTTTGAACGAATCTTCAAGAGGGCATTCATGGAAATTCGTCCATTAGGGTTAGCTTTTTCTTTGATTCTAGAACCTGCTGTGACCCTCTATATAAAGGGCGCATAGGATTTTATTTTTCCCTGTCTCGGATTTATGTAAAAAACCCCTTTTTAATGAATGAAAGTGTTGCAGTTTTTCTGATTATATCCGAGTTCCAGTTTTAAGTTTATGTTTTATTTAAGTTGATTATTTTTAATATTGAGTTGCGAATTGTTCTTGGTTAAACTATCAGTAAGTGGGTAGAAGGTTTCAAAAGTTTACTGGTTTTAAGTAACATCAGTCTTATTTAGACTTTGGCAAAAAGTTTTTCTGATAAAAAAAAAAAAAAAAAAAAAGAAAAAAAAATAATAAAGAGAAGTTAATTATATATTTCCCCACTGGAAATATCAAAAGAAAAAAGGTTACTGTTTGTGGTAGTCTCGATTCTATTTGTGGTTCGAGGTTTACATAGTTACAGTTCGATTCGAAGTTGTTTGGTACTGTTTGGGTTCGATTCAGTTTTGATGTTGCTATGGTTCGAAGTTTAGATTAGTTTCGATTAAAGAGTTTTGATTGGAGTTCGATTTGGTTTCGAAGAAGTTGAAATTGTTGACGAATATTGGAGGTGTTGGTTTCGGTTTGAGCTCGCTCAGCGCGACGCTACGGCTCAACGGTATCGTCAAAAGGTTCCCCTCTCTTTACTTTAATTCTTTTAACTAAGTTTGTTAGATTAAGGTTGTTTGGATCTGCTTGTTTGGATTTGCTATTAGGTTTGCTAGATTGATTATGCTTATAGTTTTAATCTGCGTAGTTAAATTTGAGTAGTTTATTTGAGGTTCGTATCTGCTTATTTGAGTTAAAGCTTAGTATTGATTTTCTGCTTATTTTGAAATCTGCTTGTTTGGAGTTTAAATCAGCTTATAGGATTGTTAGGGTGTTTGGATCTGCGTTTTTAAAGTTTAATAGCTTAGTTGATAATCAGTTTTCATAGGATCAGTTTATTATCAGTTTCGTATTGAATTTCCTGCTTATCACTCTTATATTTAGTATTTAAATTATTGTGTTCTTATAGCTTGTTAGATTCTGCTTTTATAGTTTATTTAGATAATCAGTTTTATGTTTAGAGTAGCTTAAAGTTTGTTTTAAATAGCTATTTGATATTCCGCTTTAATTGAGTTGCTGCTTATTTTTGCTTGCCTGATTTGTTTGCTGTTACAACCTCAGACCCAATTGGTCTGAGGGGTTCATCTGTCCAAAATAGCAGTTCCAAAAAAAGGTTATAAGGTTTAAAATATAATTAGACAATTCGTCCCTCTCAGGTCTCGAACCTGTGACCTCTCGTTTAAATACCACGCGCCTTAACCAACTGAGCTGGGAAGCTTTTTGTTAAGTAATTTGCAATTGGTTCTTCATATAGGATATTTTATTAGTGGCAGATTTACTAGTTAATAATAAGTTTAAATTTAATTAGATTTTAATTAATAATTATTACTTAGTTTATTTAAATTCTGTTTTTATACATAAAAAGAATAAAAAAAAATAAAAATATATTTCATTTAATTTGTTTTTCAATTTAGTTTCTCTTTATTCAAAATTGATATAGGTTTTATTTAATAGTTTAAAATAGATTATTTTTTTCAAAAGTAGATTTTTGATTAAGTATTTAGTTTAAAAAGTTTTAAATAGTTAATATATATTTTTAGTTTCTAATTAATGTTTTTTTTTTTTTTTTTTTTTTTTTTTTTTTTTATCAGAAAAACTTTTTGCCAAAGTCTAAATAAGACTGATGTTACTTAAAACCAGTAAACTTTTGAAACCTTCTACCCACTTACTGATAGTTTAACCAAGAACAATTCGCAACTCAATATTAAAAATAATCAACTTAAATAAAACATAAACTTAAAACTGGAACTCGGATATAATCAGAAAAACTGCAACACTTTCATTCATTAAAAAGGGGTTTTTTACATAAATCCGAGACAGGGAAAAATAAAATCCTATGCGCCCTTTATATAGAGGGTCACAGCAGGTTCTAGAATCAAAGAAAAAGCTAACCCTAATGGACGAATTTCCATGAATGCCCTCTTGAAGATTCGTTCAAAAAACGAATATGCTGGTCTTGATCCTTTTTTTGAATTCTTCTTGAAAATCATGTGATTGCTGAGCTGTTATGGAGGGATCTTGTGCGTTGGATTTGTTGTGGGCAATAAGCAAGCTCTCCAAATCGTTGATCTCTCTGGCGCATCTTGTTTTCTTGTGACTGGGTGGGGTTTTGGGGACCAGGGGTGAGAGTGATGGGAGTCTAAAAAATGGGTTTGGGATTAATCCATCTTCAATTACTAATCTGGAGTGGATTAGATATTAATTAAGAACTTTGGATTTGGGGAAAAATTAGGGTTCAAAAGGAAGAAGACGTGTGTTTTGGTAATGGTGTTTAAGGGGAGAATAAAAAGAAACACGTTTAATTAATAAACGTATTTATTATTTTTAGGTCAAACCGGGTTGGGTATTGGGTATACGGTTTGGGTGGGTCGGGTGATGTGTCACAAAAGGATTGGTGGGATAAGGTTGTGGTAATGACAGTTTAAGTCCCCTATGTTCCCAATTGTTTCCATTTCAAGTTAACAAAGCCAATTCTTCCTTTCCTTTGTATTTTACTTTGGCAATGTGTCATTTTTGGCACAATGTTTTTGTAAACTTGAAACAAGGACCATTTATGCAATTTCTTCATTTTCCAAGGACTGATTTTGCCATATCTTCAAACTTCAAGGCTTTGACTTGTTGGTTGACTTCTTGGAGGACCATATTTGACAATTTAGATTTGATGAGGGACTAAATTTGCCAATTCTTCAAAGTTAAGGGTCCTTTTTGTAATTTTGACAAACTTTAGGGACCAAACTTGTAATTATGAAGATACAAGGGTATAAAGTGTCAATTCTTCAAACTTGGAGGACCAATCTTCAATATTCTTCAAATCTTCAAGGGTTTTCTTTGGAAAATTCCTCACTAGGGCTTGGTTCATCGTGCGGCTTCGTTTCCCGTGTTCGTTTTTGCGTGATTCTTGTGATCTTTTGTCATTTTCTCAATACCCGTACCTAAAATACACAAGCAACAAACACAAGCATATATTTGGGTATTTTGATGATATTTAATGCATTTTAAGTCCAAAAAGAACGATGAGACCATGTATAAAAGCCGTCTCATCAGGGGTAAAGGACTAATAGGGTGTAGGTGTCTGGCAGGGGAATCAGAAGGTTGGTGTTGAGCTGTTTGATTCCTGGCTTCTTCTCGTCTGATTTGGTCCATCATGATTGTAGTGAGTGGAATGGTTTTGCCAGAAAACAGAGGTGATGGTGCAAGGAGTGTGGTGAATAGTTTTGTGGTATGTTTGGTTGCTGAAAAATAGTTTTTGTGTTTAATTGGACCATGATCACTCATATTCAGCAGAAGTTCTATAAACCTTGGGTACATACAAAACTTTGAGTTGCTTGAAACATTTTTAACCATTCCTTTAAAAATCATTTGAGAAAAATAATACTTCCTCCCTGTTGCAAAGCAGATCAGGGCAGAAGCCATCTCACTACCAAACTCATTAAAAGCAGTGGTTTTTGGTGACAAACATTGAAAAATTATATGAATCAAATATTTCCAATGAGGGGCAAACTGGCCTTTAGCAAACTTACATCTTTGATTTTTAGAAAGTTTGTACCCCAATTTAACAAGACCTGCAAAAATTTCAGCCTCAGAAAAGTTGGTTATCCCATCCTCATCATCAAGGAGAAGATTCTCCCTGATGGAGGCAAGTGTAATCACCTTGGGATGACCATCAATAGTGCTTTGAATTGTAACCTCTCCATTCACTGTTTTGGTCATGGCTTTAGACCAGAACTGCTGAATGTGTGAGGTATAGATTCGAGGATTAATGAGAAGGGCCACTCTAAAGTATGATGACTTTAGAAAGGCCACATCATCAGCAAACTCGACTGGTTCATCATGTAGCAAAGCGATTTGGTTATGATTAGCAGCAATTTTGAGAGTCATGATAAAGTTTGAAAATAGTTTGAAGGTTTATAAAGGTGAGAGGTAGGTGGGATTAAGTCGAGGGAGAGAGATGGACCTGCTGGTGAAGGGAATTAAGTTTTTATAGGCGAATTGAAGAGCTGTGATTGGACCAAAATTTTCAAATTGCAAAAATATCAAAGATAAATCTTGATAAAAAAGTAATTTATTTTAAATAATAAAGAAAAGATTACCAATCAGCGAAGAAAGCACCTTAAATATCTTTTTAAAAACAATAAAATATTCCCTAACCAAATTTGTGCAAGCAGGCCCAACGGCTATGAACAGGGTAACGGTATTGTCGGTCAACGGTCAAATAGGGGAATGTTATGAAGGCAGGGGAAGCAAAAGATGAAAGCAGGGGAAACTTTCCTAGGGGTATTGAACAAGTCATGGAGAGACCAATGCTAACTAGCTCTGCTCTAATGCACACACTTGTATACACAAGAGAGATACATAGAAACTCAAGAGTCCTCTATTCAGCAATGGTCCCAATACAAAAAGTCAATAAAGTCCCCCTACACCAGGTTAACCCAAGAAAACATGCATACCCCAGTCACCATCCCTACCTTGTCCCTTACTTATGGTCAGTCAGTCTTGGCAATGTGTGCCACACATCTGTATTTGAACAGCAAGCTGTTTTAATATAGAAATGTAAGCACTCATTACAGTGCCTCAAGGTTTCAAAGTTCTGACAAGCTTTGCAGCAAGTCCTCATTACCCTGAACCCTCACTCACCAGTGGATATGATCTAAGATCATATATGAGTATCCTAAGGATACCCTGAGTCCTAAAGGTGTGACCTAACCTCCCCTGAAACATAGAGTATATACCTGATCCACCAATGAGAATAGTATGCACCATATGAACCTCTGCATTGTTAGTCTAAAACCACATATAACCTCTTTTGTAAAAAGAACACACCCAGCTGAAGAGAAAAATTCTCTTAGCAGGGGAATGAACCCCCAGCAGGGGAATTTGTGTTAAAAAGCAGTGGAATAAAGAGTGATGGAAAAATGGACTAACAGTTATACAACAACAGCAGTGAAGCAACCCTGATCATACATGACAAAATAGACATCAGTTTTTAAGGGGTAACCATTCCAATACCTGCAACCAGATACTGAAACCTCCCTACTTCAAAAGCTTTTGTTAAAAGATCAGAAACATTAAGTTCTGTATCAATTTTCTCAGGGACAATTAGTCCTTTTTCAAAACAATCTCTGATAAAGTGATGTCTAATTTCAATGTGTTTAGTCTTGCTATGAAAAACAGGGTTCTTAATAATGCAAATGGTGCTGTTGTTGTCAATGAATATCTTGGTTTTAAGAAAGTTATACCCATAATCAAGCAGTTGATTTTGCACCCAAAGTACTTGACCACAACATGCAGCAGCTGCTACATACTCAGCTTCAGTTGTGGATGTTGCCATGATGGTCTGCTTCTTACATTGCCAAGATGTAAGTCTGCTTCCCAAAAATTGGCATCCCCCTGTTGTAGATTTCCTATCATTGTTGTCACCAGCATAATCACTATCTGAATAGGCTATCAGCTCAAATGGTGACTCCTTTGGATACCAAAGTCCTAAGGTGGGATGACACTTTAGATACCTAAAAATTCTTTTCACAGCAAATAAGTGACACTCTGTTGGTGACACCTGGTATCTTGCACACAAGCAGACTGCAAACATGATGTCAGGTCTTGAAGCAGTGAGATACATAAGAGACCCAATCATAGACCTGTAGTTCCTGACATCTATAGGCTTTCCAGGACCATCTTTACCCCATGGATGATCCTTGTCCATTGGAGTGAACACCTTCTTTCCATCAGACATGCCAAACTTCTTCACAATCTCAGCCACATATTTGTCTTGTGAGATAAATATCCCATCTTTCCGCTGCTGAACTTGCAACCCCAAAAAGAAGTTTAGTTCTCCCATGGCACTCATTTGGAATTTATCCTGCATCAGTTTGGCAAACTCTTTGCTAAGCATAGAGTTAGTAGATCCAAAAATGATGTCATCAACATAGACTTGTACTAGCAAAAGGTCACCCTTGTGTTTCTTGGTAAACAGGGTCTGATCAATCTTCCCCCTGCTGAATCCATTGTCTAAGAGATATTTAGAGAGAGTACCATACCAGGCTCTGGGAGCTTGGTGAAGTCCATACATAGCCTTTTTCACCTTGTATACTTTGTCAGGATGTTCTGGATCTTCAAACCCTGGAGGTTGCATAACATAGATTTCTTCATCAATGGTTCCATATAGAAAGGCACTTTTCACATCCATTTGAAAAACAGTGAAGTCCATGAATGAAGCATAAGCAAGGAATAATCTAATAGCCTCAATCCTGGCAACTGGAGCAAATACCTCTTCATAATCAATTCCTTCTTCCTGGGTATACCCTTGTGCCACTAGTCTTGCTTTGTTCCTGACAACTATCCCCTTTCATCCTTTTTGTTCCTGAGTACCCACTTTGTCCCAATGGGCCTTGCCCATTTGGGACAGTCCACCAGAATCCAAACCTCTTGTATGTCAAATTGTATGAGCTCCTCTTGCATGGCTTCAACCCAGCTTGGGTCATTTAAAGCCTGAAAAATCTTCTTTGGCTCTTCTTGTGACAAAAATGTAGTAAACAGACAACATTGCATGTTGTCATGATTGAACTTCATGGTGATGTTAGCAATGAAGCTGTGCTCCTTTGCTGTATACCTTGTATGTCTAGGGGCTTCAGGATTTCCAATGATTTGAGAGATAGGGTGATCCTTATTGATTCTGTAGGTAGGCTGCATGATTACTTCTGTTTCATCTTCTTCCACATCAGAGTTGATTGGGCTATTTTGATTAGGATAGAAGTCCTCAAAGGAATTTCCAAATGATACAGCATGACCTAGAGATGGGTGCTGGTGGGCAAAATGAAGCTCTAAGTAACTTGGACCTCCACTCTTGATTATTCTGCTTCCACTGCTGGATATAATAGGACCATCAGCTATGGGAGTAGATGATGAAATGAGTGGGGATTCTCTTTCTGCATCATTAGTATCATTAGCAACAGGATCCTTTGTGAGAGAGGAATCAATTGGTCTAGCAGGGGAATCTTGGATTCCACTGCCTTCAGCCATTCCGCTGCTTTCAGGAGATGACATAGCAGGGGATGAAATTGGCTCTTCTTTTCCTAGAGAGGAACTATCTTCTTGATCATCAGCTTCAATAGGAAATAATGATGGTACATTCATGTACCTCAGGGGTGACTTCTCTGCACCAGTTGGTTCTTGAGTACCTGAAATGTTAGTGTTCTGCAAAGCAACAGGTACATAGTTCATAGATTTTGAAAGTACTTCTATATCAAAGAACCAGTCAGGACCTGTTTGAACATCTTCAGGTTTGTCTTCAAGAAAGTTCACATGAAGATTCTATGTGATTTTGCTTGTCTTCTTGTTGAAGACCCTATATCCCTTGCTGTTTAATGAATAACCCACAAAGTATCCATCATCACCCTTTTCAATGAACTTACCTAGATTGTCAATAGTGTTCAAGATGATCACATGACATCCAAAAGGTCTGAAAAAGTCAATTAAGGGATGTCTTCCATTAAACAGCTGATAAGGGGTCTTATTGTGTGCCTTAACCACCAAGGCCCTGTTTTGTACATAACAAGCAGTGGATACAGCTTCAGCCCAAAAGATAACTGGAAGTTTGGAATCAGACAACATAGTTCTGGCAGCTTCAATGAGTGTCCTATTCCTCCTTTCTGCCACTCCATTCTGTTGAGGTGTTCTTGCAATGCTGAATTGCCTCTTGATGCCTTTGTTTATGCAGAAAGAGTCCAATATCTGATTTCTGAACTCACCACTATTGTCTGATCTCATGGTGACTACCTTCATGCTTTTTGATAGTTCAATTTGATTGATGAACCCAATGAGTACATCAGCTGTGTCACTCTTCTCAAATAGAAAGAATGTCCATGTGAACCTTGAAAAATCATCAGTAATCACTAGGCAGTACCATTTCTTCATTATGCTTGCCATAGAAGTAGGACCAAAGAGATCCATATGCAGTAGTTCCAATGGCTTGGTGGTGGACATACTTGTTTTTGATTTGCAAGATGCTCTGTGTTGCTTACCTTTCAGACAGGCAACACAAGTATGTTCATTGGCAAAAGACTTGGAAGGAAGACCATGAACCAGATTATACTTTACTAGTTTGTTCATGTTCTTAACATTAAGATGACCAAGTCTTCTATGCCATTTCTTACATTCATCTACTGAAGCTTTGGCAATGAAACATGTTTCATTGTCTTGGAGAGATATGTCCTTGAGATCAATTGTATACATATTCTTCTGTCTTGGTGTTCTGAGTACAATAGGAGTGTCTAGTGGCAAGACAAACTCCTTTCCTAACACCAAGCATTCAGTGTCAGTAAACAAGACAAAATTCTTGTTATCAGTCATTTGTGACACACTGAAGAGATTGTACTTGAGTTCTTTCACCAAGTAGACATTGTCAAAAGTCATCCCATTAGTGACAATAGTTCCTTTTCCTGTTATAGTTCCATGCCCATCTCCAAAAGAAACACCATCATTGTCATGCATGGGCACAAAGTTAGACAGGTAAGCTTTTTGTCCATTCATACTTCTTGAGCATCCACTATCCCAATATGCTCTATCATCCATTGTCTTCTTTGTCACCTGCAAAAAGAAAAAAAAAATAGTTTTTCTTGGGGACCCAAGCCATTACAGACTTGGATCTACCTCGTGTATCAATGTAGGATAGCTTTTTAAAAACTAAAGATACACCATTAGATTGAGTACCCCTTTTGGGTACCCACACCCAACGAGCTGAGGCTTTCACAGCTTTTCCCCATCTTCCCATGTTCCTAGAAGGTAAAATTTTGCTAGCAGAGGATACCCCAGTTTTAGCAGGGGAATCCCTATGCTTAGTAGAGGGAACCCACCTTTTGTTTTGGCCTCTGTTCATGTGTTGGTAAGGTCAAGAGCCAGATCTATATTCATTCTGAGGTGTTGGGATGGTCACAGAAGTGTTGGGCTTGGTGTGAACATCATTCTCCTTTCTAAGTGCAGGGACAACATATTTGTCAGTCACCCTGTTTCTCAAGGCAGGGGCAACATACTTGGTAGGGGAAAAGGATTTTGCCCCTGCATTTAGGAGAATGGTTTTAGGTTGCATATCCTTTAAGGGATTTGCAACCACCACTACAAGAAAAAGGGGTATTTAGGACGGTGCACCATATCCATTGGTGCTTTACACTCTTGATAAGTGTGCTCAAAACTGCCACATGTGAAGCAGGGTTTGGTGTTAATCACAAAGTCTTCTCCTAACTGGTGAGACTTTTGGTCATTCCAATTTCTTTGATTACCTCTTACAGTCCTTTACATACCAGCATATTTAATGGTGGACTTAGGAGATTGTGATCTGGACCTAGATTTGGGAGAGCTACTCTTAGAACTAGAGTCACTACCAAAAATTCCTTCTCTTGAAAATAGAACAGGGTTATCAATTTTCCATTGTTTTAAAGCAACCTGTTCCTTTTCAAAATCCCTAATAGCACTAGTTTTTACTAGGGACTCTTCAGTATCAAGATTATTAGGTATATAAGCACTTAGGTCAAACTCAATATCATCCTGTTTTTGAAAACAAGGGAGACCAGTCCAGGACAGGTCTTTTCTAGGAAAAGGTGCATGGATGTTGGCAGGAGGTGGTGGTATGGTGGCATGCTCATTTTTAATCTCAAACCCTGTTTTGTCCCTAGGAGATTGACCAATTTCAACTGCTTTGGTTAAATCTTTTGAAGCTTTTCCAAATTTTTCAATAGTTTCCTCATCTATCTTTTGGTTAGCTTTGAAAATTTCAAGTTCAGCAGTCAATTCTTTTATAGATTGGTTATTCTCCTTGGCATCTCTTCTAGAATCACAATGTGATCCCTATAATCACTTTCTCTTTGCTTAAACTCTCTTATGGTGGACTCTAATTGTTCTAAAGCACGTTTATAATTATCAAGATCATTATCACAATTTATATAATCAGCTTTTACCTTTCTGATTTGATCATTCAAAGACTCAGTATTTTTCCTACAAGCTTTAGTACAATATGAGTCATCATATACCTCATTGTCAGAGCTGGAACTTGACATGGCCATAAGTGCAAAGTCTTCTTCTTTTTCCTTAGCAATCAAAGCTTGATTTCTTTCCACATTCTCTGTCATAGCACTCCAGTCCCATCCACTTGCTCCATCTATCCCCTGCATTGCTACCATGGCTTTAGCACCAGAGTCATCATCTCTCGTTTCCTTTCTATAGCTATTTCCAGTCTTAGGTCCTCTGCATTCCCTGGCAAAATGACCCTTCTTGCCATAGTTGTAGCATTCAACTTTTGTTTTATCAAACCCAGCCACATCAGAGGGATTAATTGAGATCTTCTTCCCATACTTCTTGTAGAACCTATTGGCTCTCATGCTGAGCAGAGCCATATTCCACTTGATATCCATCTCTTCTAGCCCTTGCTTACTGATTTGACTTAGATCTTCATGTAACACAGTAGATCCTTGTGGCCCTTGAGATGCTATAAAAGCACAAGCAGTATCAAGGCTGAATGTAGCTGGTCTTTCTTCATCATAGGAAGGTCCAGACCTGGTAGCAGGGGAATAAGTAGTAGGGGCTACTTCAATTCCACTGTTCTTGGAGATTCCACTGCTTTGTGATATGAATGCCATGTTAGCAGGGAAATTAGTGGATCCACTTGAGTTGGTGGGAATCGTTCCTTTTGACTTCATCTCATTGACAACAGGTTCAAAAACTTTTAAGTTATTGTATATGTCATCAATGTCCTTTTCATCCAAGTCATCCTTATTCTACCAAATTGCCTTATAGACAAACCATTCTTTCTGGAGGCTGTTAAGAAACCTGGTATTTACCTGCTCTTTTGATACCTCAATATCAAAGAATTCCAACTGGGCTACCATATCTTGAAGCCTATTGTAAATAGCTCCAATTTATTCATCACCAATTGCTTTGAAAGAAGCAAAATCATTCAGCATTTGATTTTTCTTCTTCTTCTTTGTGGCTTCATTTCCTCCAAATGTTTTGCCTATGGCTTCCCATAGATCCTTAGCTGTTTTGTATTTCCTGAATCTGAGTTGATGTCTATCAGGTAGAGCCAACAGCAATGAGCTGTGAGCCCTGACATCATGACTTCTAGCTAGTATTTCCTTATCACACAGAGTAGCAGATTTCTTTTTGTCCTTACCTTTGGAACTTTCACCTTTTTCTTCTTCCTTGCCATCTTCAACCGCCATAGTTTTGGTGAATTGATCACCAAACTCTATAATCTCCCAAAGAACATAGTGTTCCATTTTCAGGTATTGTTGGATTCTGAATTCCCATAATTCAAAGTTTTCAGGATCCAACATGGGTAACTTGAGGTTATTGTGATTGTTGCTGTTTGAGGATGAGTCTGAAGTCATGTTTGCTATGAGGTTTTTGTTCTTGATTTAAACAAAGTTTCTCAACAAGCTCTGATACCACTTGTTGATCCCAAAGTCAGATCTTAAACCTTAATAGCTTGTTTAAGGGTTGTGATAGAGAGAAAGAATTCAATCTAACACTAGAGAAACTTTGCAAAGCAAAGTAACTAAACAAGATGCGGAATATAATATTTAGCACAAGAATAAATATAATTGAAACGTGAACTTTAATATATCAAAGATATACGAATACCCTAAAATGGTATTAGGGTTTACAAAACCTTAAAGTATGATAATGAAAGACAAATGAGAAAAGACACACATTGCATGCTAACCTAGTGAGTCCTTTTATAGCCATAAGGACTCACGTACAAGATCACTACTAACAAACTTGGAAAGTATTAAGGAATAATAACTGAAACGCGTAAAAATCTATTCCATGTTTATCTTTATCAACAGGGCCTTTGACTTCAGCAGGGGAACCAATCCCCCTGCCTTTGTTATTTAGCAGGGGGAACTTACTCTAGCAGGGGTACGAATAATCAACTAGCAGGGGAAACAAATAAGCATAGATTTATTCCCAACAAATACATGGATTTAAAAAAAAAATCGATGTAGGAGGTGTGTAAGATAAGACCCTAAGTCATGACACAATGATCCTCCATGATTCAATCTTGTTCTTGCTATGTTTGAGAGAATCATACATATGAATTATGTAAGCTCTAAATTAATAGCGAGAATCTATGAAAAATCGTTTTTAGATTGAATTAACAATGTCAAACGAATTTCTCAACCATTTTCGAATGAGACTTTGAGAGTTTTCAAAAGGAGAGGAGAAGATTTTTCAAGGACTCAAAGTGGTAAAAGAAAACACACAAGAAGAAAAGAATTTAAGGAAGATGTTCCATTAATCCTAGACCTAGACGTAAGTAATTAAAAGGTTCCCTCTTAAGTGGCTTAGTGAAGATATCGGCTAAGTTGTCCTCGGAGGGCACCTTTTTAATAGTAATGTTCCCCTTTTGAACATTATCCCTAAGGAAATGGTGTCTAATTTCTATGTGTTTGGTTCGCGAATGTTGCACGGGATTCTTGCTTAGGTCTATAGTGCCTTTATTATCGCACATGATGGGAACATCATCAAGAGAAATCTCGTAATCAACAAGCGCTTGCTTCATCCATAGAGCTTGTTGACATGCTTTTCCGGCACTCACAACCTCGGCTTCCGTGGTGGATATCGCAAGAGCGGTTTGTTTCTTGGAGAACCAAGAAGTTAAACAACAACCCATGAAGGTACAAACTCCACTAGTGCTTTTCTGGTCCACATAGTCTCCCGCATGATTCGAGTCCGCGTAGAAAATGGTTTCTACTCTGGTTCCTTTAGGATACCATAATCCTAAATGTATAGTGCCTTTAATGTATCGGAAGATACGCTTAACCGCTTCAAGGTGAGAGGTTTTGGGAGCCTCTTGGAAGCGAGCACAAAGGCAAACACTAAACATGATATCCGTTCGACTTGCCGTTAGGTACAACAAACTACCAATCATACCTCTATATTTGGTGTTGTCTACCGACTCACAATCATCATCTACGGTGAGTTTAGTATCCGAGGCCATAGGGGTCTTCATTGGTCTAGATTCTTCTAATCCAAATTTCTTTAGCATTTCTTTAGCGTACTTAGATTGACTAAAGAAAATACCATCGTCCATTTGTTTAATTTGGAGTCCTAAAAAGAAGTTAAGTTCTCCCATCATACTCATTTCAAACTCATCATGCATGATTTTGGCAAAGTCATCACACAATTCTTGACAAGTTGAGCCAAATATAATGTCATCAATATATATTTGTACGATTATGAGGTGAGGACCTTTCTTCTTTTTAAAGAGTGTATTGTCTACCATTCCCATGGTATACCCATGTTTAACAAGAAACGCTTTAAGTCTATCATACCAAGCTTTGGGTGCTTGTTTGAGTCCATAAAGTGCTTTCTTAAGCTTGTAAACATGGTCCGGTTTCTCAAAATCAATGAAGCCGGGAGGTTGAGCCACATATACCTCCTCATTGATCAAACCGTTAAGAAATGCACTCTTTACATCCATTTGTTGAAGCTTAATATCTAAGGCACAAGCGTAGGCTAAAAGGATTCTAATAGATTCTAATCTGGATACCGGTGCATATGTCTCGTCATAATCAATCCCTTCTTGTTGATTATAGCCTTGAGCTACAAGTCTAGCCTTGTTACGAGACACAACACCATTCTCATCTAGCTTATTCCTAAATACCCATTTGGTTCCTATAATGGTAGAACTTCTAGGTGGAGGAACAAGTTCCCAAACATCATTGGCAACGAATTGATTCAATTCTTCTTGCATCGCAATGACCCAACTCTCATCCGTCAAAGCTTCTTTAACATTCTTTGGTTCAATCAAGGAGACAAAACAAAAGAAGTTGCTTTGGTTTTGGACTTGAGATCTTAGGGTCCTTTGATTTAAGTCACCAATGACATTATTGAGAGTATGATCCCTAGACTCCTTAATGTTTACTTCCTTTTCAACACTAAGGTCTTCAACTCCTATTTTTCTAACCTCTTTGGCTTTAACTACTTTCATCCAAGTCATCATCAACCAATGGTGGTGTCTTGGGTGAAGGAGGGGTTTCATCAAAGGTTACGTTGAGTGATTCTTCAATAACCCCCGAGGTTCTATTTAGGACTATGTAGGCTTTACTAGTTTGGGAATAACCTAAAAGGATACCTTCGTAAGACTTTGGGTCAAACTTTGTAAGGTAGTCTTTGGTGTTGAGGATAAAGCACTTGCTTCCAAACACCCTAAAGTATTCTAATGAGGGTTTCTTACCTTTAAGAATCTCATAGGGGGTCTTTCCTAGGAAAGGTCGAATAAGAATTCGGTTGAGAATATAAGTCGATGTGTCCACGACATTGCACCAAAACTTTTGAGGCAAAGATTGCTCGTTTAACATCGTCCTACTCATCTCTTGGAGAGTCCTATTCTTCCTTTCAACTACCCCATTTGATTGTGGAGTGCGAGGAGCCGAGAAGTTATGGGTAATACCATGAGCTTCACAAAAGGCACCAAATTGCACTTCATTATCAAATTCCCTACCATGATCCGTCCTAATAGAAACAATTGAACATCCTAGTTGATTTTGAATTCTTCGACTAAAGATTTCGAAGTGATCGAAAGATTCATTCTTAGATGCCAAAAATCTAGTCCAAGTGAATCTAGAATAGTCATCAACTATAACTAGGGTATAAAGGTTACCTCCATAACTCCGTATGGTGGAAGGTCCAATGAGATCCATATGTAGGAGCTCTAAGCACCGAGAGGTCGAAACCAAATTCTTGGCTTTGTGAATTGAGTGAACTTGCTTTCCAACTTTGCAAGCATCACAAAAGTGACTATCAAACTTAATCTTGGGGAGGTGTCTTACCAACTCCTTAGAGACTAAAGATTGAATTAAACGCATATTAGCGTGACCTAATCTCCTATGCCAAAGAGTAGAACTATCATCTATAGTCGCAAGACATATGTTGTCTTTTGACTTCTTATTAACCTTCATGACATAAATCCCATGCTTTCTAACACCTTTTCCAATGACTTTTCCATCTTTTACGATTTCACAGTCATGTTCCGAAAAGATGACCTTACACTTATTATCACAAATTTGACCTATACTTAAAAGGTTAAAACCTAAGTTATCTACGTGCTCAAAATTTTCAATGGTCATGGAGTCAAGAGAAACCGTACCTTTGCCAATGATATTACCACGTAGACTACTAGCGAATGTGACGTTACCTCCATCAGATGCTTTGTAATGCGAGAACAAACTTCGATTACCCATCATGTGTTTAGAACATCCACTATCCTTAATCCACTCATCGGGCTCCAAATCAATTCCCAAGCATATCTAGGTAACAACACACAAGATCAAACATTTGGTCCCCAATATCTCATGGGTCCAAAATTGTTAGTTCCAAACATCCCTTGCATTTGGTTAGGATGCATGAATGAGGAGGGGATTCCCCATGGAGAACAAAATGGAGGAGGGTAGTAATTCATGTAACCATTTTGTTGTTCATTACTTCTCCTAGGTGTGTTTGATCTAGGTTTAGAGTTATTATTATTCCTTCTAGGTGTTGGAGTTTTACTTCTAGGTCGTGAGTTGTTTTGATTATCTCTTGTAGGCGTTGTCGTTCTACTTCTAGGCTTAGACTCATTCCGTACTCTAGGTGGAGTAGAGGATAGTCTAGATAAACTTCTATTTCCCATGAGAGGTTTACTTAAAGGCTTGTAGAACTTACCAATAGCATTGTCGTCAAGTATGGGTAATTGAACCTTATTAACAGTAAGATGCTTTAGTTTTTCATTTAACTTAGATTTTTCAGAAAGTTCAGAATTTTCACAAAATTCATCTTCTGGCCGCGGTACCTTATCTATGGCGGCGGTTCCATAGCGATAAGGAACCGCACCATACAGTTTGGAACCGCGTCCAGTGGGCGTTTTCTGTGAAAACCTGACTTGTTTTGGTTCACTAGTTGAGGCTTCATTTGAGTTAAAACCTAGACCAAGTCTTTCTTTAGAATGAACTTGTTTGTTTAACATATCATCAAGAGCACTAGTACCTTTCATGAACTTTTCCAATTTAATGGAGGTGCTCTTGAGATCTTCATTCTCTAATCTAAGTTTCTCACAACTTAAGCAACCTAAATCAACCTCTTTGTTTTTCTCAAGTTTAGCCAATTTCTCCATAAGTTCATTGATCTCATTTTCAAGCTTAGTTTTGGTTGATTTTAAGGTTTTATTCTTTTCTATGAATTTAAGACTAAGTTTGTGTAAGCTATCATATTTGCCTTCAAATTCAATATCATCTAAAGTGGTACTATCATTGCTATAATATTCGATTTCGAAATGTACCTCTTTAGAAGTGTGAGCCATAAGACATTTCTCCTCTTTGGGGTTGTCATCATCATCTTCACCGCTATCGCTCCAAGCGCCACTAACGAATGCCGTGTGGTTCTTATCACGAGCGGGCTTTGGACAATCACCAATGAAGTGATTTGGATCACCACATCTAAAGCAATTCCTATCACCTTTTTCGTTCTTGACAAACCGATTCTTTGACAATGGTTTCTTGTCATAGTTGGGTTGCCTAACGTGTTGACCTCGTCTCTTGAAGAACTTCTTGAAATCTCTCACCGCCAATGCATACTCCTCGTCATCGCTTTCCGAAGAACTATCATGGTCACTTTGTGCCTTCTTGGCTTTAAGTGCAAGAGATTTCGTTTCACTCTTGGTTTTCACTAATTCTGAGTCCTTCAAAATTATCATCTCATGAACCTTCAAGTTTCCTATGAGTTCATCGAGTGATAAAGTTGAGAGATCTTTCGACTCTTCAATCGCCGTGACTTTTGCTCTCCACTTTGGATGTAAGGCCCTTAGAAACTTCCTAACATTGTTCTTGCTAGAAAAACCTTCATCAAGTGCTTTTAGACTAGTAATAATGGTGTTAAACCTAGCAAATGCACTATCAATAGTTTCATCTTCTAAGATGACAAATTGTTCATATTGTTGGACAAGAAGATCGATTTTACTTTCTTTGACTTGGCTATTACCTTGGTGGGTTACTAAAAGAGTGTTCCAAATATCTTTAGCGGTTTCACACATAAAAATTCTTTCATACTCTTTCTTAGGCAAAGCATTATAAATCACCATTTTAGCCTCATTATTTTTTGAAAGTTTCTTTTTAGTATCGTCCTTAGCTTTGTCAAAAGTGACCTATTCTTTTGTTTTAGAAACTTCATTAAATTGAAAGGGTAAAAAATCACCATTGGTAATAACATGCCAAAGATCTAAATCTTTTGATTTCACATAAGTTTCAAATCTATTTTTCCAATAAATAAAACTGTCGGTTTCAAAAAGTGGTGGTCTTTGCATAGATTGCCCTTCTAGGTACTTGTTGGAATGCATAGATCGATTCAAGTTTTAAAATACAATATACTTTAAAAATTCTTGAGCAACCCGCTCTGATACCAATTATAGAAACTAGAAGGAGGGGTTGAATAGTTTCTTATATTTACTTGTTAAAATATGGTTTCCAAAAATCCTTTTTCAAAAACTTAGGCTTGAGGAAATATATGAAATCTTCTTATGCACAATATGAACAATGATAGTGTAACTAAACTAAGGCTAACAAAAATATATCCACAAAGAATAAAGAATGATAGTGTAGCTAATCTATTACTAACACATGTGTAGAATATTGATAACCTATGAATCTATGAAGGGGTTTGTTGTTTTCTAGAGAGAGAAACAAGAGAGAGAAAGTGAGAGAAAACTATGTGTTATTTGAATAAGTGAAACTAGCAAAATGACAACAACCAACCCCTTTCCATGGTGGAAAGGGGTATTTATACTTCCAAGCTTACATTGGGCTTGGGCCGGTCCATGACAAGCCCATGGACCGGTTCTTACTTAACTTAATAAGCAACTAATAACTATTTGTTAACTACGAGCTATTACAACATAACTAATATTGTGGAGTGACCGATACTTCTAATATACGTAAAACGTATTTCTAACAATCTCCCCCTAAGGGAGGTCACTCCACGTTACAAAATTCTAAACCTAGCATACTATACTAAGTCTTCGTTCTTTAGCTCGTAGTCTTTTCTTCTTTTCTTTCTTTTGTTGTGAATATGTTGGTTTGATCTTTTTGGCTTTGACTTGAGAGCATTGTTCTTTGGCCTTTCACGTGCGATCTTTGCCTCTCTTGTGAATTTGCCTCCTCGTGACTCCATGTTCCACACACTTATGTCTTTTTGTTGAATTCTTGAAAGTTTCAGAGTTTGGTACAGCGGAAGACTTTATCTTGTACTTTCTTAAATTTTTGTTAAACTTTGATGCAGAAAAACATAAGCATGTGGGAACGACTTCTACAGGTACACCGCAACACCACCGTCTTCACTGGTACACAGCAACGCCACCGTCTTCAACAGGTACACAGCAACGCCACCGTCTTTAACAGGTACACAGCAACGCCACCGTCTTTAACAGGTACACAGCAATGACACGAATAAAATGGCTTTGAACATTTTATTCTAATTCGGTAGCATTTTACCTCCGGTCGGTGAAGACCGTTGGACGATATTAGATATCGTACCCGTGACGGATAGTTTCAATTAAGTAACTTCCTGACAGGATTTCGCGGGTAAACCCGTTCTCTTTATTCGACCGTCCAAAGCTGACTGCGAACATAAAGAGTGAATCACTTGGATAAATTATCCTTGTGATTTGAAGCCGTCAATTCATGAAACCTGGAACAAGTGAATTTCAATTAAGATTTTCACCATCGTTGCTTTCCAGTTTTCACGAGCTCAATTCATAAAGAATCTTGCACGTCACCTACCAAGTGCTGTTTGATGTTAACACTAGAAGGATTTCCACTCGTCACTGTGGTCAATAAAGAGTCACTCTGAGTGTTCTGGCAAGATCATATGATAATGCGAAGAGGCCTGGAACGAGTTTAAGTTCAATTAAGAATTAAACCACTGTTACCTTCCAGTTTTTCACAAGATTGGTTCTAAAAGAACCGCACGTGTAACCTACCATGAGCTTGTTTGATGTTGGCTCAAGCAGGATTTCCATCTTCATTGTAATACTTACGTATTACTCGGATGTTCTGGCAATATTAAAGGAATATTGCGTAGGACTCATGAAAATCTCTTACTTTTCACAGTGTGTGAGAAAGCAAGGAATAAATGGAAAGTATCCTAATGAGACTTTTGATGATCTCTTGGCTCTAGACTCGATTGTGCGTTTTGATTTAGTGAGCGATGGCTGGAGAGGAGTGCCACCTTTTCAATACCAGTCTATTCGGAGTGAATAAACCAATAGATAACGTGTTGATCTCCGTGTGATTAAAACAAATACCTTTTGAGAGATATTTGAGTTAGCTGGGAAGGGTTGTGCATTGCATCACTGGGTCCATGATGTCTCTCTTCAATACCGAGAATCATTAGCAAAAATGACCTCAATAGCATATGTATTGACCCGGTTTCTGCCTAAAGTTGTAAGGAGGGCTTCTTTCTTTACACCCTTTATCTTTACAATTCTTTTTCATTCTTCAACCCCTTCAATACTTACCAATACGTCATCACTAGCACCTTGTTGTGATTGTTCCAGTGCTAGCTTAAGTACTTGGTCGGCATTCAGCTACATTCACATTCTTTCTCCATCTTTCCTAGGACTTCTAATTCTATCTAGGGAATTGTCCTTGGGAAGATTCCATCGGCTCTGATGAATCATTGGACTAAACCTATTCCTACCACCCTTTTGTCACCACATTCGTCGTGAATTAAGCGTGTTTTGGGAAGGAATTGCCACCATGAAAAATCATTGAAAATCACATAAGGTACTTGTGATATTAAAATAAAAAGTTTTGTACCTTAGGTGTTTTGTTCATAAAAAAAGCTCCCCCTTAACACGTGCTTTACACATATTAAGTTGGATTATCGTTAAGTCTTTTTCATCTTTTAGCCAAGTATCACTTAAGTCTCCTTAATCCCATTTTCTCCCCTTATCCAAAATGTTAACCATTAATATTTGGGATATTGAATGGATTAACCGGTCTTTGGGTAAAAATGAAATCGATGTTTGGCCATAGAACAAGTTATTGCTCCCCCTTAATTTAATAAGGGATAGTTGTAGTGCTTTGGTATGATATATTTTGAAAGATTTAGAATCTCGTGAGAAATTCTTGAAAAATTATCATACTTTAACACTACATCAAGCCATTAATGCACAATATTCACAAATATACATATTCACAATTGAAAACCAATATAAAGTGGACCTGAAATGTACGACCCATTAGATGGATCGTTGCAGTAGCTTGTGGTGCACTAAATATGGTCTTCCACCAACGAACCTTTCCAAGCTCCTCATCAATCTACGTTCACGGAGCTTTTGATCTATCTTCTTGATCACGTACTTCGCCATCTGCCGGTAACCCGGATGCCAATCCTCCGTCATTTCTGGCAAAGTCCCACCCGAGTTCAGATGCTCCAACTTTCCTCTGACTTGTAGAAGAGTCCCATCACTGTACTTATGGAGCTCACCCACCCTCATAAACTTCATTAAACCTCGACTGTTCAAGTAGAAAATGCCGTAATTCGGGACAGAAATGCCGGTATAGGGACATCTTTCTACATGTTGAGGTAGCACTTGATTCACTGGACGGGTTAGGTTAAGCTTCCTTTGATAGCTTTCGACTCCCAACTGAAGATCTTCAACTCGTGTCTTGATGACAATGCTTCGTGTGAACATACGAAGTGCTGTATTCAAAGCAATGAGATCTTCACGAGGATCTTCTTCAATTCAAAATCCATCAAGTCATAAGCAATCTTGTAGGCGGATTCTGAAGGATTGGATGACTTGATCATCAAGTTATCAGCTGCTAGCGTCTTCAACTCATCACGCAGTTTAGGCATAATGGATTCAACGGATTCTTGCACTCTTTCTTCCACAGAGGCTTCAAGTGCTTCTTTTTGCTCTTTGTATTTATCCCTCATTGCTTGAAGCCTGGTGATACGTGCAGCATGCTTATCAGCCTCAGCCTGCTTAACCCGAGCTAGTTCTTCTGCATGTGCTTTTCGAGTCAACTCCATATCTGCAGCGAACTTAGCAATCATCTCCTCTTGGGCTTTCCTAGAAGCTTCTTCACTTTGAGCTCGTCTTTGTAACTCTTGGCGAAGTTCATCCATTTCTCGTTTGTGATTATCCACATGTTTATCCAACATTTCGGCCATCACCAATGCAGCCATTGTAGATGTTGCAGAGCTGCTCTGGGTTGATTGAAGAGGCTCGGTTGTTACTGCGGTACTAAGGATGGGAATTATAGGTGGTGGAAGGAATGGTGTTGACGCCGGTCTGGTTGGTAAGGGTTGGATTTGTGGAGGTTGAGTTGCTAAAGGTTGAGTTGACACCATGATTGTAGGAGCAACAGACTCCTTTTCCACACTTGCTGAAATAGGGATTGATGGCTCCTTCGAAGTGGAATAATGTTCAGGTGACCCAAACTCATAAACATCATCTGGTTCCTGGTACTCTTCTTCAACATTTACCCTTGCACCTGAACCACTACCGCCAGTATCTTTCCTACTCCTTTGAATTGCTATCTTCATCATTTGTTTCTCTGTCTTGTCAAGAGCAGGATCAACAACATCTTATTCGTCACGTAAAACCATCTCATCAGCCTTACCCTTTCCCTTCTTACCCTCAGTCTTCTTCTTCTTTGTTTCGGGTTCAGGTAACGCAGCTGGTTGTTTGCGTTTACCTTTACTCTTGACCGTTGTAGACGAGTCTTCTCCAGTCTGAAGGTTTGCTTTCAGCTTCTTGATTTCTAGCTGCAGTAGCTTGTAATCAGCAGAACCTTTGATTTTCTCTGTCAGAAGATAATCGGGAATAGGACCAGCAATCACACCACCAGACGGTCCTTCATGCCTCAGATCCACAGTATCATCAGCTTCTTCAGTGTGATAACGACTTGCTGCACGCCTATCAATAGTAGCATCATTTTTCATAAAATAATTAATGATAAGCTTGATAAACCTTGGATAAGGAAAGAAATTTGTCTTCAGCTTCTTGTTCTGGAAAAGTTGAAAGGTGAATTCTTCCCATATCAACAATGCATAATCTGCATTTGCAGCTTTGTCATGCCATAGAAGAGGTTTATAATAGGACTGCGCAAAGCATCATGGCCACTTATTTTTGGTGTAAGACATCTACTGAGAATACCCAACAATGCTCTCCAAGGTTGTCCTACTTTAGCAGTGGTAAACTCAGACGCAACTCGTATTTCCGGACATCCAAGAGCGTCAAATAACTCCATGAGTTCATCTTTAGTAGGATCCCTCGAGAATGACATGCCTTTGGGTGTATCCCGTATACCAAGAATCTTACGGAAGTCTGAAACTGTGAGCGTCTGCTGCTTGTTGTCGATGGTGAAGGTGATCTTGTTTGAAGTGATTTCCTTGGTAGCCCAAAATTCATACATATAATCATAAGGCACCGAGGCACTACTTCTTAGAGCATTCTTAAAATGGGATTGATCAAGGATCGCGATGGCTACTTTAAATCCATGGTGAGTGGATTTTGAGACTTGCTTCAGCCGGTAGTTGTTGGGTATAAACTTAAGGGTTCGTGCTTTAGCAATAGCGGCTTCTCTAGAGTCTTGGATTGCTTGTACTGTTGGATTAGTCATTGTATCTGCTTAAGATAAGACATGAAAGGTTGATGCACAAAAATATATAGATATATATCATTCTTACTTCTAAGCATAACACATTTCATAATACAACAAGTACATATAACATGCAAACAATAATAATCAAAAAACTCTTCATCCGGAACTTTCCTTCATTCGGAACTTCTTCATTCGGAACATTCCTTCATTCGGAACTTCCTTCATCCGGAAGTTCTTCATTCGGAACTTCTTCATTCGGAAGTTCTTCATTCGGAACTTCCTTCATTCGGAAGTTCTTCATTCGGAACTTCTTCATTCGGAACATCCCTTCATTCGGAACTTCCTTCATTCGGAACTTCCTTCATCCGGAAGTTCTTCATTCGGAACTTCTTCATTCGGAAGTTCTTCATTCGGAACTTCTTCATTCGGAAGTTCTTCATTCGGAACTTCCTTCATTCGGAAGTTCTTCATTCGGACCTTCTTCATTCGGAAGTCCTTCATTCGGAACTTCTTTATTCGGAAGTTCTTCATTCGGAACTTCCTTCATTCGGAAGTTCTTCATTCGGAACTTCCTTCATTTGGAAGTTCTTCATTCGGAACTTCCTTCATTCGGAACTTCCTCATTCGGAAGTTTTTCAGAAAAAAAATCCTTCATTCGGAAGTTCATATCCATGTTCATCCGGAACTTTTTCAAACGAAGCTATGATGATTAATCTATGTGCGTTTGTGAGTTTCTAAGGCAAACTAAGGCAATTAATCATCATTTAATGCTAATCCGCACAAAACCCACCAATAATCCTTAGTTTAATTAACCCTAAATAAATCATAAACCCTAATTTGATTTAAACTGATTTAAACGAGTAACTTAACAAAATTAAAGGATGAATAAGGTGAGATATAAGTTAAATATAGATGATAATTACCTTTTAAAATAGAATGAATCGGATTGGATGGATAAACGAGTTGTTTTTTGAGTTCTTGTGAGTGTTTAACAATGGCGGCAGGATAGAGATAAACAGTGAAAAGGAAAAAGGGGGGCGGGGGGGTTTATATTTGACTTAGGTCAAATTTTTTGACAAGTTTCAACAGAATGTCACCTTAAGTCCCTCCAATTTCACTCCTTTTCCTTTTTGTTTCTAACTTTTTCAATTCATTTTACCTTTCCATTGATAATTTTAGTCGACTTAATTTTGCTTAGTTAAACTAAACTCGACAATCTCACACAACTTAAGTATCGATCTATAAGCAAAACTCCAAGATCTTAAAGCCATTCCTATCACATTGAACGAACACAAGTCGTATTCTAAAGAAAACCACTCAATTACCATTTAGCCCTTAAGTTTCCACAATCACTTTTGAAAATCAATTTAATGACGAAGATGATTTTAATATTTTCTCCCCCTTAAACGATGACCCGTTTTCTATTTAAAGAGCTGTAGTCATTGTTTAAGGAGTCAAATATTGATGAAAGCATTTCCAATTTGTATCTTGAAAAAGTTTGATTCGTGGTGTCAATAAGATTTCTCTTATTTTAACAAATTAATGCACTGAGACGTACACAAATTCGTGTAAGACCAAGTTGTAAAGTAAACTTGATCCCTTTGCATGATTTGGCTTTTAAATCACGCCCGAGAAAATTAATTCCCGTTCTGAGCCAACGTTTTCCAAGGAAATACGTGACTTTAATATGAAAACCGGGTTGCAGTCAGAAATAACTACAAGCCATTATGGGCATGTTTTAAAAATGTACAACTTTTATACGGACTCTATTTATGGCACCGTGTCAATATTGATCGACATTTCTAAGGCCGTAAATATTACCGTACTAAAAGACATGCCCTATTTAAAAAAAATATTTTTGGTTTTTCTTGATTTTATAATTTTTATGGTTTTTGTAGGTTTTATATTTTTTATGGTTTTTGTTGGTTTTATATTTTTTTATGGTTTTTGTTGGTTTTATATTTTTGTATTTTTCTTTTGTGGTTTATATATTTACTATAATATACATGATCACGAACAAAGGATACTCTGAATAGTTTACCACGACTATTCAGCTGATTCTTCTGCCAACTCTTTGAGAGTCGCTGGAGTGAATGATTTCATGCCAAGCTTGTCGATCAAAAACTCAATTCGTCCTCGATCTAATGCTTTGGTGAACATATCCGCCAGCTGGTACTCAGTAGTGACAAAATACAGCTCGATCACTCCGTTCTCCACCTGCTCTTTAATGAAATGGTAGCGAATGTCTATGTGCTTGGCCCGGGAGTGTTGAACATAGTTGCAGCAAAGGGCAATGGCGCTCTTGTTGTCACAATACATCGGGATTTTATTAAATCCCAAACCGTAGTCAGTTAATTGTGATCTCATCCAAAGGACTTGAGCACAACAACCGGACATGGCGATGTATTCAGCCTCTGTGCTTGATATTGCAGCGCTTTTCTGCCTTTTTGAAGACCAACTGATCAATCTATCTCCAAGGAGTTGCACAGATCCAGAAGTGCTACGCCTCGTGTCTTGACATCCAGCATGATCGGCATCTACGTATGATATTAAAGCAATAGAGGAATCTTTCGGATACCATAGACCACGATGAAGTGTTCCTTTTAGATACTGAAAGATCCTTTTCACAACATGTAGGTGCTTTTCGGTAGGCCGAGCCTGATACCGGGCACACATGCATACAGCAAATTGCAAATCAGGCCTGCTAGCAGTCAGATATAGAAGGGTGCCGATCATCCCACGGTAAAGTTTTGGATCGACAATAGTCCCATTCCTATCTTCATCTAACTTGGATTTCTCCACCATTGGAGTGTCCACGGGGTCACAATTTTCAAAGTTATATTTCTTAAGAGATTCTAGAGCATATTTGGATTGATTAATAAAGATGCCTCTGGGATTCTGAGAAATCTGTAACCCTAAGAAAAATGAAATTTTTCCCATCATCGACATCTGAAAGCGTGTGGACATTATCTTCTCAAATCGATTTGACAATTCTATGTTAGTGGCAGCAAATATTATATCATCAACATAAATTTTTACCAGAATCATGTCGTTGCCTTCCTTGAGAGTGAATAGAGTGGGGTCCACCTTGCCTTTGGAGAAGCCTTCCGAAATGAGATATGTTGACAGGAGATCATACCACGCGCGTGGAGCTTGTTTTAACCCATAGAGAGCTTTCTTAAGCTTGTACACATGATTAGGAAACTCCGTGCTAACGAACCCATCCGGCTGACTAACATAGACTTCTTCCCTTAGTTCACCGTTCAAAAATGCCGTCTTCACATCCATTTGATAGACGATCATATTCATATGAGCAGCATACGCAAGGAATAGTCTAATTGCCTCCAATCTTGCCACAGGAGCAAAAGATTCTTCAAAGTCTATACCCAAGGCTTGTTTATATCCTCTAGCAACCAATCTAGCCTTATTCTTCAATACCGCACCCATCTCATCAAGTTTAACCTTATAAACCCATAACAAAGTAAGGATGTTAACCTTGTCAGGGAGAGGAACCAATTCCCATACTTCAAGTCTTTGAAATTCATTTAGTTCCTCCTGCATAGCTTCAATCCAAGATGATTGGGTCATAGCCTGCTGCCAATTTTTAGGTTCAACTTCAGAGAGAAATGCATCAAAGTAGCAATAAAGTGCACTCTCTTGTAATTGATGGCGTGTAGAGACTGGTCGATCTAGATCTCCAATGACATTCCAAATTGGGTGATCTTTTGTCCATTTAGTGCTATGGTTTTCAATCCTAGGTGGTCTGGAGTGAACAATAGAAGGAGCTTCTTCTGAGGTAGACGCGACTGAAGGGTTATCAGGTATCGCTACACCAAAGAAAGGAAGCTCTTGCAGGTGAGCATATTCCAAGTCGTGATCAATAGAATCCTCTTCCACATCATTAGGCACAAGTAGGGGTGACGATTCAGGTGTAGTTTGAGAATCACTTGGTGAAGGTGCATCTGGTTCAATGTGAATTATAGATGCATTAGATAAAGGTTCATTAGCTTGAGCAACCACTTCAGGGATTGGAGCGAATACTACAGGTGCTGGAACTTCATCAGTCGGGGGATCGAAGAATTCATCAAACAACGGTAGAAACAGTTTATCCCACTCAGGCCTTGATGGTGGTAAAAATGATGTAGAAGTAGGATTATTGGGAACTAATCCGGAACTAATAGCACCGGTTCCCATCTCATGAAGCACGGGTTCAGAGCTGTGTTGCTCAGAAGCCATCGCTGTCAGCTCATCGAAATCTGCGTCCATAGTTTCTACAATCTTGCCAAGACGAAGGTTATAGATTCGGTATGCTTTCTTGGACGGTGAGTAACCAATGAAAATACCTATATCGGCTTTCGGTTGAAGCTTACCCAAGTTCTCACTATTGATGTTTGGATAACAAAGAGCACCAAACACATGAAAAAATGAAACATCGGGTTTACGGTCATGTAGAAGCTCATAAGGTGTTTTTCCATGGCGTTTCCGAATGATAGAACGGTTTTGGGTGAAACATGCAGTAGATATAGCCTCTGCCCACAAGAACAATGGAGCGTTCGCGTAAATAAGCATAGTCCTAGCAGCTTCCATAAGTGTACGATTCCGTCTTTCAACGACACCGTTTTGTTGTGGAGTGCGTGCAGCGGATGTTTCATGTGAGATACCAACTCCTTCATAATAATCACGAAGAGTCTGGTTGACGAACTCTGTACCATTGTCTGTACGAATACGGCGGATAGTAGTATTCAAACGTACCTGAATGAATTTCAGAAAAGTGATGATAGCCTTCGGTGCTTCATCCTTTGTACGTAGAAATCTAACCCATGTAAACCTGGAGAAATCATCCACAATTACCAGAATGAATTTCTTACCGCTCACACTTTCAGTTCTCATTGGCCCACAAAGATCCATATGCAAAAGATGAAGTTTTTCTTGATTGGTGTCTTCAGCTTTGGGCTTGTAAGATTTGTTGGTACTTTTCCCCCTTGAACACGCGGAACATAAATGGTCCTTGTGAAATTTAAGCTTTGGAAGACCACGAACTAAATCGTTTTTAGCCAGATGATTAATAGCGTCAAAGTTAAGATGAGATAATCTGCGATGCCATAACCATGACTTGGTCTTAGATGCTTTAGAGAGAAGACACACTGGAGAGGCGGCCATCATGTCTTGTAGGGACAAGGTATAGAGATTTGCACCACGAGATCCCTTCAACAAATCTTTTCCTTCCAAGTTGCGGATGAAACAAGTGTGTTGTCGAAAAGCAACCTCAAGGTTGGAATCACAAAACTGTCCTACTGAGAATAAATTATGACCAAGACCTTCTACATAGTATACCCTTGAAATCGTCACGTTTCCAATCTGATATTCACCATACCCCATTATCTTTGCAATATGATCATTCCCGAATTTAACCGTACCAAGAAACTTGCTGACGAAATTTCGGAGCATCGAGCGATTTCCGGTCATATGTTTTGAACAACCGGAGTCCAAATACCACAGGATGATTTGGACCACCTGAAAATATCACCACACAAGGACAATGTAGAGGTATCGGAATCTGAGTGTTCCTTGTTATTAGCAGGTACAGATTTAATAATCTTAGATTTGCTAACTCTAGGTTTCTTAGATTTCCTAGCCTTCTTTTTCTTAATAGGTGGTGTAGATTCTAGTTGGCTTAAATCCTGAGGTATTTCTTCACTGATAGGCACTATAGTGGGGGCTGACCTAATTAAAGGGCGCTGTTTCCATACTTGAGTGCGAGTGTTCCTAACTAAAGGACGCTCAGACCTAACCTCAATGGATGCATTCCTAGTTAAAGGGCACATTTTTCCATCTAATGTAAAGGTCCTACCAGTGGGACGCCATTGCCAGCCAACTTGGGCACGAGTTCTACCCGTTGGCTTCCATTCAAGACCATTCTTAATAGCATTCATTTCATTCACGTGATCAATCAGACACAAATCATGACGTTGGGAAAACATACATTCATTACAATTCCAACAATTCAAATCAGAATTCACGAATGGTTTAGGCTGCTGCACAGGCGCAGAGCTTTTAGTCTTAACATGATTCTTTTTATTTAAAACTGAACTAGCATTCCTATTGTGAACTTCTACTTTCTTCTTTTTGGCACTACTAGTGGAGGGCTTGATCTTATCTTTCTTGAGTGGCGATCCTTTAGCCTTAGTAGTCTCTTTTAATCCTGTAGAAGGCAAAGTGGGAATATTAGCAACAGATTTTAAAGGTGCCTTACTTGAATGTGCCAATGACGGTTTTGCTCCTGGAGTCTTATTAAATGGAGTTACAGCAATGGGCCTATTATTAAGTAGTGCAGAACCTGGTGTACCTATGTATTGCAAATATGCTAAGCAATATTGAACTCGCTTAATATATTCATGAGCCGAATAATAGTCGCTACCTGAGGGATCTAAGGCATAAAGATCGTCTAAAATATCCCTAAGAAGATCGACATGCTTAATGGCATTCCTCATATAATCATCATAGGTAACTGGGTTTCTCTTATGAAGCGGGTTCTTATAAAGCACTACTGACTTGGTTGTTGGAGCACTAGTGGACGGTGCAGAGTCGGTAGCTAAGTTATCAACAACTTCTTGTCGGGTGAGAAGAAGTGTCTCCTTTAACTCAGCCAAAACCATATTTTTGTCAATGAGCAGGATGTTCAAATCAGAGATTTCCTCGCACTTTTGGTTCAGTTGTTCAACATAATATTGTTGCTGTGCCGCATTAAAAGCGAAGCGTTCTTCTAGTGAACCATAAAGAGCGGATAATCCCTGTCTTGTCCGATCCATCTCCCATAGAACAGACGAAAGTCTAATTTCTAAGACTTGGTTTTTAGACTCTGCAGCCTCTAGTTCCAATTTTAATGTTTCATTTGATGACACATCTCTCTTCAATCTCATGATTTCTTCCTCTAATGTCTTAACAATTGCAATCATCTTGTCACTCATCTCAACACCGTTTTCACAACCATTTGATATCAAAAGATCCTCATTTTGAGCTTGTTGTTTTAATTCTAAAGATATACAATGTTGTTCTAGTTGATTAAAGCGTTTTGAAAGTAAATTGTAAGAATCTTGTAGCTTTAAAAACTCAACGTTAGATTCGTGACAAGAATGATTATCTACCTCATTTACAGTATCAGCAACATTTACAGAGAGATCACAAACATCATCACAAATATGCACAGCATCACAATTAATCATAGCGGATGTAAGCTCATTCGAATAATTAACATTTACAGTAGTAAGCACATCACACGAGATTACTGCGGACAAGAATCGGTCATATTCGGTTAAAATCTTTTCTTTTTCAATTAGTTGTAGTTCGTAAGCGGTGTCCATTTCATAAAACACTTTTTGAACTTCACCAATTTCAAACACAAGATTTTCCTTAAGAGATGCAAAAGTTCCTTTTAGACTTTCGACAAACGGATTGATCTCATTTTTAAACACCTCGTTCATATGTTCGAAAGCCCATTCTCCGGCATTTAAGCCATTTGAAGTCGTACATTCCAAAATGACCTTGTCAAAATTAGTAAAGTTTTGATTAATCCCTTGCAAGTTTAACCATACAGTGCTAACAGGTGGAAGATCCTTTGGAATTTCTTAGGACCTTCCATATTGACAAGTGTAGGAAATGTACTAGGGTTTTCTTCATCTAATATGTAAGTCGGTGCTGTTATGAGATCTTTGTCCATATGGAAGCGAATTCTAAAATCCGTTTTTGCAAGCTCCTTATTCAATTTAAAATAATCACACTCGGGATATTTTGCAGAATTGTATGACCGATCCTCATCAACTAGATCCTTACTTGTTCGATCATCGGGAAAAACAATCGGGTCTAAGGCCAATCCTAATTGAGTTGCATTATAAAGTCTAGGACTATGTCTTAAAGCTTGTTTTGCATATCGTGGATTAGGGGGAAGGCCTTTTTGACGAGATAAGTTAAATTCTCTAAACGAAGCATCAAATAAGTGCACTAGTTGAGAAGCAACGTATTTTCTTAACAGCAAGTAATCTAGACTTCTAATCTTATTAGTAGCATTAATCTCCATTTCATTCTTCTTAGACTCGAGTGATTCAAAATCCGTTTGAAGTTTTTGAAAATTAGTGACCACTAACTCCTTTTCTTTAAGTTCATGAGTCAGATTAGCTCTTAAGTTTTCAATTTCTTGCAAGTGACCCATTTGTTTGTTTCTAAAATGATCATATTCGGGATTAGTTAGAACACTAGACGAAGGCACTAATTCCAAGGTTTGAACTTTCTCATTGCTTAAGGCAAGCTCATCAGACAAATTCTTATTCTTAGCTAAGGTTTCTAAGAGTGCAGCATTCATTTGGCTAAGTAATGTAGCAGGAACCATGACCAAATCTTGTTGAGCAGGAGTAGACGTATGCGAAATGGGTCCCGGTTGTGATTCACTCAAAGTCTGGGGACTCACATTGATATTGCTATCATTGTTTGTCTCCTCAGTTGAAAGACTCACCACCGAAGATTCATTCGAATCAGCACTCTCTTGCACAACTTGATGTGGTTGAATACTAGCATCAGTGGTATTATCGGTGGTATTAATAAGTACCTCAGATCTCTTTTCTGGCCCTAAGCTGGAGATAGTTGCCATGAGAGCAGCCTTTGCAGATTGAAAGTCATCACAGTCTGAGTCATACGCATCGAGATCATCTGCTTGGTATGCTGCATTCTGTGTGGTGGCCGTGTCTTGTTCAGCAATCCCTGGATCAGCAAGAAATGCAAGCTCCTCTTCATCAAGTTCCCTTCCTTGTGCCTGAGCATTCACCAGATAGATCTTTTCTGCAAACCATTGTCCATCCCTTCTCCTCTTGGGTTTCTTACAATCCCTGGACATGTGACCCTCTTCCTTGCAATTGTAGCATGTAATCATTCGCAATTTGCCCGTGGAATTAGCCCGTGGAGCAGGATTGACCATTGGAGCCTGATTGACTGTGCGAGCATTGGTAGTTGATGTGGTAGGTCTCCCCTGATATGGTTGAATAGGCTGAACCATTACCCTGCCATTCTCAATAGTAGCTTGTTGGCGAGAATTGGATGAATTCCTCAACTGATTGTTGGTAGGAGCTGATCCCCTAAATCCTCGTTTGCTTAAAGTCCTTGTGAGATAAGCAGATATAGTGGTTAACACTTCAACTGGATCAGCACCTTGTTTGAATACAGGAACGGGGACTTCCTCATCATCACAGTACATTGCTTGGTCTTGATGAGCTGTATAATCACTAGAAGGAATACTCATTTGATCAGGGTAGCTTGTTGGATATGCTGCATTTTCTTGATAAGAAGAATATGAAGATTGAGCATAAGGTCCAATACTAGCTGGGTAAGGTTGTGTAGCATATTGTGATGAAGGTGCACTAAACCGATATTGTTGCTGATGTGAGGTGGGTGGTTGTGGTAGAATCGAGTATTGGGGAAAGGTTGGTGTCATGTAAGGTGATGGATGATAGGCTTGATGTCCCAAAATATAAGGAGTGTTGTTGTGAGACAAGCTTGGTTGATTCGCCATCAAAGCTAATGAATCAGGGTACATACCTCATGGAGAACGGTGCATGATCCCCGTGTTTCTCATGCTGCTGAAGAAAAGCATATAGTTGATCCAAATTGCACTTATGTAGATCCTTGGTTAACTTAACATCGGTAATATACTCACCCCATTCAGCTTGAGGTAAAGTATTCAAGAATTTGGTGTTAACCTGGAATGGAGCAATCACCAGATTGTATACATTCAGATCATTCATGAGTGTGGTGAATCTGAAGTAATAATCGTGAAGCGTTTCCCCTGGGTTGTAAGTGAATCTGTCAAACAAGTCATACAACTGACATTCCCTTTCCTGTTTGGTGAGAGACGTACCTTGTAGCAACACCTTAAGACGTTCCCATAAATCCTTTGCCACCGTATACTGACTTACCATCCTATAGATGTCATGGGGAAGAGCTTGGAGAATTGTTTGAAGAGCTTTCTCGTCTGCATCGGCAACAAGTTGTTGAGCTGGTGTAAGTTCTTCAAATTCTCTTGGTCGAGACACATTGTTAGCCACGATGGTACCATAGTCAAGTGGACCATTTAAGATTGACTTAACCATAAGCCTCCCATAAACCGGTTTTCCCTTAAGATAAGACATCATCTGGCCTTGCCATGCTTCAAAAACTTCTTTGATGAGCATTGGCGGGCGATTATCCGTTCCCGTAATGACGGAAATATCCGTAAGTGATGTCATCTGAGGCATTACTGAATTCGGATTCATTTTGTTAACTTCAAAGAGACAAAGATTATCGGTTGATCGAGCAGTGAAGTAAAGCTTGTGAATTGTGTTGAGTTTTTGTTGTAAGAAACCAAGATTAAATCCTCTAAAAATCGTCGAAAAAACAAGCAAAATAACCCTTGATTCGGAACTTTTGTTGATTCGGAAGTGTTGATTCGGAACTTCTTGGTTCGGAACTTTTGGCTTGATTCGGAACTTCTTGGTTCGGAACTTTTGGCTTGATCCGGAACTTCTTGGTTCGGAACTTTTTGGCTTGATCCGGAACTTCTTGGTTCGGAACTTTTTGGCTTGATCCGGAACTTCTTGGTTCGGAACTTTTTTTGGCTTGATCCGGAACTTCTTGGTTCGGAAGTTCTTAGTTCGGAAGTTCTTGGTTCGGAAGTTCTTGGTTCGGAAGTTCTTGGTTCGGAAGTTCTTGGTTCGGAAGTTCTTGGTTCGGAACTTTCTTGATCCGGAACTTTCTTGATCCGGAACTTTCTTGATCCGGAACTTTTTCGTTCGGAACTTCCTGGTTCGGAACTTTTTGGTGATCCGGAACTTGTTGGTTCGGAACTTTTGCTGGATTAATCAGAAACTTGTTCCGATGAACAGTCGACCACTAAAATGAAGATTAAACCCAGATTTTGACCAAATAACCCAAAAAGTTTTGTGATTTCTACAATAATAAGTAAAAACTAATACTTATCCACTAATCCCAATCACAAAAACACCAAAAACACCAAGAATCAAGATGAATCTTCTTAAAGAACACTAATAGAATCAAAAACTAAAAAACCACACAAATCACTACCTTAAATCACCCCATAGCTCTTGATACCAAATGTAGAATATTGATAACCTATGAATCTATGAAGGGGTTTGTTGTTTTCTAGAGAGAGAAACAAGAGAGAGAAAGTGAGAGAAAACTATGTGTTATTTGAATAAGTGAAACTAGCAAAATGACAACAACCAACCCTTTTCCATGGTGGAAAGGGGTATTTATACTTCCAAGCTTACATTGGGCTTGGGCCGGTCCATGACAAGCCCATGGACCGGTTCTTACTTAACTTAATAAGCAACTAATAACTATTTGTTAACTACGAGCTATTACAACATAACTAATATTGTGGAGTGACCGATACTTCTAATATACGTAAAACGTATTTCTAACAACATGTATATGCATAAACAATAAAGAATGTAAAGAGTTAAGGGTAAAGAAAGATCAAACCGAACACCAAGGATTTATAGTGGTTCGGAAACGAAGCTCACTCCTCGTTCCTACTCCACTCCTCGAGTACTCCTTACTCGAGAGTTCACTACACAACAAGCTCCTTATGGTGGAGAAAACCGTACACGTCGCTTAACCAATTTCCGACTCTAAGCTAAAAGTCGAGCCCTAATCGTAGCTAGGACCAATCTACACAACTATACTTAGTACATACACAACTTCCAAATAGACACAACTACTTGGATCTTTACAACTATGACACAACTACAAGTGTATAAAATTAGATCTTTAATGGATCTTTGGTGGTGGACTCAACACTTCACTAGGATAGTGTTCTTCTCTTTGCACTTGGAGAGGAAGGGATGGAAGAACAAGATTCACTTCTTAAACAAGTAATAATCAAACAAATGATCAAAGATTTGAGTGATTAAAGAAGGGGTTTGAATCTGGAAATAAATGTGCAAAAGAGGTAAGGTGAAAAGCTGAGAATGGTCCACTATTTATAGGACAAAGGAGCTAACGGCTATATCTGCCCGCGGTACCTTATCATAGCCCGCGGTACCTTATCGATAAGGTACCGCCTAGGTGCTAAGGTACCGCCGGACTAGACTCTGCTCCTTTTTGTCCTTTAGTGGTGGAGGTCTTATCTGGGTATAAAAAATATGCTGAAAGGATATTCTTAGCCAAATAAGAATATGCCATTTTCAAATTTCAAATAATTAATTTAATAAAACATTTTCTTAAAAATAAAGTTTAATAAAAACTTGTCACATTTAATAAAAAGTGAGTTTTAAGAAAAGATTAAATCACTTGATCACTTGATTAAGGTTAGTACTTGTTTATCCATACCTTAAGTGAAAATGGGTAAAATGAAAAATACTTGAACTCAAGAATTCGTTTTTCGTTGTTTTCGTAAATGCTTGTTTTTACATATTGGCGTAATCAAAACTAAGCGAGACCGAAAAATGCAAGTAACGTTTTTAGTCATTATTGCATTAACAGAACAAATCATAAAGATACTCAGCATTGTTTGTTTGCCTGTTTCTTATCACAAATAGAGCCCAAAAACATTTCTCAGGCTCTTGATGAAGAAAGTTGGGTAGATGCCATGCAATAAGAATTAACACAGTTTGAGCTACAAAAAGTTTGGATTCTTGTGGATTTTCCCTCAGGTAAGAGAGTAATTGGTACTAGATGGGGTTTCAGGAACAAGAAGGATGAAAGAGGAGTTGTTGTGAGGAACAAGGCAAGACTTATTGCTCAAGGCTATAGACAGGAAGAAGGGATAGACTATAATGAGGTTTTTGCACCAGTGGCACGGATAGAAGCCATTAGGTTATTTTTGGCCTTTGCATCATATATGGGATTTATAGTCTATCAAATGGATGTGAAAAGTGCCTTTCTATATGGTACTATTTCAGAGGAGGTATATGTCTCACAACCTCCAGGTTTTGTAGATCCTAAATTCCCTAATAGAGTCTACAAGGTTATCAAAGCACTTTATGGTCTGCATCAAGCTCCAAGAGCCTAGTATGCAACTTTATCCAATTTTCCGGTAAAACATGGATATAGGAGAGGAACCATTTACTAAACTTTGTTCATCAAGAAGAATGCTAAGGATATCATTCTAGTTCAAGTTTATTTTGATGACATCATTTTTGGTTCTACCAAGAAGACATGGTGTGAAGAGTTTGAAGCTTTGATGAAAGGAAGATTCAAATAAGTTCTATGGGAGAACTAACTTTCTTTTTGGGACTGCAAGTCAAACAAAGGAAAGATGGAATATTTATCAGCCAAGATAAATATGTCGCCGAAATCTTGAAGAAATTTTCATGTATGGATACAAGGAGTACAAGCACACCTTTTGAAGCCAAGAAGACTTTATCAAAAGATGAACATGGAGAAACTGTTGATATTCATCTATACAGATCAATGATTGGTTCATTGATGTATCTTACTGCTTCAATGCCAGATATTATGTTTGCTGTGTGTGCCTGTTCAAGGTTCCAAGTTCATCCAAAGGTGTCACATCTACATGCTGTGAAGAAGATTTTTAAATATCTTGAAAGTCAACCCAATTTAGGATTATGGTATCCTAGAGATTCCACCTTTGAATTGGAAGCTTACTCAGACAGTGCTTATGCTGGAGCTAATCATGATAGGAAATCCACAACAGGAGGTTGTCAATTCCTAGGCAGGAGACTCATATCATGGCAGTGTAAGAAGCAAACCATTGTTGCTACTTCTACAACTGAAGCTGAATATGTAGTTGCTGCTCATTGCTGTGGACAAGTACTTTGGATTCAAAATCAATTGTTATATTATGGGTTTAACTTCATGAACACCAAGATTTACATTGATAATGAAAGTACTATATGCATTGTAAGAATCCAGTCTTTCACTCCAAGACCAAGCATATTGAAATAAGACATCACTTTATAAGAGATGCTTATGAAAAAAAGCTTATTCAAGTCTTGAAGATTCATACAGACAACAATGTAGCTGATTTGTTGACCAAGGCATTTGATGCAAAGAGATTTGAGTTCTTGGTGACACACATTGGTATGCTCAACCAATAACCTGCTGCATATGTTGAGGGGAGGTAATAGCTGTACAAATTTTTATAATTTTTATTGTATAGTCTATGTTTTGTGTTTTTGATGTAATTGCAGGTTAATAGAAAAAGATAAAAGAGGTTACATTGATAGTGAATAACATGAACTGGTCAAAATTGTGAGGTACCGTTATAACTCCAAGTACCGCTAGCACATATTTAAGTACCGCTTATGTTCCATGTACCGCTACATGTCCGTTGTACCGTTAAGGGTCTCTTTTGTAAATTTGGCGGTTTCTTCGCGCTTGGGTTTGTTATTTACTTAAATACTTACTCCCATTATACAACTGATTCACCTAATCTTTTATTTTTATCACTTGATTCTGTAACATTCTCTCTAATTTTTCGATCATCAAAAATACTAATGGCTGCTTTACAAGTGATCTCTAAGCATAATTTGGTTACGAATCTTGCTACGAATGATGACTCTCTTGGTTTCCATGAGATTCTTGGTTTCCTATCTCGAAGTCATGTTTGCTTTGCACTCACTGTAAGTCCAGTTGTCTCTATTTCCATTGTTGAACAATTTTGGAATATTGCTGTGTTAGGTACTCGGTTTAATCAACCTTGCATTAAGGCTAGGGTGAATCATAGAAATATATATGTAACTGAGGTACTGCTAAGATCAAGTTTGAGATTAAATGATGAAAATGGACTTAGTATGCTTAATAATACAGAGATTCATGATGGCCTTGCAGCCATGGGCTATGGAGGTGGTAGGGAAAGTCTTACTTTCTTTAAAGCTTTATTTTCACCTCAATGGAAATTGCTTTTTCATGTTATTATTCACTGTTTAAGCTCTAAAAGTACATCTTTTGATCAAATTCCTGTTGCATTGGCATCAACTGGTATTTGTCTAGCAAATAACAGAGTTTTTAATTTTTCAAGATTAATTTTTGAAGGCATGACTAGGAATTTGGAAGGGACTAAAAAGTTTTTAATGTACCCAAGATTCATTCAGACTTTAGTTAGTGACCAAATACCTAACCTACCAGAGTTAACTGATACATGGGATGTTCCTAATTCACAAAGAGAACTTTCTCTTTCTTGACCAAACAAGGCAATGCCTTTACAGCAACAGTTACACCATTATTTGCTCATATGTTAGCCCAACCTGCCAATCAAGAAGGTGAGGAACCTAGCAATGCTAGTGCTTCTCAGAAAACTTCTTCTCACCAGAGTTCCCGTTCCCTAGGAGATTCACAATCTTCTTCTCACAATGTTGGTGCTCCACCAAAAAATGATGAGATAATCCACACACCTGCTACTTCTATTGCTTGCTAGTGGTTCACCACAAGCACAAGCACCAGAGGTGATGGATGTTGCAAATTTAACTGCTTTGTGTGCTAGTTTGTCCCTATAGGTACAGGTGTTGTAGAAAGAAAAGCTAGTTCAAGACAAGAAAATTGCTGAATTGGAAGCTAGCCTAATCAAGTTGAGGAATAAAGTGTCACCTTGGATGAGGAAACATAGATCTATTTAGAAGTCTGCACTCAAGAAGCAAAGATTCAGGAACCATAAGAAAAGGCAATTGAATGCAACCAAACATGGGAGGAATTATGAAGAACAACCACCTTCTTCTGATAATCAGACAAGGATATCTGGAAATGACATCAATTTTGAGTTGGATGAAGATGTCATGGGGAGTTATGAAGATGGAACTGGTTTAGAGACTGGTGTAGATGGACCTTCAAATATGGAGATTCAATAGGAAGAACCACAACCTACTCATGAGGAGCCACAAGTTGAAGAAATGATGGTAACTCAGCCATCACCAATACCTCAATCACCACTTCAAGTAAATTGGAGTACATTCTATGAGAAGTTGGAGGAAATTAACATTCAGTTTCCTGTATCTTTAACTCCACCACCACAAAGACAAGTATGGTTTCAAAGGAAACAGACTTTGCAAGTACTGTCTAGATCAAGAATGAGCAATGGATCAGACAAGACTAAAGAGGTGCAAGTTGAAATGATGGATTATATGGAAGAAAGAGTATCTGGGGATACACAAGTGATTAAAGAAACAAGTGTGTCTAATACTGGTGAAATCAACATTGTTGAAGATCCAAGTACCGCTAAGCCAACAAAGCCAACTGCAAGTACTGCTGAAATTGTTGAAGACCCAAGTACTGCTAAGTCAACTAAGCTGATTGCAAGTACCACTGGTGATCATCCTTCACTAGAAAGTTAAACTCCTTTTGGAGAGGATGAGACTTTAGCCCAATTACTGCTTGACTTAAGAAAGAAGAATTTAGTTGAGAAGACTAAACAAGCAGAGGCAGAGAAAAAGACACAACAAGAAGTTCTTTCCAAAAAGAATCAAATTCAAGGTAAGAAAGTTCAAGCTTCACACCCTACTAAAGGTATAGTTATTCAACAACAAGCCGATGAGGAAATATCTTCCAAGCTGAAGAAGATGCTACCTAATATTAATCCAAAGGATAAGGGGAAGAAGCAAATATTATCAGAATCTGAAGATGAAAGTGATTCAGATGATGATATAAACAAAGTCATGTACAGATTTAATCAATTGGACCATGATGAGGAATATGCTTTCAGAGTGCAAGCACAAATTCGTGAAGATGAATTACAAGAAGAACTTGCAGCAAAACAACATTTGCTAGAAGCTAAGAGAATACGGCAAGAATGGAACATACAAGAGTATGATAGGATTCAAGCTGAATTACATGCAAGTGAGCTTCTTGCAGACTCATTGATAGCTGAAGAGAGAGATGCTTATGATGAAGAAGAGAAATCGAAGTTGATTGATGATCTGGTAAGGGAGCAACAAATATTCTTTGTTGAAAAGAGAAGAAGAGAAAAGATTAAGCCTCCAACTACTATGCAGATTATGAATCAAATGATGATTTTTCTTAAGAGAGTTAAGGGTTTTACTCATATTCAGCTAGTCAAGAAGAATTTTGAAGAAATCAAGACTTTGTATGAGCAAAATAAGAGAACTGAATTGAATTTTGTTAAGATTGGATCTGAGGCAAATAGAATAGCTGTTGAAAGACATAAAAGAAATCTGCAACAACAAAGGAAATTTGGAAGTACTCCTAGAATTGAGCCAAGTACTGCTGAACCTACAAATACATCTCCAACTATCAAGACCACTTATGTGAGGAAGAATAGAAAGGAGAAGGTAAGTTCAAGGGAGGAAGAGACTGCTCAAAGAATGAATACAGGAGTTGAAGCACAAGATATTGCTCAGACTGAAAATGTACAAGCAGTACATACACAGTCAACAATACATACAACAGTACATACTGAAGAGACGGTACATACAAACTTGGAAGAGGGTTCAACAGAACTTGAGGGAACATCCAAGGGTGTTAAAAGGAAAAGGTCAATAAAGACAAAGAAGAAAGCCAAGAGGGCTAAATCAATAGCAGAAGATAGTGATGATGATGAAAGCTTGAAGAAGTACTTGAAGATTGTAAAATTTAAAGATCAATGTATTGATACAGAGATTTTTGGAAAGAGATCATCTATTGCTAGATGGATTTACTCTATGGATCAAGGACTTGAAGCTCATGGAATTCAAAGAACTGATGGCACAACAAGGATATTCAGACTTTTGGAGAATATTCTTCACATTCTTGACAAACAAGATATTTAGGATCTTTTCAGGTTAGTAGAAGAAGCCAGTGCAGGTAAAACTGAAGTATCACTATTATACAGGGAATTTCTCTTTATGTATGAGTCACACAATTGTGATCAAGAAATGTTGAAGGAATTAGAGAATCAGGTTCCTAGTTACTGGAGATATTATAGGTCATGTGGATTACATATTTTAGATATTGATGATGTTACATACTATATGCTGCAAGAGAAGACTTACCCTTTCAAAAGAAGATTGTTGGAAAGGATGTTAGAACAACAACTGGAGGTTACAGAAGAATCTATTGATACTTTAGAGTTGATCAGAATGGTTAAACAACAAATCAAGGATTTCAAAGATGAGGAAGAAGCTGAGAAAGAGCCTTAAGTGTTTCACTTTCAGTCACACTTTACAAATGGTTCTCAGTTCACCATGTCTAACACACATAAGAACTGGCTAGTCCATAAGCAAACGGTTTGTGGTAAAGACTTATCAAATCTGTTGAAAGCTGATAGTTTGCTAAAAACTATATGGTTCTAACTCACCTTGTTTCGAGACAAAGAGTTGGCTAGTCCTAGACAAACGGTACTAGGTAAAGATTTCATCAAATCCGTTGATGGTTGACAATTTACCAAAAAATGAAAGGTTATCAGTACACCTTATTCTTTATGAATAAAGTATTGGCTATTACAGAGTGTACGGCTAACTGGTAAAGAATTTATCAAATCCGTTGATAACTGGTGATTTGCTAAAAATCATGAAGCCAATACATATTGGTTTTTGTTGTTAACTGTTTTATTTCAGGTATGAATATTGCAAGTAAAGAAGTATTCAAAGAAAAATACTTAGAAGGTTTTGTCTCATCAAATCAAGATTAAGGTTCATGATTCAGAGTTCAAAGATTTAACTCAAGAAGACAATGACTGATGCTGCAAAGATAAATGAATGTTTAGAAGACACAAAGAAGATCATAGTTTGAAGACAAAGATGATACTCATGATGTTTGAAGATTATCTTATCAGAAGAAGATCTACATTTGAAGTGTTTGGCTACATTCAGTTGGATACAAATACAAATTACCAAGTTCAATCCAAGGATGTAGGAAAGACTAAAGACATGTATTTTAATACATTCAGTACAAGAGAAACAAGAAGACAACATGTTATCATTCTTGTTTAGGGGAGGATTGTTGGGAATTATTTGTTAAGTGTCAAGTACCGTCAATGTATTTTAAGTACTGTTAGTGTTATGTAAGTACCGTTAGTGTTAACACGGTACATAGTAAGTACTGCTACTTATAAAGTAAGTACTGCTATACTAACTAGGACGAATATATCTTTGTTTAAGATATGTCATAGTTATAGTTAGAGTATATCTTATGTGATATACTTAAATAGTTAGAATATTGATAATATATCGTCTGTGATATAGTTATCTTTATAGAGTATTCTAAGGTTTCTAGGGTTCCTTACTCTATAAAAGGAACATAGGTACAATGTCTTTCATGTACCTCATTCAAGTCGATTAATAAGAGAATCGAATAGTTAAAAGTAATTATGTTCTTCTGTGCTTTATAAGTTAGATTCCGCATAACTTATTTAGTGTTAGTAAGAGTGCTCAAAGTGTTTTAGTTTGATTACAAACTACTATACTAATTCTTAACATAATATATATCCAATCAAAGGCATCAACAATGTACAACTCCTTAATGCATGATATTTAAATTAGGTCAAAATAGGTATTTTCACTCCTAAGACATGTTTACTTAGTATAACATATTAAAACAAGTGTAAAAACTATTTAGGAAAATTAGATACAATTTATAGGATATAAAATGAGTTTAGGTCAGTAGCAAATTTAATAATAATGGCCATAACAAGGATTGAAAGCCAAATCACTGGAAACACTAATCCGGCTAGGTTTTATTCCTAATTTCACTTTAAACCTATGTTAAGACTCAAACGAATGATCCAAAATTCCTAATTACAATTTGTAAACCCTAATTACACTCTAATCCATCACAAATCATATTCCTAAACCCTTTTCATAAAAATTACTAAGTTATAAGCCCTAGAAAACTATACGCTTAGGTTTTTATTTGTTTCCCTCAAATTCTTTTTGAATTCAAACTAAACCATCACCATTGCACCACCATGACACCACCATGTGCTATCTTAAGCTGCTTACAACACCTTACATCATCACCCTTGCACATGAATCAAATGAACCTCATTCGTCTCTTTTTCTTTTGCCATGGCACCATCTCCTTGTTACAACACCCCTAGCATAGTTTCTATCCTTTCTTAATCACCATTGTAGGTTATATTAGTCACATATAGCAGATTTTCCACGAATTTGAGCTCCAAGCACCTCAAAACCAACTATAAATAGGCTACATATACATACTTCAAATTTGCATGCTGATTCCCTTTATCCTAATACCTATTATGTTTTTACACTTCTATAAAGGCTCTAATATAATCATAAGATAAAACCAAGTCTAGAAAGAATCCATTGAATCTATTGAAGCTTTGTGAACAAGGCATGTTCATATAAAGCCCTAATTTCCATTTAGAAGCTAACTAGGTAATCACCATGTTATCTAAGCTAATTCCTTGTTATATTACTTTTATAAGCCTTGTTATAATGCTAATAAGTTGTTAAAATTAAAGCATTGTATACATAAATAAGCATGTTTGATTATCCTAAATCAAGCTTAAATCTAAAATCCTAGATTTGTAATTGTAATAACCCGAACTTAACGCCATCATTTTCCCCTAACTGTGTAACTGATTTTGAAATGGTAAGTATTGTGTTATTTGACGGTTTATGTCAAAACTGGTAATATGTGGCTTTATTTGAATGTTGTGACAATTGGAGAGAACCGATAGTGATCCTGATGCCAATGGATGCCCAAATGTTATATTTTAGTATCGATTATTTCGATATTTAATTTTTTTTATTTCATTACGTATTAAGTCGAGTCGGAACCTTACTATTTCATTTTGTGTGCGTTTAACCATTAAAAATATATTTTTAATTGAACGAGATTTATATTTTTATGAAGACGGGAAGAAACCCAACTCTCGTAAATTTCTAAAAACCGACTAGGTACCATTTCCCGCTATATTACACTTTCAACCACTCCACCACTGTATATAAAGTTCAAATGATACACACACCTCATTATTTTACATAATAAAAAATTTGCTCCCCTACTTTTCTTCTCTCTAGCCGCGGCTAACCACCACACCACCATGAATCCACCATAAATTTTTGATTTTTGGAAAATCTAATCAAGAACCATTATTTATAAACACACTGTGAGTACATCCTCACTCAAAAATCCAACATGCAATGACTTTGATTTTCAATATTTGATTTTTATAATATCTTGTTATAAGTGTTGATTTGATTCAAATTTACTTATGCATGTGTATGTATTCATGTTAGGAACAACTAATTGGAGTTAGAAAGATTGGAAAAAGTTTTTTGCTTGGTGGTCTTGATCCTCTAAACCTACGACACCAAGGGGGTTTTGTTTTTGGTGGTTGTTTAATATTCTTTACACATTGTAAGGTTCTATTATATTGTTTATATTATTTAAATAATATTCCTTTGAGTGCAAACATTTGTTTAAGAGTTTGGTGGATCCACAGTTAACATGCAAGTGCATGAAAGGGTTAGGATATGTTAGGAGTGCTATATAGTAGTTGTTTGAGGTAAGATTGAGGCTGAAAATGGGTGAAAATAGGATTTAGTGTGGTTTTGAATAAGACATTTTTTACCAGGTTATTGAAAGTGAAATTTCGTGGGGTTAAGCTTGATGAGAGATTGATAAGATATAAAATAGTTTTAGTGGTTGTTAAGAGGTTTGATTTGATATAAAATGGGACTTCCAATTCAAAACGAAGAGGAATATATGATAGTTTGAATTTTCGTGTACCGGGAAATGCATATCGGCACAATACGAAATTGTAGTCGATATTGGGTCAAATCTCGGGGACTATAAGTTGAATTTTAAAAATGATTAGAGACTGATCTTAGGCCCTAAACTTAGCATTTTGAGTCTATTTTTAAAGTCAATTGTCGGCTTTGTAAATGGTTTTGGTTAAGGAGGTCTAAATGACTTTGTGAGTCAAGTGTGCAAAACTGTTCGATTTTTGAAGTCTAAAGATGTGTTGAGCAGATGGCCTCAGGATTAATATTTTTGGATGAAATTCTGGAGGGGTTTTATTCAGGTTATTTATGAGTTTGTCACCAAGTTTCGTCGAAAACGAAATTGTAAAAGTAGGTGAAAACAGCGAGAACTTTTGGTAGGTACCTGCTGAGTGCTTTTGGATAGATACTTAGCTTGGCGTAAGAGTTTGAAGTAAGAGGCTTATCTATTAGCCTCTAAAATTTCCACAAGTTATAGGTCTAAGGTGTGAATGTATAGATTCTATATTTGAGGTTCCAAGGTGGTCATGTGACTTGTATTGGTTTGACATCTTGTGATGGATCAGTACCGACGGGACTAGCTTTGAAGAGTTAGTATATGTGTTAGAGTGTTGAGTAGATTCATTTGTTTCGGATGGTCGTATGTATGTATTATTATTTGAGATGTTAAATTTATTATACTAAGTACATTTCGAGTACTTGAGTATGTTGGTAAGTGCGCACCTTATTTGTTAGGTGGCGGCTTTTGACGTGTGTATTTAGGGCATCTTCACTTAGGTGATCACTACTACTACTAGCTTCGCGCATCATCTAAGGTGAGTCTATAGCCTCGCTTTTATACTATCTTGTAAATGATTTTTTAACCCGCGGGGGGATACATGCTATCTGAAATGAAATGGAACACAAGTCATGAATGGTTGTTTGGACCCGAATGCTGCCTTGATTGTATTAAGTACTAGTTGCTAAAGACCCTAATTTCATGAACCGTTAACTATTATCTTACCCTTGTGTGGGATTGGAATAGCCGCTTAGACAATTAATAGTACTATTGGGTTGACGACCCTATACGAGACAAGTGCTAGTACGTTGAGTACCCTGCTCGGACGGATAACTTGTGTTAAGAAAGTAGGTATAACTTGCAACAACTAGGGGAAATGGTTTCACTTTAAATCACGCCGACATTGGCGAGGGTGATTAGCTTATGGGGTCGGTAACATGAGCTTAATACAATCACATAGCTTTTGCTATTTATACGAGATGCCTTAATAATAAATTGGACGATCATGATTGTTTTTTTATACTTGTGTTCAAATGATGATTTGTAAAACCTATAGATTCACTCAACCGTTGTGTTGACGATTTTAAGCATGTATTTCAGGTAATTGAGATTGATAGCAACGGAGCATGCATGGAGGGAGTTGGTGCTTACTTGTCTAAATCTTTATAATATTTCCATCCTTTGCAATGAACAAATTACTTTTAAGTCTTTGATGAACATGTTGTGTTGGTAACGGTTTTTAGGACAAAACGCTTCTTTGATGGTGTATTTTGAGATGAGAAATTTTTAGACAATGTTGTATATTATTTTAACGTCTCGTTTGAGGTCGTTGTCTATGATTGTGTGTAGGGGTGTCGAAAAAGTTGACCCGACCTGAACCTGACCCAAACTCGAACCCGAATAAGCGTATTCGGGTCGGGTCACTCGGGTTTAAAAATATATTCGGGTCAATTCGGGTTGACCCGAATTGACTCGAGTTGTAATTAGGCTCGGGTTCGAGTTTATATTTTTTAGCCTTGACCCAAATTTACCCGACCCGAATTGACCCGAACACGACCAACCCGACTTCGCCCGAATTTTTAACACATTTTACCTTGTAAATATACTTAAATAAGCCAATTTTTAATTTTTTAATTATACTCGGGTTGACCCGAACCCGAGTTTACCCGACCCGAATTGACTCGAACCCGACTGACCCGAGTTTTAATTAGGCTCGGGTTCGGGTATGATTTTTTTGAGTCTTGACCCGACTTGACCCGACCCGACTTGACCCGAACCCGGTTGACCCGACCCGATTCCCAACCCTAATTGCGTGTGATGTGCTATGAGTAGCGTCGTGCCCCAAAGTGGTATTCTGCTGCGTGGTAATTTGGGGGTGTTAGAAAATGATATCAGAGCCACAAGTTATAGAGAACTAAGTCGATTTTGAAAAACCTAAACTATAACTTTGGTGTGTCCTAAATTTTTTTAGCATGCAACTACTACACATGGCTCCGGTAAGACTATTCTTGCATTGCTTTATGATTGATTGCGATAATGTGATCCTATGTGTATATAGGAATGGTAGTATGTATATGTATGAATATACTATGGTATTTAAAGGCATTGTGCATGAAGCAATGGTCCTTGAATGATTTCCGTACATTTTATAATACGGTTTTCTATAGGATTTGGCCTCACTGTCAATCACCGATCTTGATAATTATGTATTATCTGAATACGAGTGTGAAACTCGTTTGATAATTTGATTATGTAAATATTGTTTCGTAATCTATCCCATATCGACTTGTTTAAGTTCGATTGTTATCATCATATCGTGATGTGCCAGTTTAGGACATCTCCTTTTGAAACGTAATTGATTGATGTGATATTCATGTTTCGATTACTTCTTATGATTTTGAAGTATCAATTCTCCGAGGAAACGCCTTCTACGTAATGCGACGTTTGATTTGATTGTATATGATTACGTTTTATTGGCGAAAAGGAGGATGCCAATGTTGGACCCAATATATATATGTGTCTAAATCAACTATATAGTTGGGTACAACAAAGATATGCTCGTAGTAGTCATTCAGTTGAGTGACTTAATACCTTGTATCTAAATGGAATGGGACATTTAGATATAGAGATTTTAACTCGCCCAACTATGAGTTCATTAAGGTTGTCTTATTTATATGAATTTGACATTGAATAAGAAAGTTTTAAACCACTGGACCTTAGATTGTTGTGTTTTCCTTATTAAAATGAAATGGGACATTTGAATACGGAAATCAAGAAGTAAGTTTATTGACACCTTGTACTTACTATGGTACGTAATTTGGATTTGATATCGTGTTGAGAGATAGTAATACTTGAGTAGGATGACTTATAATCGTCTTGATCAGATGGATTGGGACGCCTTTTGATGTAAACAAGGAGTTATAAATGAGTGGGCTCAAGTATGTCTGACTTGATTTGTGGTTGTTTAATGTGCGTATGTAATACAAGAGATTTTGTATATAAAAAGTTATCGTCTCGTCTCGATTCGAATTGACTACAGTTGAAAGTGTGACTCAATTGTTCTTGGTGAAAAATAAAGAAATGTGATTATCTATTTTAAACTAAAAGTAAAAATAAAAATGTCGTTGAGTAAAAATGAAAGCTTTAAAACTTAAACGAAAAATCAAGACTTAAAAATAAATGACGAAAAATTAAAAGTTTAAAAGTAAATTTGAAACTTAAAACTTTGTAAAAATGAAGACTTTATAAAAACGTAAACTTGAAAATAACTATGACAAAACACCTTTGAAAATAAACTAAGTAAAATTGGCGTGAAAAATTAAGGTTTGAAAATAATTCGGGAAACAAGAACTGAACATAAGTCGGAATGCCAAATCTGGATCTAATTCGGAATCTGTGATGTTAAATGTAATCCGGAATCAGAATCACAACCTAGTTCGGAATGTGCGTCCTCAACCTAATTTGGAATGCTAAACATGTACTTATATCGGAATCAGCACAAATATATAATCCGGAATATGCGTCCCTAACCTAATTCGGAATACACCCAATTCGAACCTAATTTGGAATGGGTGTCCTGCACTTAATCTGGAATATGGCCAAGTATCTAATCCGGAATCCTTGATCTTACACGTAATTCGGAATCCGTTATTCCCTGACCTAATCCGGAATAATCAATCCGGATACAATCCGGAATATGCAAATCCAAGACCTAGTTCGGAATAACCGATTCAACACTTAATTCAGGAAAGATAAATCAACTCACAATTCGAGAAATGGCAATTAGCATGTAAGTCAGAATAATCAAATGCACTTAAGTGTGAATAAAATGAGATCAATACCTAATTCGGGAAAAAAGTAATTTTGCATATAAGTCGGAATATTGGGGTTTTGAGAATCCGAACTAAACCAAAATAAGCAAAACTCAAATAAGCACTTACCAAAACTTAAACCAAATTAATTTTAAGAAAAAGCTAATAAGACACAATTTAAAAACTTTTAAAAACACTAAATAATCATATTATTTAAATTCAACTTTTTATAAAAATATTAATCTACCAAAAAGAACTTATTTAAAAACTTAGAAAACACCAAGATTAAGCAATAAGCACAATAATCTAAAAACCTCAAACACACCAACTGTAACACCCACTTGGATAAGTGGACCGTTACGTGTATTTATGGCGTGTCATCAAAGCATAAGGTAAATGTCCTAAAACATTAGCTGACCATAAAGGAAATACCGGAATCAAACATCGGCAATCCAAACATAAGCCCAAAACATGAAAAGTAAAATGCTGAAGGAAAGGACTAAACAATGTCCAAATAAGCAGAATAATGTAAGTACATGAAGTCAGAAGTCTGGATAGCTTCTATCCAAATGCACATGCTCTCAAAATCCTAAGAGCGTCCTGGTGTACCTGCCGTTAGAACATGAAAGGGAACTACGGCTGAGCATAACGCTCAGTGAACGGATATAAAGCATGATAAGGAATTACTGAAATGAAACAAATGATGAAATACTGGAGCAATAAGACTGATAAGTAAAGTTGCAGCGGAAATCTGTGTATAATCTGTAAAGTCTGATTTATAAATAATAAAGCCGAACTGTTATCTGTTAAATCTGAAAACATGCATAAACTGTATTTTAATTGCCAGAGCTTATATAGGTCACGTGCTGTAACAACCGTGCATGAATAACTGGAGGGGTGACCTCGTCATGCTGTAGAGGGGTGACTTCTAATTAACTGTAGAGGGGTGACCTCTAAATACTGTGCTGGGTGGAGGTATCAGCTCCAATGTGAAGGATGTAGAGCACACACCACATTCACCCTGATAACTTGTAAACTGATAAGCCTAGGATGCATCCATACGCCCACTAAACATACATATAAAAATGGCCAAACTGAACATGAGTGGGACGATGCAGGA